>BSBK01001305.1:137500-575000 GCA_027943335.1 Chamaecyparis obtusa
GCTCATGGAAAAAGCACTTTGATAAATTATTGAAAAGCTCTATTGATCCAAAGGTCAAATGTTTTAAGTGGCTTATGATGATTGACAGACTCCCATTAAGAAAGGATCCTGCCTTTACTGAACTCTGTGGTATATATAGGCTTCCTGATACCTGTAGACATATCTTATTTGACTGTGGTTTTGCAAAATAAATTTGGCTTATGTTTGGCATTACTTATCCTAAGAATATTAATATTTTTAAAATGATCACTGGGCATATTCATGGGTTAAAAAAGGACACTAACCTATTTTGGAGCATTATGTCATCTAACATTCTTTGGCAGATCTGGAAAATCAGAAATGAAGAAAGGTATCAGAACACTCCTAGAACCCTTATTGAGTATTTTTGAAAACCCACTTATTTTAAAATATCTTCGTAGGTTCTTATTAACATGCTAATTGAGAGGGAGAAGCTGAAGAGGTTCTTACAAATGGGACACTCCACTATGCTCATTTTTGAAATGATAGACAAGTATGAATGGAGGAGAAATATGGACAACCTTGTGATGTTTGAGGAAACCTTGTAGAAGGTCAACCAGGAGGTCAAGAAGAACAAGAATACATCAGATGACAAGATCCTCATGATGGCTCAAATCCAAGAAAAGAAAAATATTGTTTGGATGGAAGGCCCTAGGGGTTGGACTACCTGGGATGAGTCATATGAAGTTATTTTGCATTAGATACCTTGCTGCTACCTTTTGTTTTGCTATGATCTTATGTTGATTATGCTACTTTGATACCCTCGGTGTGAGGCTTTGCCTTTATTTTGTACATTTCAATGTAATTTTTGGTCTCCTTATACTTAATATAAAAAAGATTCCTTTATTTATTTTATTGAAATTTTAAAATCTTGGATCATTAAAAGACTCATTTGATTTATTTTCAAATTTAAATAATGTTGGATTATTAAATAATGGACCTTTTAATATTTTTTATATTTTCAAATATTATTTCTTGAGATTTGTTATTTCCAGATTTATAATTTAATATTTAATTATTATTGATCTTTATTAATATTTTATTTTAGAATTGGGGAATTATTTCTATTATTCTATTTTAGTGATTTTATTATTTTCAAATTAATTGGATTGTTAGGGGGAAAACTAATTTATATGTCCTAGGTGGGACCTAGGCAAATTACTTTACCATAGTAATAATGTATTATTTAGTATTTATAATATTAAATGGCCTTCAATCCTTCTTTTATGATTAATATATTTGATTAATGAACTTTGGAAACTATATATCTTAATTAAAGATTATATTATTTTAATTCAAATTATTTGAATGTTATTATATTTTAATCTAAAATAATTTTGTTAACCCTAGATATCGCTTAGGGTTATTATCATGATCAAAATTTACCATTTTATTTCTTTATTGATATTCTGCATTTTGACCCTAGTTGGTAACCTGGTATCTGTTAGGAACCATTAGGGTTACAAACCCAATTTTGATTGAATTGGACTTTGTTTATGTATTGTATCCTTTTGGGTATGTTGACCTAATCATTGGCTTCCTATATTTTCTAGGTTATAATTTTCACCTTAGTTTATCTTCTTTTATTAATTCCTATTTTAAACCTAGTTAGGGTTTCTTAGAGACCTAGTTAGGGTTTCATTCTGACTAATGCATTTTTTACGAACAAGAGATGTTGGCAAGCCAACACATGCCATGATACCTCTTGTGATTTAATATGTGTTGGTTGTTGCATTTCATTTTATGTTGAGTGTTCCTTAGTGTGTAACCTAGTTGATGTAAGTGCTTAAAAAAAATTGTTGTGTGTGTTTTGCCCTAATTTTTGGGCATGAAAACATACCCTTAATACATCTCCTTTACATCCCTTTAAGTCATCCTAACTTTAGATCCCCTTAAGACATCTCCTATGACCATTTAGGACCCATTAGCACCTCTTAAGACACATTAGGACCTATTACAACATATTATGACCTATTATGACATATAAGGACCCACTAGGACCCCTTAGGTCCCCTTACAACACATTATGACCTATTATGACACATTAGGACCCAATAGGACCCCTTAGAAAACCTTAGGTCCCCTTCAAACACATTATGACCTCTTATGATACTTTAGTAATACTTAAGACCCTAATGTGTCCTAAGGGGACCTAAGTTTCTCTAAGGAGTCCTAGTAGGTCCTTATGTGTTGCAATAGGTCCTAATGCATTGTAATAGATCCTAATGGGTCCTAAGAGGTCCTAGGACAATTAGGAACCCTTATGTTACATTAGTAACACTAAAGACCCTAATGTGTCCTAAGGGGACCTAAGTTATTGTAAGGGGTTCTAGTGGTCGTAATAGATCCTAATGGGTCCTAAGTGGTCCTAGGACACATTAGGACCCTTTATGACACATTAGTAATACTTAAGACCCTAATGTTTCCTAAGGGGATATAAGTTGTTCTTAGGGGTTCTAGTGGTCCTAATAGGTCCTAATGTATTTTAATAGGTCCTAATGTGTTTTAATAGGTCCTAATGGGTCCTAAGTGGTCCTAGGACACATTAGCACCCCTTATGATACAATAGTAACACTTAAGACCCTAATGTATCCTAAGGGGACCTAAGTGTTGATCCCTATGTTATGTTGTCTATTAGTGTCTAACACTTAGTCATTTTCAAGGCAATGTTGGTTGGTCATCACTGCGACTGAGCCCTCTTATTAAGGTCAAGTCATGTATAGACTTGTATAGTTATCGAACGGTAGTTACTACAAAGAAAGTCAGAGGTCACCGAGTACTTTAGTAGTCATTGAGAAATTTATACCAAGTTTTATAGAAGAGTCAGTGTTGAACACCAGTATATGAAGAATAGTAATTGCCGAGCATCAAAGACTTCATATGCCGAGAAATCCAATTTTGAAATATGTGTTTGTAATGGCACAAACAAAAAGGAAAACCATTTTGGCTGACTTCTATACGTGATTTAATAGTTGTTGAGTAAATCAAGGAGATGATTACACTTTGTATTTATTATTATTAATCCCTATGCAAGGCATGTAACCTATCAGAAAAAGGGAATTCTTAAGAAGAATAAGTGATGAATCTAGATCATTGATCTTGATTTAGAAGATTGATTAGATGTTTATAAAAGGAGATATCGAAACCCTAAATGTAGTAAGTGAGAAGAGAAAGTAACAAAGAAGATCTCTTGTATGCGAAATAGATCAGTATTTGATTATTAGATGCAGAGATCAGGCATAGTGACCAAGAAAAGTAGTGAAGGACAAAACATAGCTATATTTGATTTTGGAGATCAAACAAGTATTAGAAGGAGAAGATCTATTATCAACATTTATAGTGCTAACCGAAGGATCAGGTACAGCTACATTTTAGCAGGTGAATCAAGGTAAATCTCTTAACAGAGTGGTCCTCACAGGCTTTTATAAATCTCTTAACCGAGTGCTTACTTAATTGTAAGTTTTAAATCCTTTAATCAAGGTAGATTGTATAAGTCTGTAAGCTCTTAACAGGGCAGACCCCTCACAGGATAGATCATCTAAAATGATCAAACTTTGTAGCCCTAACAAGAAAACTTTAATACTGTAGTAGTAAAGATTTGTGGGTGTCATCCCCGTGTGTGTGAATTTTGTACCTGATCTGTAGACACAACACTTCAGTAAAACATTAGAGGTTAGCAAAAATAAAATCATGCAATGAATTGAAAGCTAAACTAACCAGGTGATTTACTGCCTTCTAATAGGTGCGAGTATGATGTTCTCAGATTGTTATCAAGATCACTGACCTTGACAACACCTAAATGAAGGATTTGAATGCAAAACTGATATGAAATATGAATGCAATTAATCTATTTTTTTTTATATATTTTCTATGCTAATATGGAAATTGATATGCTAAAATGATCTAACAATGATATGAAAATGAATCTAAATGAATGTAAAGACCAAATTGATCTCACAATAGCCTTGATTTGCAATAAGCTTTGATTCTCCAAATTCCAATTCTTCAGCGTGATTATGCAATTCTTGTGGATTATGTGGATCTCAAATGAGGAGCTGAAGCCTTGATTTTATAGAAATCCAAGGCTTTGGAGGTGCATGAAAGAAAGCCATAAATCACTCAAATTAACTTAGCTTGATTTTTGAGTTATCTGAAAATAAAGGATAATTTAATTCACAAAAACATGCAAATCATGTGAAAACAACTTTTTAACTCAAATTAGAGGTTTAGATCAACTTTAAAACTCAAAAATGATGTTGAGTTCCAAAAAGTCAATAACTTGCATTAATTTTCTAATTTGGAGTTTAACTGCTCTTTGATTGTGCACATGGATAATTATTAATTAATAAATAAATAAAGTGATTTATTCTCAACTTAACTGATTTTGAAAAATAAAACAATTGATTTATGGGTTAATCAATCATTTAATCAAATTTTATTCAAAAATAATATCATCAAATATCACAACTTGCTTTAATTAATTAAATAAGAATTTAATCAATTAATGATAAGAATTTTGATTTATTGTCAAATTTAAATGATAATACTTAGGAATAAATACAATTAAATAATTAAGTGGCAGAATTAAATCAATTAATTAAATATTCATCATATTCAATTAATCAACTTTAGAATAAATGTGATTTATCGCCAAATAATCATTAAATTAAAGATAATTATGATAATTAGGAATATTACTAGGAATATTCCCTGATGCAGAATTTAGGATAATCAATTAGAATTCAATGATGTTCAGATGTGCCTTTGGTTAGGACTTTGATGTCGATTTCATTTGATATGTTGATATAGAAGATTAATGAACTTATAGCCCATTTTTGGGGTATTACATTTTGCCCCTCTTTGAATTGTTGTGCGAAGCGCAGTGGTTCAAAGACAATCTGTGTATGATATTAAAACTGATGTTTGAAATTGAAATTGATATGAGACAGGAGCTGATTGAAAGATTTGATATTAAGATAATAGGTCTTGAATGACCAAAGATAATGTTAACTATAATAGTGATGAACCGATGAAACAAAAGTGTCAAAATGCCTGATTCTGAACCTTATGATTGCGAAGAAGTGAGTGACTGATTCCAGACCTGATTGTCTTAGAAGAATCACATAGGTATCACATCTAAACCCTTCAGTTACCGAAGAACCAAGGAAATAAACACAATTGAACCGATAGTTGCAAAAATTGATACAATTTACAAGATTAGGAGAGTACCAGATTGATATGGATCTCGATGAATTTAATATGCCCCGAGTGATGATTGATTTTCCCCAAGCGATGAGGTCTTTTTGATGAATCAATAACTAGACGTGGTTGTTATCTTGATTACTAAGGAAAGATATGATTTCAGCAAAGATATGATTTCAAATTAGATTACAGACTTTGAATGATGTGTAATACCATGCCCCCTTCAGGATTAAAATTGAAATCTGACAAGAAAAGTCATCGTTGATAGTTCAGAAGCATGTAAATTGATTTTGAGAATTGGTTGAACACGTTCGAGAATGCATTTTGCATCATTTGGAGGTCTTGGAGACCAAGTTTGACTAGTTGAAACCATGAGTTGACCATGGTTGACCAAGTTGAAATTTTGATAGTTTGATGTAAGATAATCAGTTAAGTTGAATTCTAGATTTCTATGATGAATGAAGGTCGATTATGCAAGTAGTTAATAATATGAATGATCTCAAATTTCAATTTTGATCCCGAAAAAGGATTCTACTTGCTATTTCATTGGATGGACCTTCGTGTAAGATTTAGCTCTTTTTAGATGTGAAGAATTGATATGAAGAATTGTTTAAGCTTTGAAGTGTTTTCAAACATTTGTGAGATCATGCAGACATGCAAAATGCAAGGAAACATGCAGTATGAAATGCAACCTAGGACCTAGGACCTACTCACTGATCATGTGTCAATTTGTTATCATCATTGAACTTTTAGGTAACCGGATAGATCAATACAATGCCCACTAGCTATGAAACCATAGACATATGAATATCAATTTGTATGCGCAAGAATCAATACAACACCCCCTGGTCAACAACCATGGATATATGAATATTGATTTTATTTTCAAAATGTCGGATTAGATATAAGCATCAAAGCACAAGCGCTAGGATGACCTGAATATCATGTCCATTTTGATATAGTAATTTGTATAAGCATCAAAACATAAATGTCATGATGAATTGAATATGCCTTGCATTGCAAACACATCAAATAGTCAAGAGATCCTTCCTAATCCAGTGTGAATTACCCGTAGTGACCCTTTATCGTTCACATCCTTAGGTAAGATCATGTTTCACAATAGGAGAAAGAACTCACTCAAAAAGACAATAGTTAGATCAAAATTCCTTGAATTTTTTGGGTATCAATGGTCGAGGTACACATGGCCATCCAATTCGAGATAGAGGCTATTACAGTCAGACACCATTTCAATCCAAAATTTCCAAAGTTAGATTTTCACATATAAGCAGAAGACAAAGAAAAGATTATGCCCCCAGTCATCACTCTCTAAATCCTTTAAAGGACATCATCGAAGAGCTCGAAGGGACATAATATGCAAAAATCTCAATGCGAATCAGTAAGCATACAAGGAGATAAAAGCATGTAAAAAGCACAGATTGTTTTCAATTTGCGTTTGATGTTTGATTGCGTTGTTGTAGGTGCAAAATCCTTTCTGGAGACAAGACTGACTGACTGACTCGGATGAAGCTTCAAAGGACTCTAACTGGATATGATACGTCTAAGATATACTGGAGACCATAGGATATGACATTAATTGCCCCCAAGTTTTTGAACATTGATAGGATATAGACGCTTGAGCTAATTGGTGTACAACCTGACTTACTAAAAATTGGAAATGCAGAAACAAACCAGGAGATATGTACAAACTAAAGCAAGACTGAAAGCTAGGAAAGACCAAGATTGCGCTGATAGATGGAGCATGTTGAAACAAGTGGCACCCGTTTGCCAGGTTTTCACCATCTTGGTAGAGATTCTATTTTTGCTACCAAGGCACCTATTTCTAGGTTTTCACCAAGGCACTTTTTCTTTTTCTCATTTTTTTGGATTTTTGATATTTTTTCCAGGACATTTTACCATAGACTGAATGCTTTAGGCATAGAATTTCTTCAAATGGAGAATGTTGATTGGTTCTCAGAGCTGTTCTCCTTCAGTTGTTGAGATTTGATAGGCACCAGAACCAAAAGTAGTAGTGATTACAAAGGGACCCAGCCAGTTGGGTTCAAACTTCCCCTTGCGTTCTTGATGTGATTGATTTTTAGGATTCTCTCTCAAGACTACATCACCAACCTGAAATTCTTTGTGTTTGACTTTCTTGTTGTAACCTCTAGACATTCTCTTCTGATATACTCTGAGATGATCATATGCTACTTGTCTGCGCTCATCTAGTAGTTCAAGTTCTTGCAACCTAGACAGTCTGTATTCATCATCAGTTACTAGACCATGCATTCTGATTCTTAGTGATGGGATTTCAACCTCAATAGGTAGTACCACTTTAGACCCATAAACTAAAGCAAAAGGTGTAGCCCCAGTAGGTGTTCTGATACTTGTTTTGTAGGCCCAAAGAGCTAGATTGATCATGAGATGCTAGTCTCTTCCTATTTTATTAACTGTTCGATACAAGATTTTCAATAGATTCTTGTTAGAAGCCTCTGCTTGTCCATTCCCTTGAGGATAGTAGATAGAAGACCAATGTTATGTGATCTTAAATTTGGCACATAGATCATCTAGGTCTTTGTTCTTGAATTGGCCACCATTATCTATGATTATGGAATGAGGTATCCCATATCTGCATATGATATAGTTCAATATGAACATAGATATTTGCTTTCCAGTTGCTTGTGTCAAAGGGACTGCTTCTACCCATTTTGTAAAATAATTTGTAGCTGTGATTATATGGGTATGTCCATTAGAAGAATGAGGATGAATCATCCCGATAAGATCAAATGCCCATTGATGGAAAGGTTGTTGTGTTGTAAAGGGAATTAGATCTCTCCCTGGAGCATGAATTAAGTTGCCATGCACTTGGCACTTTTGACAATTCTTAGCAAATTTGATAGACTCTTTCTCCATCTCAGGCCAATAGTACCCAGCCCTAATAATTTTTTGAGCTAGTGTTAAATTGTTCAAGTGTGACCCACAAATACCATCATGGACTTCCTCTAATGCACATTGAGACTCTTCCCATTCTAAACATCTAAGTAGCGTACCATCTAGACCTCATTTGTATAGATCATTACCAATGATGACATATCGGGAGGCATTACAGATAAGGTATCTCTTTTCATGATGGTTGAAGGTATCAGGAATGATTTGGTCTTGGAGATAGGAAAATAGGTTTTTGTATCTGGATGAATCATGACCTACAACAGTGCAGATCATGCGGGTTTCAAGGGAATCGTATGCAGGATAAGATAGTGCTTCCACTAGGAACTCATTGCACAGCTCATGTTCAGGTTGCTATAATAAAGCAGATAGTGTAGCCATTGCATCGACAGCCTTATTCTCCGCTCTAGGAATTTTCTCAAATGTGATAGATATGAAATATTTCTTAAGATCATCTACCATTCTCTTGTAAGGAATGAGCTTTTCATCTTTAGTTTGGTACACATCATTGACTTGATGAATAACAAGTTGAGAGTCTCCATGAATGTGTAGCTCTATTACTCTCCATTCAATTGCTATTTTCATACCATTCAAAAGGGCTTCATATTCAGAAATATTATTTGTACAAGGGAACTTTAGTCTGAATGCTTTTGGGATTGAGTATCCTTGAGGAGTTATAAACAATATGCCTACTCTAGATCCATTCTGTGTATAGGAGCCATCAAAGAATAACTGCCATTCTCTAGAAGAAAGAGTCATGATAGAGGAATCTGGAAATTCCATTTGCATTGGTGTATTATCAATCATAGGTGCATCTGCTAATTGATTAGCAATAACCTGCCCTTTGATAGCTTTTCATTCCACATATTCAATGTCAATTTCACTTAAGAGCATAACCCATTTAGCTAATCTACCTATGAGGGCAGCTTTACTTAGGAGGTACTTGAGCAGATCAATCTTAGCTACCAATTGTGTGGTATGAGCTAACATGTAATGCCTCAGTTTCTATGATGCAAAGATCACAGCTAGACAAGCTTTCTCGATCATTGAATAGTTCTTCTCATATGCAACCAATGTTCTACTGATATAGTATATAGCTCTTTCCTTTTTGTTCTCATCGTGCTGTGCTAGCAATGCCCCCAGTGATGTATCTGTTGCGGAGACATATAAGATCAATGGCTTCCCATGAATAGGAGGCATCAAGATAGGAGGATTTGATAGATACTTCTTGATATGGTTAAAGTTCTATTCACATTCTTTGTTCCATGCAAAGGTCACACCTTTATGTAATGTTTTTGTAAATGGCTGTGATATGTCTACTAGTTGTGATATGAATCTTCTGATAGATTGAACTCTTCCTTGCAATGTCCTCATCTGACTGATATTCTTAGGAGGTTGCATCTCCATTATAGCCTTTACTTTAGCTAGATCAACCTCAATTCCCTTCTTTGAAATGATGTATCCTAAGAGCTTTCCAGAAGTGACACCAAAAGCACACTTCTTAGGATTTAGTCGGAGACTAAACTTTTCCATTCTATCTAGGATCATGCTCAAGTCCTTTAAATGTTCAGTTCTAATCATAGATTTTGCTAAAGTATCATCAACATAATCTTCCATAGTTCGATGCATCATGTCATGGAAAATAGATGTCATGGCTCTTTGATATGTAGCACTAGGATTTTTAAGCCCAAATGGCATGACATTCCCACAGAAAGTGCCCCATGCACATGTGGAAGTAGTTTTCTCTTGATCCTCTAGAGCAATTTTTATTTGATTATATCTAGAGAAAACATCCATTAAGGAATACATCTTGAAACCCGCAGTCATGTCCACTATCATATCAATGTTCGATAGTGGAAAATCATCCTTAGGGCATGCTCTATTCACATCTCTGAAGTCTGTGCACAATTTGATTGAACCATCTGGTTTAGAAATAGGTACAATATTGGAGATCCACTCTGCATAGTCAATAACTCAGATGAATCTAGCTTTTAGGAGCTTCTCTAATTCATCTTTTACCAAGAGTGCAACGTGAGGATGCACCTTTCTCAACTTTTGCTTAATAGGTTTGACATTTGGAGCTATGGATAAATGATGCATTATAAGATTAGGATCCAATCCTGGCATATCTGAATATTTCCATGCAAAGTTGATCTTCTTCTCTATTAGGAATGTTGTAAATTTTTGCTTTTCTTCTTCTAATAATGATTGTGCCACATGTACCAACTGTGGTTCTTCTGTTGTTCCCAAATTGATAGATTGAGTGGGCTCAATTAGAACTAGAGATCTATCTTATAAATGACTCAGAAGGACATCAAATATCTCATCCTTAGGCACCTTAGAGAGGTCTTCACCTTTAGATACGTCTTTTATTTTTACGTTTGTAGGTTCTGAGACTGCCACAAAGTGGTTTTCACCCTCAGAACTCTTTTTCTTTTTATTCTTATTTTTTTGACTAAGATATTTGATGTCCGACTTCGTCATGCTAACGCTCGGTTCACTGATAGAAGTAATCATAGGCTCAACTGCATTGAGGTAGCAAGCAAGGGCATGGTCATTTGGGAAGGTATAAATACCATGGCTCGGATTGGTGGAGGTTTGATCAATAAGTTCAGGATATTGGATAGTCAAAGTGGGGAAACATTGGGAGATAGTGTTTACGGATATGGATCTATCATCATTGGTCCTGACCTAATGCTCAAGTTCAAAGGTGATATTACAACTTAAGACATTCAATTCATGAATAGGCTCAATGTCATCGTGGGATTCCAATTCAGCCATAGGCAGAATAGACTCAATAGGTTCATCATTTCATTCTAGACTTACGTTGGGTTGAGGTGCATATTGGCGAATAACATCAACATGTTTTTCCATGATAAGCTCATCTGGTTCTAGAATGACTCCCCATTCATAGTCATTAGATTCATCTTCTGATTCAGGATCTTGAGGAAATCTTAAAACATGAGTAAAGTTAGGGTGGATACCCCAAGAAGGGTTACCCTCAGATTCTGATTTGAATTCATACTCATGGGAATCTGTCTCAGAATCACAACCACCTCCCTCTTCTTGATTGTTTTCGAGATTATTTGGTTCTTGTGTTGCAACTATCTCTTGGTTGATAGTAGGTTCTTGTGTTTCTACTACATTAATTCTTTTGATTGGATCATCTTTATCATCAAGAAGGTCTTTGATCTCTTTAGGCAATTTTTCATAGGGGATGAGTTCTGAGCTGTCTGAATCACTATCTTATGGTTCTATTTCTTCTTTCTTAAGAAGAGGTTTTCCTAGTGTGATCTGCTATGTGACATGAGAACAATCACCTTTGAGGTGATAGGGTTTCTTCCTAAAGCCTAGGCCAATAGTATTCTTATTTTCTCTACCAGTATGTGGGAGAGGTGCCACAAGACCTTTTCCTCTTACTCCTAGAGGTCCTTGAATTGGATATCCCATCTTAGCTATCAATTTATTTCATGGACCGTAAAACTTAAAAGGGATTTGTGGTTCTATAGAGTCGCTAGTTTGAACATCTTGAGATTCAAGCTCATCTTTGTATAGCCATGATAGCATAGCTTCATCCTATTCAAACTCTTTCTTGGATCCTTGTTCGGCTACAAAATTATTTTTATATGCTTCAAGAGGTTCTTTAGAGTCTAGTTTGGATTGTTTCAAAGATTTCCCATAAGACTTAGGCGAGATAGGGAGAGATGTCAAAGATAAGACTGGCTTGATAGTATATTCTCCCATACTATTTTCTTTGATATTAACCTCTTTTGCAAGATCTTCCATTTTAGATGTGGATGCTTCTTTAGTTGGTTCAATGGAAGATTCTCTGTTATTAGGCACAAGCTTATCTGCACTTTCCTTCAAGGTGTTGCAAGTTGTATTCAGATCTGTGGGGATAGTAACCTCTACTCCTTCATAAGGAAACTTCAAACATTGATGGTATGTAGAAGGAATAGCTTTCATTTCATATATCCACGGTCTCCCTAGAAGAATGTTGTAGGCCAAAGGTAGATCAAGCACTTGACAGATGGTATCTTTCATAACTGGACCTACTCTGATAGGTAAGACAATGGTGCCTTTAGAAGATCTTTCTTGTTCATCATAGGCTTTGATAGTTATTTTATTTCTAGGATCAATAGCCAATTTTGAAAATCCCAATTGTGTGATCAAGCTGTAAGAACAAATGTTTAGGCCAACGCCCCCTTCTATCAACACATGTTTGAATCTACAGTTTTGGATCAAGACTTCTATATGCAAAGGCTGATTATGTGGGTGACTCAAGGAGTTGTCATCTTCCTCTAAAAATGAGATATATTGCGGAGATGTAAGATATCCAACCATAGTCTGGAACCTATCTAAATCAAGGTCATCAGGAACATTGGAACCGAGCAAAGCTTTGTCTAGAATGGCTCTGTGGGCTGGAGATATTCGAAGCAACTCAAACATGGAGATTTTGGCATTAGTGTGATGGAGTTGTTGAACAATGCTATAAGATGTAGGCCTCGTATCCTTTGGATTGGAAGATTTGGAAGAAGACTTTTGTTTGGAAGCAGATGAAAGATTGAAGGGTATCTTAGGGACATTAGATGAATCTGGGATTTGTCCTTTCAGATGTGCTTGGGCTTGTGATCAAGTAACTACATTAGCTAAGGAATGACCTCTTTCTTGTCGTATAGTTGTGATGACATTGCAACTTTTAGAGAGACATGGTTTAACCATATTGATGACAACATTATTTCTAGGGTATGCATAGTTGACTTTTGCCCCCATATTAGGCTGAGAAGTTGAAACTTTTTGGCCATGTTTCAGAAATGGTTTTGTGAATGTCGTATGATCATTATTGCTCTTAGGATTTTCAACTATGATGTCTCCACTATCGATCAGATCTTGAATGGTGTGTTTCAACCGGAAGCAGTTATTCATTTTGTGACCTTTACCTCAATGGAAATCACAGAATTCATTTTCTCTCCACCATTTTGGCTTAGGCTCAGAATCAGGTGGTCAGATTGCTGGCAAAGAGATGATGTTATCAGCCAGTAGTGTTCTCATAGTGGATTCCAAAGATTCTCCAAGAGGAGTGAACTTTCATTTATTATCCCATCTTTTTGTATTCTGGCTTCTTTTGAAATGGTTTGGATGACTTTTGTTCTGAAGCTTTAATGGCTTGGGAACCAAGAGTGAGATTGTAGGCTGGTGCCTTTGATGGGGCATGGATAGTGTCAACAATGCCATCTGTGATGATGCCTTTGTTCTTGTTCCAATTTTTGTTCTTGTCTTTAGAACTGGATCCAGATTCATACTTGTCTTTTTGAAGTGTGATTTCTCCTTTTTTCACAAGCACTTTTTCGATTTTGATAGCATTGTCCACCATCTTGTCAAAAGATGTATGATCTTGCATTTGTAGAGGATAATAGATTTTGGGAACAAAGTTATTGATGAACATTTCTAGTTTTTCTATTTCTGGAATAGGTCTGGCATATAGAGAGAACTTCTTCCTCCATCTCTTGAGAAATGTTAGGAATGGTTCCCCTGGATATTGTTTGAGATTATAGATATCAATCATGGTGACTGGATGTTGAATATTGTAGGAGTATTATTGATAAAACAATTTGATCAACTCCTCAAAAGTTTTGATAGTAGAAGGCAGTCTAGAGAACCAGTGGATGGCTGCTCCCCCTAGAGATCAAGGGAAGAGGTGCATGAGATAGGTAGGTTCATGCATGAACTCCATTGATTGGGTATAGAATTCTCTAACATGGTCTTGAGGGTTAGAGTGTCCATCATATTTATCATACTTTGGTATCTCCACTCTTTTTGGGAATGGTGGCATGTACAAGTCTTTGTCAAATGGAAAAGGACATAGAGCCTCCATGGAGAACTCTTTGGGTTCCTTCTCTTTCTTAAGATTGTTAAGTTCAACTTGCATAGCATGCATTTGTTTTGTCATAGCTGTGAGTGGAGTTTCTTCCTCATGCATAATGATATCTTCAACATTAAATTTGGGAGGAATTTTAGCTCCTTGATGAGCTAATTGTAAAAATTATGCCTCTCTATCTTCTTTCAAGAAATGCTTCATCATTCATTTGAAGTTATCATCATTTTGATATTGAGCAATTTCTTCAGGTGTGGGTTCCTGATCTACACCATGTTGAGATTGAGTTCTCTGAGAGCCAAAGTTTGTCCCTTCTTGAGACATGGTAGGAGTTTGTAGACTCCCTGGAATAGATTGATGCGAGGTTTGTTGGGTACCTCTGTGAGTTGATGGAGGAGGAATGTAACCAATTTTTAATCAATAGTTGCCAAGACCGTCATCCTTGTAAAGACCAGAATTGATGAGTTGCTCAAGATTTGGACCCCTGGTAGTGGTTATAGTTAAGGTCTGGGATGCTTCTCTAGATTTCTTGTGTGAGGAGGCTCTAGTTTCCACCATTAACTTTGAGTGAAACAAAAGAATAAGATCCAAATAACTGAAGAATGAATTGAATCAAGATGATCAGATGACGCAACCTTGTCAAGGTTTGATTGATTTGAAGATTCAATTAGATGTGGGTGAAGGATACTATGCCCTGGATGTATGGGTAGATTTCCCAAAAGATAGCGGACAAGATATCACAACACTTAGTCATTTTGATGATTGATTGAAGATAGATAGTTATGACAAGGTTTTGACACAAGATGAAAAGGACTCAAATCGATTAAACAAAAGACTAAATTAGATTCAAAAGACCACTTTAGGAAAATGATTGGATTCTCAATAGCTACTGCCTTGTTCCTGACACAGTGATTTGATCGATAGATTCTGGAAATAGGCTGAAAAAGCTAAATATCTGGCAATTCTGACAATTTTCTGATAACTTTCAAAATTTTCCCAAATGACACTCTGCAAACTCATACAATAATGGGTATGCTATGAAACGACAGTTGCAAAACTCATATGATAGTGGGTATGCTATGAAACGACAGTTGCTAGCAGGATTTGACTTTTTGAATTTGACTGGCAGAAATACTTGTACGACACTGGGTTCTCTATCATATGACAGATGGGTAGTAATGAAATGACACTTGATAGAAACTCGTATGACTTTCTGACCTCCTGAGATGACTTTTGACTCTAGAAAAGAATTTTACTTCAGATTTTGCAAATTTTGAGTTTTCAGATTCGGATTGTTTGCAAATTTCAAAGTCTAGATTTGAGGATTGTAATAGATTTGTCTATTTTCAATAACCAGATAGATAAACAAGCATGCAAAATAGCAAGCAAGTGATTTCAAGTATGTTTGAAAACAATGAACAAGGGCAAAAGCAACCTTGCGCATGAACAATCAAGTGATTTTATTCGTTCTAATCCTCAAAAGCGCTAATTGTGTATGTTCCAAAAATGTTTTGCAATAACGCACATATACCATAGAAAAATAAAAATTTGGTCTCTCTAGGGTTTTTAGTAATGGTTTGACTCTGCAACTTTTATGATCCAAAGGGGTGAACTCCAATCCTGACGCACCAGGGTTTTGACACAATCCAAGAATTTAATCAATCAGGAGCTACTAGGGAGATTTGACAACCCAACAATGAACCACACCTGTGAAGATTTCTTCCACAAGGACATTTATATCAGTTGTCACTACCATGGTGAAAGTGGCTATTACCACTTGAGGTTCCGTCAACACAGTTTACCCTATGAAGGGAGTGTCCGCTACAGTTAACCCTCTCTAAAGGTGACTCACAATAGTATACCACAAGGGGACTTGGCTCCAGATCCAAGGTTTTGATGCCTTTTCACTTTTAACCCAGACAAAGTAGGTAGATAAATCTGACACGCTAAGACAAAGATTATCTCACCAAGGTCTATGATATCCACCCCACGTGATCTATCAACCTCTCCGGAGAGAGACTGTATCAATCAATAAGGGAAGACGCACAGACCAAGTATAACATGAGATGCACTAAGTATCCTCCCTACCTACAAGGATTCCATCGTCAAGAAAGATTTCACTAGGAATCCAATCTCTCAAGAACCACAAATAGTGTTCATAGGGCCTAATTACTATGTTTTCATAGATATATCAGAAAGCAAATCTATCCAAAAGCATTCAAAAGCACAAAAGGTGGTACACTTAATGCTCCAAATAAATGTGAGGTGAGTCCACAAAGTGGTGCATTTAACTCCTCACACAAATTTAAAAACAAGTCCACACCCTAGAATACTAACGAGATCCGAAAAGCACAAAATGGGAAAAACCAGTGGAATAATTAATGCTCTTTCTAAGTAGACCCCTCCCCTAAATATGGCACTGGCCTTGCAACCACGGGGTGAAAATGAGGGGCGATTAAGAATAAGCGAGTCCAATATCCCAATTTTGCTAATAAGATCAATCAAAAATATCCTAATACTACTTATCAATACTTAAGGTGTTACAACCTAGTATTCAATTATGCAAATTTGAAGAAAAGGATGCAAAGAAAACACTCGAACCAAACACATGAGAGATTCATTTTAGGATCCAAATTGAAATGTTATTAGATTAAGGAGAATACCTGGAATCCTCACAACGCGCTTAGTAGATGTTTACCTGCTTTTATCAATTCTTGCACTTTTTCCAATCAAAACCAATAGGAGTCAATAAAAAATAGAGAATTTCAATTGTTAAGATTAGCCGTTAGTCAAAATCTGAAAACCAAATATGACAAACTGCCCTAAAAAATGAAATGATAGTTGAAACCTGATGCTAAAACTCGTATGACAATGGGTCTGTTACTAGACGACAATTCAAAAATTGTACGACACTGGGTGTCTGATGAAACGACAGTCTGAAAACTCATACGACACTGGGTGTCTAATGAAATAACAGTCTGAGAACTCCTACGACACTGGGTGTCTAATCATACGACAGTTGAACTTCCATATGACACTTTGTTTCAACCAGCATGATCCTCGATCAAATAAACTATTGTACGACAGTGGGTATCTCCTGGTACAAGTTTCTGACAAAACTCGTACGACAACTATACAGACAAAAATTAAAAATCGCAGTGTACGGACAATTTTGATAGAAAAAAGTGCCAAAATTTTTATTTTATTTTTTTTGCAGGCAAAAAAGAAACAAAAAATAACGTCCTACAGAGTATACCAGAACCCTTGAAACCCTTAGCCTCAAAAGATAGAAAATTGATAGGAATGAAGGGAAACCCATTTCAGGGCCCCACGGTGGGTGCCAAAAATGTGTGTGTGAATTTTGTACCTGATCTGTAGACAACACTTCAGTAAAACATTAGAGGTTAGCAAAAATGAAATCGTGCAATGAATTGAAAGCTAAACTAACCAGGTGATTTACTTCCTTCTAATAGGTGCGAGTATGATGTTCTCAAATTGTTATCGAGATCAGTGACTTTGACGACACCTAAATGAAGGATTTGAATGCAAAACTGATATGAAATATGAATGCAATTAATCTTCTTCTTTTTTTTATATTTTCTATGCTAATATGGAAATTGATATGCTAAAATGATCTAACAATGATATGAAAATGAATCTAAATGAATGTAAAGACCAAATTGATCTCACAATAGCCTTGATTTGCAATAAGCTTTGATTCTCCAAATTCCAATTCTTCAGCGTGATTATGCAATTCTTGTGGATTATGTGGATCTCAAATGAGGAGTTGAAGCCTTGATTTTATAGAAATCCAGGGCTTTGGAGGTGCATGAAAGAAAGCCATAAATCACTCAAATTAACTCAGCTTGATTTTTGAGTTATCTGAAAATAAAGGATAATTTAATTCACAAAAACATGCAAATCATGCGAAAATAACTTTTTAACTCAAATTAGAGGTTTAGATCAACTTTAAAACTCAAAAATGATGTTGAATTCCAAAAAGTCAATAACTTGCATTAATTTTTTGATTTGGAGTTTAACTGCTCTTTGATTGTGCACATGGATAATTATGAATTAATAAATAAATAAAGTGATTTATTCTCAACTTAACTAATTTAAAAAAATAAAACAATTGATTTATGGGTTAATCAATCATTTAATCAAACTTTTATTCAAAAATAATATCATCAAATATGACAACTTGCTTTAATTAATTAAATAAGAATTTAATCAATTAATGATAGGAATTTTGATTTATTGTCAAATTTAAATGATAATACTTAGGAATAAATATAATTAAATTAAATTAAATAATTAAGTGGCAGAATTAAATCAATTAATTAAATATTCATCATATTCAATTAATCAACTTTAGGATAAATGCGATTTATCGCCAAATAATCATTAAATTAAAGATAATTATGATAATTAGAAATATTACTAAGAATATTCCCTGATGCAGAATTTAGGATAATCAATTAGAATTCGATGATGTTCAGATGTGCCTTTGGTTAGGACTTTGATGTCGATTTCATTCGATATGTTGATATAGAAGATTAATAAACTTATAGCCCATTTTTGGGGTATTACAATCCCCACCCCAGTTTTACCTTCAAGGGTTTCTAGGTTACCAAATTTATGTGTTATGTGTTTCATTTGATGGATGAGATTAGAATTTTAGTTTCATTTCATTATTGAAATCTATGTTTATGATATGCAAGTGGAATTAGTTTCAAAGTATCAAAGTTTATGGATAACTGATTCACCCCCCTCTCAGTATCTCACTTTCCCATATTAGATTTCCAACAATTGGTATCATAGTTGTGTTCTCTTAGAAGAAGTCTAACCACTCGAGAATTAAGGTCTTGGAGATGGAGGTTTATAATTTGGGAAAGATCATAGAGAATCAGAAGATTGACATCCATCTTGCATTACACCAGCTTGAAGCAGCCAGAGGAGAATTGAAGAAATCCTTAAGCAGAAGGAAAGAATTGGAAATTCAACTGAATGACACACAATATCAAGAAGAGGATACTAAAGGTCTATTTGATAATGAAAATTCCACTAAAAGTGATGCAACTATAGAAGATCGGGGTGAAGGATAATGACAAGGATTCTGATTGTGGATTTTTGATGGAAGGATGATGAAGGATGACTAGATGATGTTATTTTTAAGGAGATGACCTAGATGCAACTAAAAAGGATGATTTATGATGCAACTAGGAAGATGATAAAATAATGCAAGGATGTAGCTAAGAAGATGAACTATGATGCAAGCTAAGGGTATGTTGATGTAATGATGAATCTAAGAAAGATCTAAGATGCAAAGGATGCCAAGATAGGATTTTGGGATTCTAAAGGAATGGTGGATATACAATGGGCCAAACTAGCCTTCACTCTCTAAGTTGACATAGCGACGATTAACTTGGAACCGAAATGCAAATTGTTTCACTATGTCATTATAGCCCACGTTATCTAGTTTCTCTTGATATTTTTCTTTTTCTTGGATTGGTTTGAGGGAAGGTTGATGATCTTTTAGGTTCCTTTCTACAACCTTTTTCTCTTGATGGACTCGAGAATTGGGAAGCTTAGCTTTCTTGTGTTTGGTTGAATCAAACATATCTTAGAAAGATTTGGCAATTAGATTGAAACAAAGCTTTGGGTATCTAATTTTGAAGAATTTCTTTCTGCAAGGATGTCTAAATAACTTTGGTCAAGATTTGGAACATTTTTTTGATGTCTCTAATGGCAAAGGAAAAACTCAATAAAAGACACTCTGAAAGCAATCCCGTCAAATGACAAAGTAACTTCTTGGGATACAAGCAAATGTTTGACCAATGAATTTGATAATGCTCCTGAAAGATGTGTATGTTTTGACAAGTGTTTGTACTAAGTTTGGAACTTAAAAAAATACACACCAGATAGACTGTGTGTGTGAAATTGTACCTGATCTATAGACACAACACTTCAGTAAAACATTAGAAGTTAGCAAAAATCAAAATCATGCAAAATTGAAATCTAATCTAACCAAGCGATCTACTACCTTCTAATAGGTGTGAGATTGATGTTCTCAGATTGCTATCAAGATCAGTGACCTAGACAACACCTAAATGAAGGATTTGAATGCAAAACTGATATGAAATATGAATGCAATTAATCTTTTTTTTTTCTATGCAATAATAATAAAAAACTGATATGAATCTATGCTAATATGGAAATTGATATGCTAAAATGATCTAACAATGATATGAAAAAGAATCTAAATGAATGTAAAACAAACAAATTGATCTCACAATAGCCTTGATTCACAATAAGCTTTGATTCTCCAAATTCCAATTCTTCAAAATAGTTGTGCAATTCGTAGATGACTTTGGCAAAGTAAGCTTGAAAAATTATGAGATGAATTGAGATGAGCTGAGGCCTTGTTTTTATAGAAATCCAAGGCTTTGGAGGGGCATAAAAAAAAGCCATAAATCACTCAGATTAACTCAACTTGATTTTTGAGTTATCTGATAATAAAGATAATTTAATTCACAAAAACATGCAAATCATGCAAAAATAGCTTTTTAACTCAAATTAGAAGTTTAGATCAACTTTAAAACTCAAAAATGATGTTGAGTTCCAAAAAATCAATAACTTGCATTGATTTTCTGATTTGGAGTTTAACTGCTCTTTGATTGTGCACATGGATAATTATGAATTAATAAATAAATAAAGTGATTTATTCTCAACTTAACTAATTTTTGAAAATAAATAATTGATTTATGGGTTAATCAATTATTTAATCAAACTTTTATTAAAAACTATATTATTAAATAATGACAACTTGCTTTAATTAATTAAATAAAAATTTAATCAATTATTCATAGGATATTAGATTTATTGTCAAAATTAAATAATACAATTAATAATAGATAGAATTAAATTTAATTACATAATTAAGTGGCAAGATATTAAATCTAATTAATTAAATATGAAAATATTCAATTAATCAAACTTAGGATAAATGTGATTTATCACCAAATAATCATTAAATTAAAGATAATTAAGATAATTAGGAATATTGCTAGGAATATTGCTCGATGCAGAATTTAAGATAATCAATTATGATTCGATGATGTTTAGATGTGCCTTAGATTAGGACTTTGATGTCGATTTCGTTCAAATTGTTGATATAGGAGATTAATGAACTTATAGCCCATTTTGGGGGTATTACATTTTGCCCCTCTTAGAATTACTGTGCAAAGCGCAATGGTTCAAAGATAGTCTATGTGTGATAGAGATATGAAACGGATTTGAAATTGATAATTGATATGAGACAGAAGTTGATTGATATTGATTTGATATGAAGATAATAGGTCCTGAATGACCAAAGACAATGTTCACTGTAGTAGCGACAAATCAAGGATTGCGAAAAAAAGTGTCAAAACGTTTGATTCCAAACCTTATGATTTCGAAGAAGTGAGTGACCGGTTCTAGCCTTGATTGTTTTAGTAGAACTAGTAGATATCACATCCGAACCCTTCAGTTGTTGAAGAACCAAGGAAAGAACACTATGATCCGATGGTTGCAAAAACTGATACAGTTTACAAGATTAGGAGAATACCAGATTGATATGGATCTTGATGAATCTGATATGCCCCAAGTGATGTAGATTTGCCCCGAGTGATGAGGTCTTTTTTGATTAATCAGTAACTAGACGCGGTTGTTGTCTTGATTATTGAGGAAGATATGATTTCCATAAAGATATGATTTCAAATTTGATTATAGACTTTGAATGATGTGCAATACCATGCCCCCTTCGGGATTAAAATTGAAATCTGACAAGAAAAGTTAGCATTGATAGTTCATAAGCATGTTAATTGATTTAAGAAGTGGTTATACACGTCTGAGAATGCATTCTGCATCGTTTAGAGGTCCTGGAGACTATGTTTGACAAGGTTTGACCATGAGTTGACCATGGTTGACCAAGTTGAAATTTTGATAGTTTGATGGAAGATAATCAGTTAAGTTGAAAAATGGATTTCTACTATGATTGAAGGTTGATTATGCAAGTAGTGAATAATATGAACGATCTCAGATTTCAATTTTGATCCCAAAAAAAAGATTCTACTTGTTGTTTCGTTGGAGGAACCTTCGTGTGAGATTTGGCTCTTGTTAGATTTGAAGATATGATTTGAAAAATCATTTAAGCATTGAAGCTTAGCCAACCACTGTGAGATCATGCAAACATGCAAAATGCAAAGAGACACACAAAATGAAATGCAACCTAGGACCTAGGACCTAGTCATTGATCATGTGTCGATTTGTTATCATCATTGAACTTTTAGGTAACCAGATAAATCAATACAATGCCCACTAGCTATGAAACCATAGACATATGAATATCGATTTGTATGCGCAAGAATCAATACAACACCCACTAGTCAACAACCATGGATATATGAATATTGATTTTATTTTCGGAATGTCGGATTAGATATAAGCACCAAGGCATAAATGCCAAGATGACCTGAATATCATGTCCATTTTGATATAGCAATTTGTATAAGCATCAAAACATAAACGTCGTGATGACCGGAATACTCCTTGCATTACAAACACATCAAGCAGTCAAGAGATCATTCTAAGTCCAGTGTGAATTAACCGTAGTGACCCTTTATCGTTCACATCCTTAGGTAAGATCACGTTTCACAGTAGGAGAAATAATTCACTCAAAAAGACATAGTGAGATCAAACTTCCTTGAATTTTCTGGGTATCAATGGTCAAGGTATGCATGGCCATCCAATTTGAGATAGAGGCTCTTACAGTCGGACACCATTTCAATCCAGAATTTCCAAAGTTGTTAGATTTTCACATACAAGAAGAAAATAAAGAAAAGACTATGCCCCCAGTCATCACTCTCTAAATCCTATAAAAGACATCATCGAAGAGCTCGAAGGGACACAATATGCAAAAATCTCAATGCGAATCAGTAAGCATACAAGGAGATAAAAGCATGAAAAGCACAGATTGTTTTCAGTTTGTGTTTGATTGTTATTGTAGATGCAAAATCCTTTCTGGAGATGAGACAGACTTGACTGACTCAAATGAAGCTTCAAAGGACTCTGACTGGATATGATACGTCTAAGATATACTGGAGGCCATAGGATATGACATTGATTGCCCCCAAGTGTTAATCATTGATAGGATACAGACACTTGAGCTAATTGGTGTACAGACTGACTTACTTGAAAATTGGAAATGCAGAAACAAACCGAGAGATATGTACAAACTAAAGCAAAACTGAAAGCTGGGAAAGACCAAGATTGCGCTGATAGATGGAGCATTTTGAAACAAATGGTGCCCGTTTGCCAGGTTTTCACCATCTTGGCAGAGATTTTATTTTTGCTACCAAGGCACCTATTTCTAGGTTTTCACCAAGGCACCTTCTTTTTTTTTTTTTTTGTATTTTTCATTTTTCAATTTTTTTGAATTTTTGATATTTTCTGATTTTTTTGTGAATCATCAAGGTGCCTATTGCTAGGTTTTCACCAAGATGTTCATTTTTTTAGGATATTTTCCAATTTTAAAGATTTTTTCAGGACATTTTACCATAGACTAAATGCCTTAGGCGTAGAATTTCTTCAAATGGAGAACGTTGATTGGTTCTCAGAGCTATTCTCCTTAAGTCATTGAGAGTTGATAGGCACCAGAGCCAAAAGTAGCAGTGATTACAAAGGGACCCAACCAATTGGGTTCAAACTTCCCCTTGCGTTCTCGATGGGATTGATTTTTAGGATTTTCTCTCAAGACTAGATCACCAACCTGAAATTCTCTGTGTCTGACTTTCTTGTTGTAGCCTCTAGACATTCTCTTCTAATATACTCTAAGATGATCATACGTTGCTTGTCTGTGCTCATCTAGTAGTTCAAGTTCTTGCAACCTAGACACTCTGTAGTCATCATTAGTTACTAGACCATGCATTCTAATTCTTAGTGATGGGATTTCAACCTCAATAGGCAGTACCGCTTCAAACCTATAAACTAAAGTGAAAGGTGTAGCCCCTGTAGGTGTTCTGATACTTTTTTTGTTACTTGTTCTGATACTAATTTTGATACTTGTTCTGATACTGGTTCTGATACTTGGTATACTTGATAGCATCTTTTTCCATTTGCAAACTCCCAAGCAAGATCATATCGTGCAGTCCCAATGTTTAGCAAGGTGGAGAACAAGAGGGATTGGCAAGCTGGTGGAAGAGATGGAAGACAAGAGAATGAAGGAGAATGAAGGGGAGAAATCCTCAAGGGAAAACTCCTCAAGGGTACCCAAGCTAGGGAAAAATTGTCATGTAAAGCACATTTGGATAAGCAATGAAAGGCCAGCATAAGATAAGTCACAAAAGCATAATGCAAGAGCAAGAAAGGATGTAGTCCAAAGGAGTAGACATGTCAAGAGGCTTCATAGCATCATGTTTTACTCTTCTTCTTTTTATTAGATCAAGACCAAAGGGGAAAAGGATAGCGATAGGTGAAAATAAATGAAGTAAAATAGACATGAAGGCTAAACAGTAAGGGAATGAAAGCAAGATCATCATAAGATAGCTCACAAAATAGTCAAATGTTCATGTATAGATCAACATTGTCAAGATCAAAGAGAGAAGATGGAATGGATGAAATATGTAGAAGAACTACGCATGACACCTGATTGCCAAGTTTTCATCATGGTACTTATCCAAGGTGCCACAAGGAAGTGATTTTCACCATAGGATGAATTTATTTCTCTTTACTTTTGCTACCAAGGTGCCTATTTCCAGGTTTTCACCAAGGCACATTTTCAATTTTTATTTTTTTTTCATTTCTCTTTTTTTCTCTTTTTGGAAGAAGGCAAGCTTTTTAGATAATGCTCCTTGAAAGGATAAACTATGATATGCCAAGGATTCAAAATTATATGCTCAAAGATGCTGGTAGGGAAAGGGAGCTGGAAGAGAAAAATGGAGGATGAGGTTTTATGTAAAGCGAGTGAGGTTGGAAGATAGGAGGAATAGACAAATGAGAAAAAATGATAGAAGATAGAAGGATAATGAATGGAAGGATTGTGAAAGGGTAGATGGAAAGGAAGGCAAGATCAACATCAACACACACCTTGAAGGGTGGAGAGAGGATGGAGGAGATGTGAATGAAGGAATACGTGAAGGAATATGGTGAATGGATAGCAGAGGTTGTGGTTTAGGTACATGAAATGGAAGAATATTTTTGGAGGGAGATGAAGTGGAAGCCTTTGGAAGCTTGAATGTCAACTTAACTTTTTGCTCAACACCAAACTCTTTCAAGAGAGACTTTGGAATCCATATAGTTGTAGGCTTTTCATTTCTTTTTGATGATCTAGAGAGAATATCTTTAATGATGGATTTTGGAACCCATACTTGTCTTGTAGTTTTTTTTAGATGGATTCTTGTAGGGTGGCGAGAGGATGGAGGAGATGTGAATGAAGGAATACGTGAAGGAATATGGTGAATGGATAGCAGAGGTTGTGGTTTAGGTACATGGAATGGAAGAATATTTTTGGAGGGAGATGAAGTGGAAGCCTTTGGAAGCTTGAATGTCAACTTAACTTTTTGCTCAACACCAAACTCTTTCAAGAGAGACTTTGGAATCCATATAGTTGTAGGCTTTTCATTTCTTTTTGATGATCTAGAGAGAATATCTTTAATGATGGATCTTGGAACCCATACTTGTCTTGTATTTTTTTTTTAGATGGTAATCTTCTTTTTTTGATGGATTCTTGTATTGCTTCTTTTTCTTGTATTGAACATTCAAGTTACTTCCAAAAGATATGGGACTTGTGGAAGAAGGAGGATATGACTAGTTTAGATGGGTGGGTGGATGAAAAAGATTCAAGGGTATGCATCTATGTTGATCTTGAGGAAAGATAGGAGATGGAGGTATGTAAGGACCCAAGATGGATGGCGAATTAGGAGTTAAGAGGGGAAAGTGAAGGGACATAAGGACCCAAGATGGAAGGCAGACGTGAAGCCCTTAGTAGTGGTGGAAGAGGTCCAAGGATGGAAGTGGAAGATACAAAAGGATAATCAATAAGTTCATCAGCATCTATATGACAACCAAGGATATCAGCATCTTTAGAGTGAGCATTAGAATTTTCAATAGAATCAAGTACATCTTGAATATGAGCACCTTTTTTGATAGGATTGTTCAAAGCTTGCAAAGACTTAGGAAGAGTAGAAAGTGGAAGCGAACATGGAGTGGTAGAACAAGAAGATGGAAGACTTTGATCTTGACAAGGATCTTTGGATAGCACAAGCGCATAATTTTTCTTTTGATTTTCGATAGGCTTAACATCAAAAGTAACAACACCATTTTTACCAACCTTAATGGAAGTATCATCTTTGGAAAGTGCAAGCATAGTAAGGTTATTTTGATTGTCAATAAGCTCAACGGTGTAAGTAGTAACTTGATCTTGCTTAGGAGAAGACTTAAGACATGGTGGAATGCATGAAAAAGGATGTGCAGGATCAAAAGAACCCTGAAGCAGATAAGAGACATCATGAAAAGGATTAGATGACATGGAGGGTTCTTGATCTTGATCTTTCTTTATGTTCTTTTCTTCATCATTTTTAGAGTCCTCTTGACATGGAGCCACTTGTAAGGATACAAAAGCATGTTGGGATTGTATGGAAGACTATTGTAGAGATGGTGAAGGACCAGTTGAAGTAGGCATTGTAGCGTATGAGCGCTTAGGCTCTTTAGGTTTATCATTATTAAAAGTATTTGCAGCCAAGTGAAGGTTAGCTTGAGTTTCTTTAAGAGGTAGCCCTAGAGGATAACTATAGGGAACCGCATGAAAAGTATCAGGGCTTGTGTTGGATGAAGGTTCTATGAAAGATTTGAAAGACTCAGAAGCTTTAGGAAATGTACAGGTATTGAAAGAAGTAGGGGATGGAAGGGAACCATCACAAGACAAAGGTCCAACATTAAAATGATCTTGCTTGAGAGTGTAATCTTTATTTTCAGCCTGAGAGTTCTTAGAGGAGAGATCCTTATAGTATTGACATTTCAAATCAGAATGGTACATTTTATATTCCTCAATAGAAGTAGATGTATCATCTAGATATTGTCCACAAAAGCCATCAAAATCTCTTTCAAAATTAGAATCATATGGATCACCATCATGATCTATCCAATGTGACGGCCCATTTGTAGTAAGTAGGAACATGCGACAAGGAGGACTCTTAGGAACAGAGGTGTCATAAGTATCATTATATTGTCCATCATCATAGTCATCATAGTCTCCAAAGATGGATGTGTCACTCTCCGTGGAAGAGGTATCATAAGGATTATCACATTGCTCAAATTCTGTTCAGGGGCATGGTGACATGTACAAGTCTTTATCAAATGGAAAAGAGTATAGAGATTCCATGGAGAACTCTTTAGATTCCTTTTCTTTCTTAAGATTGTTAAGTTCAACTTGCATAGCGTGCAGCTGCTTCATCATAGTGGTGATTAGAGCTTCTTCCTCTTGTGTACTAATTTTTTTAGACATGTGTACTAATTCTCAATAGCTACTGATCTGTTCTTGACATAGTGATTCGTTCAACAGATTATGAAATTAGGCTAAAAAAGCTAAATATTGGGCAATTCTGATAATTTTCTGACAACTCTTAACAATTTTTCCAAATGACACTCTGCAGACTCGTACGACAGTGGGTATGCTATGAAACAATAGTTACAAAACTTGTACGACCGTGGGTAGCCACTGAAATGACACTTGAAAATTTCATATGACAGTTGCAAGATTTTGACTTTGAGAATTTGCTGGCATGAAAACTCGTACGACACTGGGTCCCCTATCATATGACAGATGGGCAGTAATGAAATGACACTTGACAAAACTTGTATGACCTTCTGACCTCTTGAGATGACTTTTGACTCCAGAAAAGGATTTTACTTCAGATTTTGCAAATTTTGAGTTTTCAGATTTGAATTGTTTGCAAATTTCAATGTCCAGATTTGAGAATTGTAGCAGATTTGTTTGTTTTCAGTAACCAGATAGATAAGCAAGCACACAAAATAGCAAGCAAGTGATTTCAAGCATGTCTGAAAATAATGAACAAGGGAAAAAGCAACCTTGCGCATGAACAATCAAGTGACTTATTCATTCTAATCCTCAAAAGCGCTAATTGTGTATGTTCTAAAATGTTTTGCAATGACACACATATACCCTAGAAAATAAAAATTTGGCATCGCTAGGGTTTTTAGTAATGGTTTGACTTTGCAACTTTTATGATCCAAAGGGGTGATCTCCAATCCTGGCGCACCAAAAGTTTTGACACAGTCTGAGAACTTAATCTTCAGGAGCTGCTAAGGAGATCTGACAACCCAACAATGAACCATACCCATGGAGATTTCTTCCACAAGGACATTTATATAGCGGCTGTCACTACCACGGCAAAAATGGCTATTACCGCTTGAGGTTTTGTCAATGTAGTTTTCCCTATGAAGGGAGTGTCCACTACGGTTAACCCTCTCTAAAGATGACTCACAGTATTGTACCACAAGGGGACTTCACTCCAGATCCAAGGTTTTGACAGCTTTTCACTTTTAACCCAAACAAAGCAGGCAGATAAATCTGACACACTAAGACAAATTTTTGCTTCACCAAGGTCTATGATGTCAACTCCACGTGATCTATCAACCTCTCCAGGGAGAGAATGTATCGATCAATAAGAGAAGGCGCACTAACCAATTTTGATTCACCAAAGCTCATGATGTCAACCCCACGTGATCTATCAACCTCTCCTGGGAGAGAATGTATCGATCAATAAGAGAAGACGCACTAACCAAGTTGAATGTGAAATGCACTAAGTATCCTCCCTACCTACAAGGATTCTGTCATCAAGAAGGGTTTCACTGGGAATCCAATCTCTCAAGAATCATGAATAGTGTTCATAGGGCCTAATTACTATGTGAGCACAGATGTATGTTTCCAAAAATCAAATCTACCAAAAGTACCCAAAAAGTAGAAAGAGGAACACTTAACGCTTAAAGTGAATATGAGATGAGTCCACAAGGTGGAACACTTAACACCTCACACAAGCTGAAAATGAGTCCCCAACTTAGAAAACAAGTGAGTTCTTAAAATCATAAATAGGTTGCCAAGTGGAACATTTAACGCTTATGTCTTGTTGACCCCTCCCCTTTAATGTGGCACTGACCTTACAACCACGGGGTGGAATGAGGGGTCGGCGGATTAGCAATTCCAATAACCCAAGATAGCAATCAAGATCAATCACAAGTATCTAAGACTACTTAATGTATCCTTAAGGGGTCACAACCTAATATCAATTATGCAAGTGTGTAAAAATAGACAAAAGCATGAAAAGATGCACACAAGCCAGACACATAAGAGATTTATTTTAAGTCCAAATCGAAATGTTATTAGATGAAGGAGAATACCTTGGATCCTCGCAATGTACTTATTAGATTTTACCTGATTTTTAGCAATTCTTGTTGAGCTTTTCTATGCAAGCAAGTGACGAACTCTCCAACAAGCAAACAAGCAAACAAGATATGCAACATATATTCAACTTATGAAAACCATAGGGTTAGCTCTAAAAATCAATTATTATCAGCAATAATAACCAGCAATTAACCCAAATGACAACTCATATCATTCATTGAACCATGTAAAAAAAATAAGTGCATACCCATCACAAAACTTTTTCTTTTTTTTTTGCTGCATTTGACCTAGTCAACAAGATCTAATTTTTTTTTAATGATTTTGGCCACAAAAATAGAAATTTAAAATAGATACCCCTACTAAAAAATAGAGAGCTTTCCAAAAATGTAAAATTTTTAGAAAAATCTCTTCATTTGTGCCCTAGAGACCCATTTTATCAAAATAGACCAATTTTTGTAAATTGACTATTTGAGCTATTATATTGTGTCCAAATTTAAAACACAAAGAATGGAACCCCTGTAGAATTTAATGAGATTTTTGAAAATATAAAAATTTCTAAAAAATATGTTGATTTGCGTCAGATATTATTTTTTCTGAAATTTCAAGAAAAAATTATTAAAAATTCAAAACATCTCAAAAAATTCTGAATTTTTTACTGTAGCTTCTTTGATATGTGTCCAACCTGCAAAAAAAAATTTAGAGCAAAACTCCAAGCTTTTTGAGAGATAAAATTAAATCTTTGAAAGTTCAAGGCTTTAGCTCCAAAAAAAAAATCAAAACCAGCATGTAAAGGTGGGTTGCCCCACAGTGGGTGCCATAAATGTATGTGTGAAAATTGTACCTGATCTGTAGACACAAAACTTCAGTAAAACATTAAAGGTTAGCAAAAATTGAAATCGTGCAAAATTGAAATCTAATCTAACCAAGTGATCTACTGCCTTCTAATAGGTGCGAGATTGATGTTCTCAGATTGCTATCGAGATCGGTGACCTAGACGATACCTAAATGAAAGATTTGAATGCAAAACTGATATGAAATATGAATGCAATTAATCTATTTTTTTATTTTATTTTCTATGCAATAATAATGAAAAATTGATATGAATCTATGCTAATATGGAAATTGATATGCTAAAATGACCTAACAATGATATGAAAAAGAATCTAAATGAATGTAAAACAAACAAATTGATCTCACAATAACCTTGATTCACAATAAGCTTTGATTCTCCAAATTCCAATTCTTCAAAATAGTTGTGCAATTCGTAGATGACTTTGGCAAAGTAAGCTTGCAAAATTATGAGATGAATTGAGATGAGCTGAGGCCTTGTTTTTATAGAAATCCAAGGCTTTGGAGGTGCATGAAAAAAAGCCATAAATCACTCAGATTAACTCAGCTTGATTTTTGAGTTATCTGATAATAAAGATAATTTAATTCACAAAAACATGCAAATCATGCAAAAATAGCTTTTTAACTCAAATTAGAAGTTTAGATCAACTTTAAAACTCAAAAATGATGTTGAGTTCCAAAAAGTCAATAACTTGCATTGATTTTCTGATTTGGAGTTTAACTACTCTTTGATTGTGCACATGGATAATTATGAATTAATAATTAAATAAAGTGATTTATTCTCAACTTAACTAATTTTTGAAAATAAATAATTGATTTATGAGTTAATCAATTATTTAATCAAACTTTTATTAAAAACTATATTATTAAATAATGACAACTTGCTTTAATTAATTAAATAAAAATTTAATCAATTATTCATAGGATATTGGATTTATTGTCAAAATTAAATAATACAATTAATAATAGATAGAATTAAATCTAATTACATAATTAAGTGGAAAGATATTAAATCTAATTAATTAAATATGAAAATATTCAATTAATCAAACTTAGGATAAATGTGATTTATCGCCAAATAATCATTAAATTAAAGATAATTAAGATAATTAGGAATATTGCTAGGAATATTTCTCGATGCAAAATTTAAGATAATCAATTCTGATTCGATGATGTTTAGATGTGCCTTAGATTAGGACTTTAATGTCGATTTCGTTCAAATTGTTGATATAGGAGATTAATGAACTTATAGCCCATTTTGGGGGTATTACATAGACTAACTAAGGGAAGGCTAGTATCAAAATCTTTGCCCACAGCTTGATAACCCTAAAAGGGATACATTGGTGAGTGTCTTAAGGTGATCTGGGAAACCACTTGGATCGATCCTTACATAAAGATTCTGATACCTTTGGGAGTAGATTGGGAAGTCTCTAATTTATCAAGTGTTTATTTTGGTCCATGGAGTCCTCTCAATCATTTTGTACGTGTGTGACTCACTTAAGAGCCTAGTTGACCATGCCGAAATAGTAGGGATATTCACCTACCTCAGGCTACCATCAACACGCATCACCCAAGCTTGAGGAGATGAAGTGAGAGTTTTATCAATGCTTTATTTCTATGCCGACTGGGGAAGTACCAGTTTGAAGTCGTTATCCAAAGAGGAAGTGCTTTTCTCTCTGGACAAGCTTCTCTAGAAGTAAAATAAGTGAACTTGTCCAAGTTCAACCTTTTTCACGTCACTTAGCTAACAAGGATTTGCAGAATTGGAAACTCTTAACAAGTACACCAAGAAGATTTCTTTCCCAAATTTATTTAGTGAGTTGAAATGAAATCTTGTAAACACATTTGCTTAAGATTTTGATTTCTTCATTCTTGGAAAACAAGAAAGCTTTTGAAGAAATTGCAAGCTTGTTTTACCTTCATGCATTCAAGATTGTGTTTTGTAGGATCTTGATTTTAACTTTGAAATGAAATGAAATACTTTGTTTTCCAATTTTAGAACATTAAAGATTGTGTTTTCCTTTGGACTCAAAAATGACTTTCTTTGATTTAGACTTTGATTTCTTTAGGTGCATTCAAGATTGTGTGCTTTAGAATTTAGTTTTATGCCAAAAAGCGAGGTCTTCCTAGATTGGTTGATGCATGAAACTTTTGAAACATTCAATATTTTACAAATGAAGTTTATTTTATCCAAGAACAAAGCATTAGGATTGATTTAGGAATGTTTAGGAAAGTTTAGGATTGATTAGGAACTGAATAAGAAAGAGATGCAGATTTGTTCCTAAATAGCATGAAACTTGAAAATACCTTAGAATATTGTAAAAGAAGTTCACTTGGCTAAGAGTAGTGAATGAAGATTGATTTAGGAAAACTTTGACTAGATTAGGATTGTTTAGGAATCAAATAGGAATGAAATTCAGATTTGTAGTTCTTTTTAATTTTCCAAAACTTGAAGTGTTCCTAATTTGCATGAAAGAACCCCAAAACTTTAGATTTGCATGCATGAAGTTATTTTTTTTTAAAAGAAAGATATTAGAGGTGTGTTTGATTTTTTTAGGATTGATTAGGAATTTTTAAGGATTTTATAGGAAAGATGCACAAAATTGTTGATTTCTAGGCATTCAAGAGTGAAATAGAGTTCATTTTAAGCTTGAAAATGAAGTGTTTTGGTTCCTAATCACTCAAGAAAGTTAATGAGCCTTAAGGAAAAAAAAAATTTGTGATTTCCTTGCTTCCAATGAATACCTATAAAACATGGGGTTAAAAACTGGAAATTATAGTCAAGAGGCACCAAGAGGCCCTAGAAAACCCTAAAAACCAACTTGAACCCTGTTTGAGGCCTTACACATGCCCCTTGTTTTCCATACAAGTAAACACGGCAGGGTATTTTGGGGAGTTTACTCGTACGAGTCAAGATGAGGGCTCATACGAGTCACTATGACTCTTGGTATGAGTAAACTGGGTAAGAAGGCCTAAAATAGGCTTAAATTACATGAAGAGGTCCCATACGAGTATTGGGCACCTCTGGTACAAGCCAAGAATTTTTATCATATGAGAAACTATTCTAGTGTGTTTAGTCATGTTAGTGATTTTTATTTCAAGAATGCTAATACAAGCCCTAAGCGCTTAAATGGAACTCTATGATTCCTAAACTCCTGATTCAAACAAGAAAAGATTAATTAACAAGGACCAAGTCCTTCTTCACTTTGAGCTCTTGGCTATAGGCGGGTGTACCTATTAGATCTACTTCTTCAAAGTATTACAACCATAGTTTATATCCTTGATACAAACGTAATCTTCTCAGATCTACAACATACATGGAAGTAAATAGTCATTGATTTTGTTTTGATGATGAAAGATGCAGAAACAAATAGTGACCAGTGCCTTATTAATTGGGCAACAGAGTCAGATGAAAGTAAATCCCCAGAACTCTTATGATTTCAAAACAAATAAAACCCAGATGAAATGCCTTACAAATCATTCTCTCACTCCCCTACCCAGACATCAGATTCATACACTCTGAAAAACTCTTAGAATTGTGCCAAAGATTTATTCACTCCTTGAGAGAAACTAAGAACATAGATTCGCAGTCACCTTGTAGCCAGCATATTAGAGTTCCTTACAAACTAATACAAAAGAATTTAAAATAATATACATAAGACATCAGCAATACAGGATTGGGATTCCACTATTTTTCATTCAACAATCCCTGGTTCATTACAATCAAGAAAACTATGAAAACCTCAAAAAACAAAAAGCTTCTAAGCCAGAATATTGCCTCTGCAGTGATTATTCCATCATCACAAATACTTAGAAGATTATTTACTTTCATGTATGTTTGAAAGAGCTGATAAGATTAGGTTTGTATCAAGGATATAAACTAGTGTTGTAATACTTTGAAGAAGTAGATTTGAATAGGTACACCTGCCTATAGCCAAGAGCTCAAAGTGAAGGACTTTGTCCTTGTTAATTAGTCTTTTCTTGTTTGAATCAGGATTTTAGGAATCATAGAGTTCTATCTAAGCATTCAGGGCTTGTGTGTTGGATTTAGCAAGAAAAGTTGCTAACAAATTGGTGACTCTACTGAGGTTTTCAAAGAGACCTAATGAAATGTTCAAAAGTTGTAAATGGTGCACACATGCTTCTGCAAGGTATGTAATAGTTCAAGGACAAGATTTAATACATGCACATGCCTCCAAATGAAATGAAGGATGGGTACCAAACCTAAAAATATGCATAAGTCATAAAAGGCATTGTTTAATGAAGAGCATGCTATGCTATGTAGCGTGAGTGATTGAGGAACCAACATGGAAAACAAGGCTATGTGAGACCAGTAGGGAGGCCAATGAAAAAGGAGATTGGTGGCTTGAAACTTGCGGGTCACATAGGGAAGAAAGGTGTATGCTGGCTGCCATTAGCGCATGAGGAAGAAGCCAACTTGTGCGTAAGGCTAGGAATTTAAAAGGGGAGATGCCAGCGGCATTTTCCAAGCAGGGGTGCCTACAGATAGCAAGTAGAGAGTGCATGTTACTTTCTTGTGGGCACAAAAAGTGCAAGGAGTCATGCCAAGACTAGGAAGAAGGGGGCAAGTAGTCTGGTCCAAGCTTTTTGGCAGGAAGAGCATTGAATTGGGTAAAATGGAGAATTATCATTCTCCAACACATGGAGATTCTAGTAGTATGGAAACTCTAGAACCTGAGAGCTCCTCATATATGTGTGCAAGAAGCAAAAACACACAACATCCTGAGGCCTTAAACATGGGTTTGAGTGTAGATACACTGGGTAGTGATAACCACATAGAAACATGCTAGATCCCAGTGCATAACAAGTGGATATTTGGCAGAGTTCTAGACCCAAGGAGAAGAGCAGTTCAGGAATGGAATCTCTTCTTTCTTCTGGTATGTGGAATTGGATTGACCATAGACCCCTTATTCTTCTATGCTCTTTCTATTAGTGAATATTCAATTGTTTGTACGTCGATGGTTGGTTTGCAATAGTAGTCACGGTTATGAGATCTGCAAGTGATGCAATGCATATGTTTCAAAGGAGTCTCTAGTTGTAGGTTCTGGAAATCTTGTGACAGACCCTTGTTCCATTGCTCTGAAATACCTAGGATTTAGAAAGGGTTTCTATTTGATGTTTTCTTTATCCATCCTTTTCCTCAAATGGTTTTACGAGCAGTGGCTCCTATGCTTATAGAGAAAGGAGATGTCTAATGGTTTTGAGTGTTTCCTTGATTATGTTTTTTCTCTAGTACCTTCCCAAGGTGTATCACTACATTTATCATCTTTGAAGATATGCATCCATGTTCATTCTTCCTCAAATAGATGATGTAGATTTTGTAGATGTTTGATTAACGTGCAGCCATGTCATGAAGAAAAAAGAAAAAATGCGGAGGGGTTGCATGTGGGTATATCCCACATGTGCCCAGATTTGATTCTAGGAAGCATTTAAATGCATCAGTGCCTAGCATAAAGGTAAATTGAAAAGAAAGAGAGGCTATGTGCTAGCCTCTACCCTATGGGCCCACATGGAGGTGCGTGCCAGTTGGGCACTAAAAGGAAATTTTAATGCAAATTTTAAAAACCTTCAGCAATTTAGTCCCACATTGGTCCCAAATTGGGGATTTTAGGTGCTTAAATGAAACAACACTCACATAAGGAGTTAGAAGAAAGAGGAGGAGGCTTTGCACACATGTGCATGGAGGTGCCTTGAGAAGCATGCCGACGGGCCCAAAAACAAAGGAAATTTTGTAGATGAGCGATGATGAAAAGGGCTCAAGGTGGCACATGGTGCTTAGTCGCTCATTCACTAGATCAAACCGGTAGTTGGAGAAAAATTTAGAGATTTGGAGATGACGGTTAGTTAACTGCTATCGCCAGGTCGCCAGATGTTGGCAGTTAAGGACCGTGTATTTCAAGATTTAGAGAACAGTGGTCGCTAGGTCGCTGGATGAGATGGCGGTTAGCCCAAACATTTCGCAAATTGGCGAGCCCTCAGTCACCCAATCTCCAAGTTCTTCACAGTTAGAGGATTTCATTCTGAGAGTACGAGAATGGGTTTAGTCGCCCATTCTCCAAATGTTAACCCAGGGTCAAGACATGATTTAGAGACCTGGAGAATGGCTTAGTCTCCTGTTCTCTAGATGTAACCACAGTTAAGGAATTGATCCAGAGATTCAAAGAACAATGTGTCGCTAAATCTCTAGATAGGTGGTTAACCCAGGGTTAAAGACTAAGCGCCAATTAGCCAGTGACAAGTGGCACATCCTGTGGTAAAATGCATAAATAATATTAAAAGGGGCCAATAAGAGAAATTTCAAAAGATTTTAAAAATGACATAGTCTGCACATTTGAAATAAATTCAAAAATTTAAATGATGGCCCTGCTTACAGATTTAATACCTGGTGATTCATTTTTTAACCAAACATAAGCATGTAATATGTTTTTGGAAATGGCAGAGGACAAGGAATCAGATGAAAATCATTATTTTCAGTTTCAAAGTGGTGGGAAAGAGCAGTTTGGGCTAGAATTTTGATATCAAAATCAAGTTTGTTGGGAAATGATTGCAGGTAGAATCAGTTAAAGAAGAATTTGTTGCAAATCAAGTGTAGAGGAAGATTGGAGATATTTTGGGGCCAAGTGGACAGCCGTCAGTTCGGGGTAACTGACCTCCTTTTCCTATATCTCTGGTTTTTCTCTCCATTGTAAAGGATGATGAAAAATTTCCATTAAGGAGAGGCTTTGACTCCATTGTTGATTTTCTTGGGAATGTTTGTCAAAATTGGATTGTAAAGACACAGTAAAAATCTACTTGAATACAATAGAATTCCCTTGCATGTTTTGGGTTGTCTTCTTGTTTGAATTCTGTAGCTTTTGTGTATTGAATCTGTAAGGCAGTTTTAGTGTACCATTTAGAAGGTATCTATGATTTTAATCTCTAGTTCCTTTCAAGGAAAGGGTAAAATATTAAGGTTAATCTCTGAGAGCTCATGATCTTTGCAAGAATCTGATGATTGGATGTGTTTAAGAGAGGATAAATTGTAAGGCATTTCATTTGGGTTTTGTTTGTGTTTTACTTAGAAGATCACTGTAGATGTATGTTTCTCTTTCTGACTCTCTGCCCTAGGATAAGGCACTGGTCTATCCTCAATTTGCAGGGATTTCATCATCACAAAAACTTAAAATATTATTTACTTTCATATATGTTTGAAAGGGCTGATAAGATTAGGTTTATATCAAGGATATAAACTAGTGTTGTAATACTTTGCAGAAGTGGATCTTAATAGGTACACCTGCCTGTAGCCAAGAGCTCAAAGTGAAGAATGACTTGGTCCTTCTTAATTAGTCTTTTCTTGTTTGAATCAGGAGTTTAGGAATCATAGAGTTCTATTTAAGCACTTAGGGCTTGTATTAGGATTCCTGCAAGAAAAATCGCTATCAAATTGGTGACTCTACTGAGGATTTTAAAATATTTCTACAATAAAGCTTGTTACAATTTTTTGCTGACTGTTTATTGTTGTATTTGAAGACCAGTTTATAAATCTATCCCCACAAGTGTGTGGGTGGTGACTCTAAACTCTGTGTTTACTAGTTGATGGTTAAGCATATAGAAATTAGTGAGAAAACTTGTCAAAGTTATTATGAGTAAACAAAGGAATACTAGGTCTTACTATAGGGACCACCCTAAAAGCAATATGGGTGATGAGTTCCATACACCTAGTAGAAAGAAATGGTCCAAAAGAGGAGTATTCAGCCATGACTCTCCTAGACCAGCTAAAGAGCATGTTCCAACACCTATCCCAAGAAAGACCCCCTCCTTTTCTGAAGATCTTGAACTCCTTAGAAGAATGAACCCTTAGTCAGTTAGTCCTCCTCAAGAAGATGAATTCATAGACATTGGTTTCTGTCCTACACATGAAAATTTAGACCAGAATGAAGAGACCTCTGTTTCTGAGACTGTTTCTCATAATTCTTAGGAGTTGAGAGATGAATTCATAGCTTTGATAAAAAAAAGACCAGGAACAATTGATAGAAAATGCTAAAAGGAGAGAAGAGCGAGAGCAAGAAAAATATGAGTTGCTCATGGAAAGACAAGAGCTCATAAGAAAGACAAGGAAAAATGAACTTGCGGTTGAAAGTATGAATCAAAGATCTAGGGGTTTAGACTCTGAGTTATTTGGTGATATGGATGCTTTGAGAAAAAAGGTTAATACAAATGGGTTTAATCCTAATAAGGATGAATTTAAGGGTGAAGGCCCTATCCTGAGGCAGTTGAATCCATCAGAGGTCAAAAGAAATGAGGATCTTAGAAATAATGTAATGGATGTATCTGATAAGGGAAAACAAAAAATGGTTGGGATCCGCATAAATTAATCCAAAAGGAGTGATGCTAATCCTAATGCAATATCTCAGGCTAGCTTAAAAGTAGAAAAGGCTAGAAAAACCAAAGAGGATCTGGCTTTCCAATTAGAGAAATTAGAATTAGAGGCAGTTGCAGATGAGATGAAAAAGAAAATTGCATTCCTGCATGTCAACATGAATACAAATGCTAGCATGAGCTCAGTCCCTGTTATTGGTGGGACATTACCCCTTAATCAATCAAGTTGTCCTACGACTAATTTCCAAGCCTCAAGCTCCAAGAAAATGGTTCAAGGACCAATCCAAAGTGTCATTCCCATAATCCCCTTAGTTGGTAGTATTGCTGGGAATAATGTACATCAGAATAATGGAGGAGGTAGAGCCCAAGATTTACAGAATTTTCAAAGGAGGCTAGTTCATTTGGATAGATATCGGCCATTGTTCTTTGATGGTATCCCTAGTCAGCCGAATGCTATTCCTAATGAGGTAAGAGACAAAATCCCTAAGTTCACTAGTAACAATGTCATTACATATGAAGAACATCTTAAATATTTTACAAATAAGATGGATGACTATGAAATAGAGAATGAGGATGTTGTTATGAAACTTTTTGTTTAGTCATTAATAGAGGATGTTAGGGATTGGTACAGAGGTTTACCTGAAAATAGCATTACTTCATGGGATGATTTTTTCAGAAGCTTTAAAGAACAATATGTCGAACATGTCAATTCTAGTTATATGCTAAATGAGTTCAATAATATTAAGAAGCATGTAAATGAGAGCATGTTAGAATTTAATGGTAGATTTCAGAAAGCTATGTACAAGGTATTTCAAGTTTTAAGATTGGATGATGAAGTTTGCTTGACCACATACTTCAATGTTGTAGAAGGGAAAATGTCTTACCTTTTAAGAGACAAAAGCCCATGTACTCTGAGAGATTTTTTCAAACTAGCCATAAATATTGGAAGTAATAGGAAAGCATCTGGTCAAATGTATAAAAGGGATGAAGGTAAATTATGGAAAGAAGCTAGACCACATGCTGTGAAACCTACCAAAGAAGATGACAAGGTTGACAAATTGTCCAATATTGTCAAAGATCTTTCTGCTAGATTTGATAAGAGTGGGAAAAGTTTTCAAGATAATAGACCACCATATCAAAGGCAGGAAAGATTTCCTAGATTACATGATCAACCATATAAAATGAATTGGAAAGATGGGAAGCCCGTTTTTGACACCCATGAGCCACAAAAGGGTAGGGATACTCTTGATCCTTTGAAGAAGAATACAACACATAATGTGGAAAATATCCCATGGTGTGTGGCATGTGACATGCCTCACTTGCCTTACCAATGTGTTGTAGCCCAAGCTCTAGGAGATGAGAAAAAAGTTCTACCTATAGGAAACCATGAAGGATTGTAAAAGCCTGCAGTAAATATGTTCACCACTCAAAAGGTGGAAGAACTTTCCACTTCAGATGATGAAGAGATATTAGAAGATGTTGACTATAAAAGGATAACTCTCCTTGTGGAACCGAATGGTTGACAAGTTGAAGAAGTAATTCATTCCAGTGGATTATGAATTGGACATGTTTAAGAAAATGCAAGCTTTCAAGTAGACTAACAAATCAGTACAAGAGTATACCGAGGAGTTTTACAGAATCCTAATTAGGATTGGTCATTCTAAAGCTGATAAAGAGAAGGTTTCTAGGTATGTCTATGGTTTGAGACCTAGTATTTAGGAAGAGATACTTATTGTGTAGATGACAACAATCAGTGATGCTTATTAGATGGCATTAAAGATTGAAGAGAAGCTGAATAAGAAGTATGAAGGAAAATAGAACAATAGGAACCGAGGTGGTAAAACTGGTGAGACAGTTGCTGAAAGTAATGTGACAGAGAATCCTAAGTCTGATGTGGGATCTAGCAGTGGTCAAGTTACTAAGAATGCTGGACAGAGAGGAAGGTGGAAGAATGAGTTCACCGGTACTTGTTATAACTATGGTGAAGGTGGTCATAGAAGTTTTTATTATCCTAAGAAAAGGGTGGCACTGACTGCAAAGAAGATATTGTGAATGTTACAGAAAAAGGTGAGACACTTATCACTAGAAGGTTAGCTGCATGTGTTCATGAGCCGGTACAAAGGAGAAATTTGTTCAGAACCAGATGTAAGTGCAATGATAAGGTATGTAATGTCATAGTTAATGGTGGCAGTTCTGAGAACTTTGTTTCAGATGAAATAGTTAGTAAATTGAATTTGGAAAGAAGGAAACATCCTAATCCTTATTAGATTAGTTGGATACAAGATGTTTCTAAGGTTAGAGTTGTAGAACAATGATTGGTTAAGTTTCAAATTGGATCTTACTAGGATGAGATACTGTGTGATGTACTGCCTATGGATGTTTGTCATCTATTGCTCGATAGACCTTAGTAATTTTATAGGAATGTTTTGTTTGATGGTCGTGCTAATACCTATGTGGTTAGGCATGAAGGAGCTCAACATAAGATAATACCTTTATAGGAAACATGGGTTAAGGGATGTGGAGTTATCAGGTGTTGTCCTTATGACAAACCTTAGGAGCATAGGGTTGATGAACCTATTCCTACAAAGCCTAGTTTGAAGGAGAAGGAAAATGATATATCTGAAGAGTTGGTTGAGATTAAGAAATAAATGGTCTTGTTGGCAGAGATGGTACATCATATGATGACATTTTTGACATAGAGAGATGCAGATGATACTAAGTTGTTTGAGGAGTCCGAAGAGGATGAACCTTACCAAAGCACTGATGTGATTAGTAGTGGTCAGAGTCAGTTGTTATCAATTGCCAACCGGAAGGATAAGAAAAGTAGAAAGTAGAAGAACTTTCTGCATGAGACAGTGAATGAAGTGGAGACTACTTGGGATGAAGGACAAGAGGAGATATGGGTTAAGAACAGATTTGGCATACCTGTTCTGATTCCCTTGAGGCGTTCCTAATTTCCTTATGAGAAAATATTTCTTACCTGGGGTGTCTGATGTAGGAGCATCCTAGGATTCTTGGAAATCCTGTATCAACCAAAAATATGTTTGTCTTTGAAGGTATATCGTTAGTTTTGATCTTGGTTTGGTGGAGTACTTGCTCAGTTTGGGAGATTGGTTGCTCGGTTTCAGTATTTATTGGGGCACTCGGTCTCTAAAGAATGGTCAAAAATTGAAGGTGTCGGTTCAATGGCACTTGACAATAACTACATTACTTGGTCATGCTTGGCATGGTTGGTCAACTGGTGGTCGGTTATTTCCTCTATTGCTCGGTGTTCTTGCTTACCGATTGGATTATTTTGTTGGATCGGCTTGGCCGACTAGTTCCATTGATTTGGGTCATGCTCCTCATGTTATGGATTGACCATTGGATGTGTGATGACCTAGATATGGCATTTTGCATTCTTCTATGCGGATCTAATGACCATTGGGGGCCATCTTTGAGAGTTTATTTATTTTTTAAGGCTATGTGAGAGCCGACTGATGTTTTAGCATTTAATATTTGTTTGTAAGGGTTTATTGTTTCATCATTTGACTTTTGGCTAGGAATAAATATTTATAGGATGCTTGGGTAGTTATTTAGGCATGAGATCGTTGGAAGAAAAGTTAGTAGCTTGCGAGCTTAGGAGCGGGAAGATTGCTTGGAAGTTTGAGTACAAGTTCAAATCTTTCCTGGGTGCCTACTAGAGTGTTGTGTGTTGCAGACCTGGACTAGCTAAATCTAGATGTTGGAGAAAGGATTTGGATTCGGTGTGATCTTGTAGACTATCACTTTCTTTATATCTGGCCGTAACTAGGAAGGCCTTACAACCCGGCATATTGCATGTAATCGGTGATATGATGAATAAAGACTTCATTTTCATTTCAGATCTATTGTTGTTAGTGTGTATTTCTATTGCATATTGGTTTGGCTACAAGGTCATTCAGTCCTTAATTGGATCCACCAGCCTTGACTGCATCACTTTGATAAATGAACAAGATGACATCTCTATTGTGTCAGAAAGGGTAAAGCCAGTGACAGGATTTGAAATAACCAAAGGGGTTTCTAACTTTTGTGTTGGAAATATTGTGACCCAAGAGCCATCCTCCATTGATCATTTTTATGTTACTATGATTGTAAATAATTTGTAGGATTTGAGCAATACAAATCCACAAAACCCGAAGATCACCTACATACGAAAACATGTTACAACGAAGTAGAGACAAGAAGAGGGCAAGGGTTTGACTCAAAAATATGAAGAAGAAAATATCCTCAAATAATGAATGAATAAAATATACAATGGATCAACCTTATAAAGGAGATCGAAAGCCTTGAAAGACAAACCCTAAAAATCAAAAGTGCACGTAATAATTAGTTTAATTATTACATGAATAATGCATGCAAGTTTATATTTAAAACAACTAGTGCATGAGTGTTTTAAATATAACACTACCAATGCAAGAGAGGTTTAAATAAAAACAACTAAAGAAAAAAAGGTGCCATCTTAAGAAGGGAGTAAAGTGAATTAACATAATTAATACTTTACTCTAACACCCCCCCCTTAAAATGAGCAACAATGCAGCTACAAACAATGCAAGAAGAAAGCAAAGGAAATTATAGTGTTGAAAGCATAAAATGGGTCCCGACAACATGGCCTGATGAGGTACCCAAGTACAAAAGAGAATCTTTATAAAGTGGAGAAATAGAGAAAACCACATGGGAAAAACTCTACTCCAAAAAGAGACAAAGACTAATCTGAAGGACTGAAGAGGCCTCCAAAACTAGGAATGTTCCAGAAAATAGGAACAAGAATGAACATGTAGAACATCACTGAAGCAAGAAGATGCAAACTCTTTCAAGAAGTAACTGCTGATATGAAGATCCTCCATTGAAATAGAGCATGACCAGGTAGAGAAGACTGTAATCTATATGAGTGCCCTCAAATGACACTACTTGAATCAGGAGGCAAACAAAGGAAAACAACTGAACTCAAAGATTGTAAAACACCAAAGCCTAAAGATCTGATCAATGAAAGATGGAAGAGTGCCTCTAAAAATAGGAAAGAAAGAGTGTCTATATGGTAAATGATCTATCTCACTGAAATGCATAGGTACCCAGCCACTGCATCCACCTAGTACAATGGAGCAAATACGAAATGCATAGCTCACACTATCGAACCAAGGAAGTAGAAGAACGATCAATAGAAACCCCCCATAATGTTGACAAGGGAGAGGTGATAGGTACACTAAAAATAGTGCCAATAAGAGCTGCATCATGAAGAACTAGGAACATCGAAAGTGCAATGAAAGTACAAACACAAATAAAGATACCTGAGGCTAATGTCATTGGAGGGATGCTCACATGAAAAAAGAAGATGGAAAACAAAGGCAAACATCAAACCCCCTGGCACTTTATAATGGAGTGCAAGTACAAAGAGCACAAACATATGCAAGAACTCATACATATAATAAAATGACACTTTATCTCAGTGCATGTGCATAAAAGAATGCTACAAAAGTGAAGTATACACTTCTCAAAGAAGAGCAAAGGTTGTTGAAAATAAAGAACAACCTAAGACGAGCCATCCCTCAAAAGGAAGAGATCCTAGGACCTGAAACATCCAAGATATCCACCAGATTGCAAAAATATGAATAAAATATACCTTGAGTAGAATCTAGAAAAAAAAATCACAACACTAGAAAGCTCTCTAAACAAGCTTTCCAACGATATAGCATTTTCTGAAAACCGAGTCCGAATGCACAAGATAGAGCTCCCAGAGTGCAAAACTAAACATCTGGATTTGATAGTGAAAAATACCATCAAAAAAGAAAAAATAGAAAATTAAACTTGCAGATCTAGAAAGAGCTCGAAATCAACTTTCCAATGATATCTTGTTTTCCAAATTTCTACACCGTATGCTCAAGATATGAGCAAACAACCAACAACTGCACTGGAGGGCCCAAAAATGGCGCAAATGATGATGATGCATGCTGACATCATCAAATGATAGGCTTGAATTTGATGGCCAAATGGCTGTCACCGTCCCCCAAAAAAGGTAAAATTAATTTTTAATTTTTTTTGCAAAATCGCATGCATGTCTTGGGATCTGTGCCAAGCCTAGAGATTTTTACTTTGATTTGTGAGTTATTTTTTTTGGTCTTGATTTGCATGTCAAACATTAAATTTTTTCCCTAGTTTTGCATAACAAAAACATTTTTGTTGCCTTGATTTACATGCCACTTCGTACAAATTCACCTTAGGAAGCTGCCAGTCTGTACAAATTTTGCATTGAGAAGCATGTCAAGCTGTCTGGTACCAAAAAAATGCCCCAAAATGAAAAGTTGTCCAAATTGGATGTATTTTATATCGAAATAGGGGTTTTTGGGTGCTATGAGCTCACCCCCTAATTTTAATAAAAAATAACTGAAAAAGCCCTAATCTAAACTAGATGATTTTCTTATCTCAAATTCCTTCAAACGCGAACAAGTTGTAGCAGACTAGGCTCTAATACCATGTAGGATTTGAGCAATACAAATCCACAAAACCCAAAGATCACCTGCTTACGAAAACTTGTTACAAGGAAGTAGAGACAAGAAGAGGGCAAGGGTTTGACTCAAAAATATGAAGAAGAAAATACCCTCAAATAATGAATGAATAAAATATACAATGGATCAACCTTATAAAGGAGATTGAAAGCCTTGAAAGGAAAAACCTAAAAAGTATAAGTGCGTGTAATAATTAATTTAATTATTGCATGACTAATGCATGCAAGTTTATAATTAAAACAACTAGTGCATGAGTGTTTTAAATATAACATTACCAATGCAAGAGAGGTTTAAATAAAAACAACTAAAGCAAAAAAGGTGCCATCTTAAGAAGGGAGTAAAGTTAATTAACACAATTAATACTTTACTCTAACATAATTTATTATTGAAAAATTGTATGATAGACTCTGGTGTTGCAACTACAGTTATGCCTTACCATGTTATGAAGGAGCTAGGGCTACAAGTTGATACATCCAATGGTAGATGTTATGCCATGGATAATAGAGAAGTTCATGTTGTAGGTACTTTGGTTGGAATAGAGGTGAAGATTGTTACATTCCCTGAGGCCACTTACAAAATGGATGTGGTAGTAGTTGATACCAAACCTCATTATGGTATGCTACTATCAAGAAAATGGGAAGTAGAAGTGGGAGGAAAGTTGCAACTAGACCTATCATATGCAACTATACCTATAAATGGAATAGAGGTACAGTTGTACAGAGAGCTTTGTTCCTCAATCTTGATTAAAATAATAGCTCTTGAGGATCTGAATTGTTGTATTGATATTGATATGAACAACTTCATAGTTGAGGAAATTGTGCCACAACTTCAAAATACCGATCCAATTATTGATGAGTTTCTCTTATAGTAAGATGGACTATGGCAGTTGTACTTTGATGGAGGATTCTCTAAAGAAGGCTCAGGAGCTGGTGTTTTACTTATATCCCCATCAGGTACTACTTTTAAGTACTCATTTCTATTAACTTTCCAATGCACAAATAACACTGTTGAATATGAGGCTTTGATACTAGGATTAGATATTGCAATAAAGCATGGTATTAAATGTTTGAAATTTTATGGAGATTCCCAGTTAATTATTGCTCAGATTGGGTCACAATATGCTGCAAAGGATGACAAACTTAAGTTATATAAATATTTTGTCTAGGATAGAATTGAATTCTTTGATACTTTCAATATTCTATGGGTAGAAAGATCAAAAAATATCATGGCAGACTTCCTTGCAAATGTTACATTGAAAAACAATGATGCTACCTGACTGATGTGTCAAAGTTAGAAATAAAGAGTAGACTGGTTGTCCCTGATAATGTTTGTAATTGGAAAGTTTTTTAAGGTGACACTAACATCTTAAGGTTCATCCAAGGGTTGGATCAGTATGATGGTCAACAAATTGATTTTGATTCTTATCAAGAAATTATTGATGGAAAAAGTTGTGTCATGGGAAATGAGGTTGTACAATTACCTTCTAACCATATCCCTAAGGGTTTAGTTGTGCTGGAAGGAATGTTCAAAATAAATGATAGTCACACGTCTCAAAAATCCAATGCTAAGGTGGATGATCTAGAAGAAATAAACCTAGGGTCAGAAACATCCCCACAATTAGTATACATTGGAAAAAGACTCAGTAAGGAGATAAGAATAAATTTGGTAAGATTGTTGAAAAATACAAACATGTCTTTGCTTGGTCATATGATGATCTCAAAGCCTATAGGGTAGACCTATTTCAGCATGAAATCCCTCTAAAAGAAGATGCCAAGCCTTTTAGACAAAAGAAAAGGCCTATTAATCCCTTGATAGCTACCAAATGCAAACAAAGCTAACCAAATTAAGGGATGTAGGTATCATTGAGCCCATTAGACATTCATCTTGGGTTTCAAACTTAGTACTAGTTAGAAAGAAGAATGGTGACATAAGGTTGTGTGTAGACTTTAGGAACCTAAATGTTGCTTCACTAAAAGACAACTATGGATTTCCAAATATGGAGGCTATGCTTCATAAAGTGACTGATTGTGATTTATTGTCCATGATGGATGGATTTTCAGGATATAACCAAGTGTTGGTCAAGGAATCAGAGTAGTTCAAGACAACATTACCATGCCTTGGGGAACATATGTATATGTCTGGATGCCTTTCGGTTTAAAAAATGTTGGAGCAACATTTCAAAGGGCAATGGATGTAGCATTTAAGGACCTTATTGATGTTCTCATAACTGTGTACTAGGATGATCTAACTGCATATTCTAAAAGGGTCGAGGATCACTACAATCACTTAGAAAAGGTTTTGATTAAAGCTCTGGAGTATGGCATATCTTTGAACCCTAAGAAATGTCATTTTTCTATCACTAAGGGCAATCTACTAGGGCATATAGTATCCAAAGAGAGAGTAAGGATTGATCCTGAAAGGGTAGAAGCCATTAAGAAAGTCCCTGCTTCCAAAAACCTCAAAAGTGTCCAGTCTTTCCTTGGACAAATCAATTTTGTCAGAAGATTCATTGCCAACTCTGTTGAGCTAGTCAAACCTATTCTCAAGCTGCTAAAGAAGAATGTGAAGTTTGGATGGAGTCAAGATGCAAGTGAGGCCTTTGAAAAAATTAAACAGACAATCCAAGAGGCACCAGTCTTAGTTTCCCCTTATTACTCTAAATCCTTTTCTCTATTCTCTTTTGCATCATTTCACACCATTGTAGTAGTTTTGTTACAAAAAGATAAGGAAGGATTTGAGAATCCCATTGCTTTCTTTAGAAAATCACTACAGTCAGTAGAGCTAAACTATGAGCTAATGGAAAAATAGGCCTATGTTTTAGTAAAAGTAGTCAAATCATTCAGACCCTATCTGGTTTGTGCAAAGGTGAATGCATATGTTCCTCATGCTGCAATCAAGGATATTCTAGTACAAAGTGAGGTCATAGGAAAAAGATGCAAGTGGATTAACAGAATCCAAGAATTTGATTTGGAGCTTCACATCGCTATGCTTGTTAGAGGTCTAGGACTTGCTAAGATAATGACAAAAGAAAATATGGACCTAATACAAGTCAATAATGTTGACATAAATAAAGGAATTGTCACCAGCATTGAGATGCAGCCTTGGTATACAAACATTGTATTTTTTTTCAAAAATGTTATTTTCCTAAAGGGCCTTAATGAATATTAGAGGAGGAGCCTTAAGTTGTAAACCCAAAGGTATATATTGCTACAAGGAGACTTGTATTGGAAGGATAATGATGGGATCTTGCTCTTATGTCTAGACAAAGGATAGTTTGAGAGGATTTTGAAAGAAATGCATTCTAGAATGTGTGGAGGACACCATTCAGCCAGAGAAATTGCTCACAAAATTTTGAGAGCTGGGTATTATTGGCCTGTATCGTTCAAAGATACTCATACATTTTTTAGAAAGTGTGAACCATGCCAAAGGTTCTCAAATAAATTGAAGTTTTCAACAGCATTAATGTTAAACCCTGTAGTTGCAAAGGCCCCTTTTGCTATGTGGGGTATTGATTTCATTGGGAATTTACTGAGAAGTCCAGTGGATGACATAGTTGGATGCTTGTAGATACAGATTACTTCAGTAAGTGGATTGAAGCAATCCCAACTAAAAAGGCTACAAGTGTTGTAGTTACTAAATTTTTTATGGACAAAATAATTACAAAGTTTGGTGTTCCTGTCAAATTAGTAATGGATAATGCTATGTGCTTCAGATCACATGAATTCAAGGATTTTTGTTCAGAAATGGGCATAATAATGTCATATTCATCACCATATCACCCACAGGCTGATGGCCAAGTAGAATCAAGCAATAAAAGCATTCTACAAATTCTGAAGAAGACATTTAGAAAAGAACAAAATAACTTGGCATGCAAAGTTAAAATTAACTTTGTGGGCAGATAGAATCACAGAAAAGAGAGCTATAGGAAAGTCTCCTTTTGAGATGGTGTATGGTGTAAAATCTAGGCTTCTTATAAATAATTTGTTGCCTATTTACAAGTTTATGCAAGAGGAAGAAATATGAATATGTGATCCATTGCAAAATAGGATGATCCAGCTTGTTGAACTAGATGAAACAAGAAGAGAAGGTCAAAAGGAAAACATAAGATTATAGCAAAAGATCAAGTATCTTTTTGATAAGAGAGAAACTGTCAGGAAATTCCAGCCTGTGGATTTGGTCCTTCAATGGAATGCCAGGAGTGAAGATAAGGGAAAGAATACAAAGTTTGAATCATTATGGTTGGGTTCTTATATTATCCATCAAGCTCGTGGAAAAGATTCATATTATCTGAGAAATATGAATGGTGAAGAATAGGAATTTCCAGTGCATGGACAATTCCTAAAAAATTTCTTCAATTGAAATAAAATATATTCCATGCACATTAGTTTTGTAGTGTATAGGTGTGTTTGGTTTCAAGTTGTGTGTTTGTTCCCTATAGTAGGTTAGTGCTTTGTTTGGTCTACCTCCTAGAGATTCTAGTTTCTTTCTATGAACTAACTTTCAAGCATCCTCAGATAGAGCCACTGTTAGGCCATTTTCCTGTCAAATGCAAAAATCCAATGAAAATGGTCTATCCCTGCAAAACTTTGTGAATTTTCCTTGCCCTAGATGTATCTTGTTTCATTCAACGAAGAAAATATGTGAGGATTCATAGCTTGCGCCCTTAGCCTAAGATAGTTTTTGATGTCACCAAGCTCCAGTTTAGAGCGCATGTGTTCATTTGCAAAAACCAGAGAGATTCAAGTTTTAAGGTTTGAGAAATAGGTCATTTTCATGTCTTAGGGTTTCCTAAATTTGTCTAAGTATAAAAAACCCTATCTCCGTTCTATTTCTTAATACCTTTTTCCAATCACTTAAAGTTCCTTTTATGCACATGCCTTTTATCTCATTGGTCTTTTAGTCTCTTAAAACTTCCAGAATATTCCCTTTTATTAAGCAACATCTCGAAACCTTTCAGTCGTGTAGTCTCCTTAAGTCCTAGGAATATTCTCCTTTTTAAGCGACTTGGCGAATGCTCTCAGTCAGCTAGTCTCCAGATCAAAAAACTAAGTCATGAAGGAATCAATGATTCAACAACTAAGGTAGTCATGTGTTCTCCTAATCCCCAGGTGCTTAGTCTTTTTATTTAGTGATTGGGCGACTGCATTGGTCATGTAAACTCTTGATTTCAGTGGTTAGTGCCTTAACATTCAGTGACTCAGTGGGTGGCTTATGTTTACTTCAGTCGCTTATTCTCTAGTTTTGACCTGAGGTTAAGATATATTCTCATGACTCATACATTCCTTTAGTCGTGTATCCTCTAGATGTAACCCAAGTTAAGGAACATGTTGAGCGACTGGGAGATGCCTTCAGTCGCATATTCTCAAGACTTAACTCCAGTTAAGAAAAGGATTAAGAGACTCAGTGACTACATTGAAAAATTTCTTGAATATGACTATAGTCATCCAATCTCTGTATCAAATATATCCTCAATTGGGTAGTCTCTAGATAAAGTGATGAAATGATAAATCTTTTGGTGACTTGGAGATTTCTATAGTCACTAGATCTCCAAATACGATGAAGTTGTGTTATATCCATCTAGTCGCTAGATCTCCTAAGAAAGTCAAATTCAAAGTGAAGATTAAGAGATGGTGCAACTACCATTGATTGCTTCCCTTCAAGGCAAAGATCTAACGGCCATCGTTTAGTCACGAGACTTAACTCGAGGTCAAGCTTTTATTCGGTGATCATGAGAATGGTTTTGTCACATGTTCTCCTCATTAAACCATGGTTAGAGGAAATATTGAGTGACTGGGAGATGGCCTTTAGTCACATGTTTGCCAGACAGAGGATGAGTTAAGGTAAAGGTTTTTGAGACTTGATATGGGTCGTTGATGAGATATGAATCAGGCGGTGGTCACTTAATCTCTAGATAAACTGCAGGGTTAAGAAAATATTATGAGATCATGAGAATAGCTTTGTTGCCCAATCTTCAGACTAGATCATGGTTAGGCCAAATGTGTTGCGACTTGGAGAATGCCTTCAGTCGCGTATTCTCCAAATTCAGTGTGGTTAAGTCTTGTCACGGGTAAATAAAGATAAATTAGTGGGTCAGGTTGTCGGATGTAGCTGATGTGTTCATTTCTCATTGGCTAGGAAAAAGATGACATGGACAAGTCATTTTAAAAGCTTAGTTGATTGTTGCCCGGTTTTATAAGAACCATCCAATGTGCCAAGAAAAGTTGAAATCGACGACTGTGTTTTAAACTTGATCAATTAACCATTGCGGCCAGGATTTAAACTGCTTAAAGGTTTTTGCTAGGGGTTTTTAAGTCGGTGAACTAAAGGTGACAAGAATGAATCAGTTTGATTTTCTAAGGACAGTTGCAGGTGATAAAGTAAAAAAAACAAGATATCAGGTAGTTGCTTGGATCATAATTATTTCCCAAAATGCCATACCAGTTTAAAACAAAGGACTGTTACTTTGAGAAAGGTGGTTGAGAGTCTTGTTTGTTCAAATAGGAAGAGGCTAATCAGGGCATTTTGAAAACACTTGGCAGAATTAAAGCTATTTTTGGAGACTGTTATAGAAGACTTGGCGCTCAAGCTAACCTACAAATTTGATGCCTGCAACTGGTTGCATTTTTGGTGCACTTTGTGTCCTTTGTCATATCTCTGGTATTAAGGTTTGTTCCAAAACCATTTGAAGCTTGTTGCATCCTTTTCTTAAGGATTCCAAGATGGTTTGTCTATAAATAGTGAGTTCTATGAATTTTTCAGAGGTGGTGAATTTCTCAGTGTAATAGGAGTTTCTAGTTTTAGTGTTTTAATTCTAAGGAGTCTCAGTTTTCTGAATGTATTAACAGAGAAGTTTATCAATAAAAGTATACTGAAGTTCCATGTATATTGTTTGTTGTCTTCATATGTGAACTTGATTTCTTCATGTATTTAATTTGCAAGGCATTTTAGGTACATCTTTCTACAAGGTAGATAGTAGGGTTGAATCTTGAGTTCCTTTCAAGGGAGGGGTAAAATCTTGAATGAGGTCTCTAAGATTTCAGTGTTTATGTATGAATTTGATGATATAATGTATGCATAAGAGGATAATTTGTAAGGCATTTTATCTGGGGTTTGGGTTTATTTGAGTTGAGAAGTTTTCTGTAGATGTGTGTTTATTGACTTTGATGCCCTAGGATTTGGCACTGGTCATTGCTTAGTTTGCACTATTTTCACCATCAATCAAAATATAAATGATGATTTACTTTAAATTTTTGTGAGAATTACATGTTTAAATCTGTATCAAGCATACAGATAACATTTGTAATATTTGAAGAATTCAATTTGATAGGCAATACCCGCCTGTAGCTTAGGGCTCAAAGTGAAGAAGGATTTAAATCCTTATTACCTTAGTGTTTATTATTGTTTGATGCATCTATTGGGAGTACTAAAGTTAAGAATAAGAGGTTTTCTGATTAGTTTTGATCATCTGCAATTTTGAACACTAACAAAATTCATATTAATTTGTTAATATGAACACATGTGAGTTTATATTAAGAGAAACCTCCTGTATGAGCCAAGAAGTTTACTTGTATGAGAAAATATTCTAGTGGGTTTAGTCGTATGAGAATTCACCAAGAACAGGACAAGACTTGTCAAAAAGTGAGTTTTTTTCTTGGAAAACCCCAAAAAATACAGTTTTGAAGGCTTGTGGGGTCCCACCGGGCGTGCCAAAATGTGATTAGAGAAAATCTAACCTGTTCGAAACAATCATAGAAATTCAAACATTATTTTAAGAGAATATTCCTAATATATAGTAAAAGAAATTGGCAAAGACACTTTGGATAGAGCTCAACAGGAGCACCCTGTCATCGTTTGATTTGTTCTCAATTTAGGGATGTGGGTGTGCTCTTGAAAAACTTGGAGCATGTCCCTAATGCATATTAGGAAGTATTAGGATCAAATAGGGACCATGAGAACCCCGTAGTGACAAAAAATTAGGCATGGAGCACCTGGTTTTCCCCCAGAGCCTCAAGGAGCTTAATAAAGAGGAAATGCATTTTAAGCTAAAGATGATTAAACTAGATTGATTTTAAGCCAAGTGAGAGATGTGAGATGATGAACTGCAATGAAAAAAAATGAAAGAAACTAGGTTAATCCATATTAGCTAAGCTAGGATGTGAGTTAAAAAGCTTAGAAATGAACTAAAACTAGCAATTAGGATTAAAGCTTATAATGGTCTAGAAGTGATTTAGCATTATAACATTACTATGTAAATGAAAGGTGAATTGGTATTATGCTCTTGGAAGTGAGGGTATTTATAGGTTTTGAGGAAGGGCTTGGGTTATGAAGTGGAGTTAGGGTTAGATTCAAGGTTTGGGGTAGATTTTGAGGTTGAGTTAGGGGTAAGGTTAGATGGATGAGGGTTAAGGGTTGCTCACACATGTGTGAGCAACACTAGGGAAGTGTGCCTGGGGAACCAAGGTGAAAGAGAAGACATGGGCTTCTTTATGAGGTTGTAAGAGCCTTAATGAGGGTGTAAGGAGTCATTAATGAGTCTGTAAGGCTCATTAATGAGGAGGTTTGACCAAAAGTCAAAGGAGGGTGGTTTAAGCTAAGAAGGTTAGGAATCACCTTCTAAGTAGGTTTAGGAAGATTTTAAGAAAGTTTAGGAGGGTTTAGGAATCTCTAGAAGATTCTAGGGTTTTAGGCTTTAAATAAATATTAAATTTATTTTAAGGGTTGTGACTTTATTTATCAAATAATGATTCAATAAATAGGGGAAAATCATTTACATTTGATTTAAATTCTTTTGGATAGGGTTTCTTAATTAAATGTCTTTAATTAAAATAGGAGAGGATATAATGACAATAAAAACTAATTAATTAATTAATTAATTAACAAATGATGATGTCATCAAGGGTTTCTACAAAATAAAATAATTTTATTTTGGCAAAGGCATTTTAGGTGTCTACAAAATCTATAATTGAAGATATAGTAATTAAGCACTTGTTAGTCTACAAGAAGAATTTGCTAGAAATAGAAGGCAGTACTCCTAAAGACTTGTATAGCAAGTTGGAAATAAGAAAACAATTAGCACATTTAGAGGATGAGACTATAAGAAATAATTCTATTGAAGATATGTTGCATGTAGTCTCCATACAATAAAGGGAAAGAATCATTAAGGATTTGAAACCTCTATTGAGAACAAAGGCCAGACTTGTAAAGATAATGGCAAGGAAGTATGATGAATTAATAGAAGACACACAGAAGGCATTGGACCAAATTATTATGAGTGACATGTCTAAGAATACATCACCTCCCAAAGCCACCAAGCCTACATCCTTGGGTATGGGAGAAATCTCTAAAACAGTTGAGGATAGTACAAAAGCAAGCGAAGTTGACAAGAAACCAAAATTCTTCATTTCTGGTGTGCCTATATCACTTGACACCTCACTTGATGTAAATGATCCATTTCAAGGAAATCTAGACAATGTGATGATAGTAGAAGATGAATGAGAGAAAGAGAAAGAACATATAGATGAAAACTAGGAAGAGAAAGAACAAGAGAAGGAGAAACAAAAAGAGGAAAAGCGGGAAGAAGAGACAGGAGCAGAAAAAGAAGAAGAAATAAGAATTGAGATCAAGCAAGAACCAAATGCCTCCTCCACCCTATTGTTGGCAAGTATGGCCAAACTGGTAAGCACTGATGTGGAAAGCATGGATGAGGATGAACTCATGAGGTTATCCTTCATGGAATTTGCTAAGGCAAAGGAAAGGTCAAAACAAAAGGGGGATACAAAGGTCAAGGTGATTGTTAGGGCAGTAGAGACTGTGAATAAAATACTCCCTACACCTCTTAAATTTCAAGGAAAGGATGATGCAAAGAAATTAAACTTGGCACTAGACAACTTTGACAACCATTTTGAGTCACTATTGAAGATCGCAGAGGATAAAGCTAAGAAAAGATACCTTGAAAAGAAGTTGAAGGAAGTCTGCCAGTCCATCTCATGGGACTTAGGCATTCTAAAAGCAACTACAATCAAAGCTAAAAGTTGTATAGAATAAGGAATAAAGGTATATAGCCATTGCATAAATCCTATTAGACATGTTAAGAATGTTGATGACATTATAGCCAAGGACAGGGCTACATTAGACAACATAATGGATAGTTGTGAAACCTCTTCACAAACTGTGTTGGAAATGGATAAGCAAACATCCAAGATTTTGGACAAAGTGAATGTCTTGGATACAGAGAAAGGGATAGTAGTGGAAAGATTTAGTTTTCTAAAGAGTTTAATCACTCCCAAGCTATCAATTCTTGAAGCTCATCTCACAGAGATGGAGAAGATTGAGGGATCAATGACTAACTTTGTGTTGGAAAAATGGTCAATGCTCCCCTTGGGATTTGTGAAATGGTTTAATAGCCTCATGTGTCTTCTATAAGTCTAGTGGTTGTATCGGGCATTAACAGGTCTATCTTTTGATGCAACAGAAACCACTACTTGTAACAAGTGGTATCAGAGCTTGGTCACAAGTTTGAATCCCCTCGAGTAACGCCAAGGGGGAGATTGTTGTCAAAATGTTCAGTGCTCCCCTCAGGATTCGTGACATGATTTAATAGCCTCATGTGTCTTCTATAAGTCTAGTAGTTGTATCAAGCATTAACAAGTTGATCTTTTGATGCAACGAAAACCACTACTTGTAACACTCTGTACCCACTGAGCTGAAGGAAACAGAGACTGCATCTTATGCACTTAATGGACTAATCCATGTTAGTGAACTATTAATTAAATCATGGAATGATGAAGTGAAGACCTTGGAAGACTCCTTCCAAAACATTATGAATCTGGTGAGTAAGCACTAAGTCATATGTGCTTAAAAATTTTGAAATTTTGTAAGTACCTTTTCCATTGATGTCAAAGGGAGAGAAGAAGAGAGGTGAAAAATGAGGAGAAAAGAAGAAGAAGAAACAAAGTAAATAAAAAGAGAAAAAGAGAAGGAGAAAATTGTAAATAAGAAAAAAAAAAGAGAAGAAAGAATATGTATATAGAGAAGTAGAAGGAAGATAATGTTTTGACACTTAGTCATTTTTCGCTAAGTGTTTCCATCAATGCCAAAGGGAGAGATTGTTGGAAAGTGATTTTTTGAGAGCACTATGGATCACTTGAGGGTTTTTATATATGGAAACACATATGTTAGAGTGATCACATGAAGTGAGTATAGGTATTGGAGACACAGTCATGAAAATGACTAAGCACAGAATCATAATAACAGTATACTACAATATAGTTTTGGTCAGTGAAGATAATATGTGATATATTATGGCTTGAAAACTTAGAGGAAGACATGTTTGGATATGTAGGACCTTCAATTAAGTTCGCACATGTTTTGTTTTTGATATCAGTAAGATACAATGATATGAAGGTATGCAAAGACAAAGAAACAATGAAACAAGATATATGAATAGTCACGATGATTGAGGGAAGGCTAGATGGAATGGTAACATGCTAAGTCAGATAAAGGTTGTATATTGCTGACACTTTGGTAATAAAAGATCATCGACTCTACATTTATCATTTGTATAAGTAATTGTTATGTTTTATATTGTATTTGAGAGTCGACTGGATAGCAGAATTGATATAAGTATAGAGTGTTTTGTGGAAGCGATAAGTGTGATAGACATGTATGTATGATGGATGTGAACTTGGTATATTAGTGATGACTGATAGTAGATGCAAGATCAGTGATTGAAAGAGGCTATTGTGAAACATAACTGGAACTATCAAAGCATAGCAGATGCTTGTATTGTTCATCATTGAAGAACACTTTTGTAACAAAATTTTGATTGTAAGAGCTGTAAGCTCACCACACCTTTAACAGGGTTTTTGTATACCCCTAACAGGGTTTTCTATTCCTCTAATAATGAAATGTACTATGTAGTCCTCAGCTCCTAACAGGGCTAGATCTCCTAACAAGGATTCTATATTTTAGTGCATAGTTGTGGGTACCATCCCCATCGGGGTTTTCCCTTGGCCAGGGTTTCCTCAAAAAAAAAAAATGGTGTTATGATTTATGTGTTATTTTTTTATGTTCTTTTCATTTCAACATTCATATGGTCCATTTGCAATTGTTTTAAGTTTAATTTGAAGTGTTGTAATATTGATTCACCCCCCTCTCAATATTACTTAATTCTAACACCATGAAGCAAATAGTGTCCTTGTACCTTTCAAAAATTTCAAACAATATCCTTTCTTTTTCATGCATCTTCTTCTTAAATTCTTTAAAGTAACCCCATACTTTTCCAGTGAAATAATTTCCCAATATTATGATATTATTCTTGATTAGAATGAAATTTGGATTATCTATCAACCATGCAATCTCACTGATACTAGGGAACATATTTTGGAAATAGAAAAACAAATACATGATCACCTAACCATACTTTAACTTTTTCCTCTTGTCCTTTTTGATCTTTTCCAAGTTCATTAGTAGTTTCTCTCTCATTGCTTCAGCCAAAACATAGTCTGTATTTTCCTTGATAATCATATGGGTTGTATGAATAGCACCACCAAGTATACTATTCATCTAACTATAGTGATACACCTTGTAGCTAATAACCATAGATAAATACTTTACCCCTTCATCTTTAATATCATTCATAGTCATCGAATGACCATCCCAATTAGATTTTGTCAATCTAATCACTTCTTCTTTAGGAATGGTGCAAAGAACAGGTACATCATCAGTTGCACATAGACTAGTTATAGTATGGATTGGTTCTTTTATGATTTTATGTGGTTAGTTTAGCCACATGAACTAGTCATGAATTCTACTTTGAACATACTTGACCTGATCATCTTTAAATTCATTGGGGTAATTGACTTCATGATGAAAACCTTTATTGGCTATGTGTTTATGCTCATCCTTCAACACTAAGTTATCATCACATGACTTCTTATATTATTCATATATTGCTCCTGATCCTAGGTCTTCCAACTTGTAGTGAATAAATTATCTAACATCCTCTATATGGAGAACATCATAGGACACGCTAATTAGGGCACCTGTTGGGTTATTTTTTATTTATTTGAATGGATGTTTCTTAAACTCCATTCTAGGTGTTCTAGTAATAGTTATCAACTTAGGAGTGACCATCCTAAATTTTCAACCACAAATGAAGATATCATATAAATACCTTAAATAGTTCATAACTAGGGTTCTTGTTGAAGACCACAACAACAACCGATTGATTTTATCTTCTAGATCAACACAAACAATCTCTCATTATCACTTGGATCTCTGAAAATGGCTCAAAAAAGTTTCTTTTGCTCCACAAAAACTTTAAATATGCACAAGGTGAAAATGAAATCTAAAGTAAGCTTTGTATCTACCTATGTAGGTGTATATTAAATGCACTTACCAATAGAACTTACCTTTTCACTGATTGACCCAAAAAATGATTTCTGATGATCAAAACACCATGTAATTTATCAAAACTTCACAATACACTCCAAAAGACCTTATTGCATCTTATAATACTGATAGATATTACCACACACCTACAGGGGGTCTGAAGATGGATTCGATAATACTTCCTCCCCCTAAGCCACATGAAGGCTTAGATTGATGAAGAATTATCCACACCCGGTGGAGATGTGGTTCCCTCCAATGTCTTACCATCTTCCTTTTCCAAGTCTTGTTCATCTCTTTCTTGGTCTCTTCTACATTCACACTCTTCTTTCCTTTCAGGTTTCTTGACTGGTTTACCAATTGGCTCCTTTACCTGCAGTTCCTCGCTAGATGTCAAACCTTGTGACAATGAAAACATTCCATACCAGTTAATCTCCATGGTCCAGTATTACCTCTCTCAAACCTTATTTTGCAATTCACAACCATGTGTCCATAGTTACCACAAATTGAGCATGTGACATTTAATTGCCTCTCCCTTTGGTAAGGTCTTTCTCAATTCACAAGTAACCTTTGATTGTTCACTCTTGACCTGCACTCATCAACTTTGTGACCATATTTTTTTTAGTTGTAATAGTGACCATAAAAGCTACTAGATCTATATCTACAATCATGAGAAGTAAGTCCATACTTATTGCAATTGTAGCAATGTCCATCAAAAGTTCTATCTCTATTTTCAAACCTACTTCTACATATATTTGTAGTATGACCAACCTTATGACAATTGAAACATATAGGATTGTAAGCTTTCTTACTAGAATTTATGTGTATTACCATCAGTGGATACTTTCCTTCTTGCTTGATCTCCTTTGTTCCAGATGATTCACCGACTTCAAAAGTAGTATAACCGGTATATCCTAGGCTTGTGGTCTCTTTACTTCTTCTTTGATTCTTGAGTTTCTCATCAAGTTTTGTAGTACTTTCATTGAATTTCTTCAATAGATCATTAGCAATCTTTATTTCTCCTTTTAATTTCTCATTCTCATTTCTTAGATTCTCATTCTCCCTTGGGGATTTTTCATTTTCTTCATTTGTATCATCCATATGTCCATGCAATGTGCCAAATTATTGTCTTAACTTGAAAATTTCATCCTCTACAACTTTTTAGTGGTTCATCCTTGGCCTTTAGGGCATCTTCTATAATTTTCCTTGCATTCTCTACAGATCTCCTTTCTTCCAAATTTTAACACATTCTAATTGATTGGGCTTCAATCTCTCTCTTAAGCTTTTTCTTGTCTTTGTGAAATTATTCATTCTCCATAGCCATGGCTTCTAGGGATACTTCAGATTCCTCAAATCCACTTTGTTCAAACAATTTCTCAATGTAGTCTTAACTCTCATTCAGTTGTTCAACAAGATCTTGTCGCTTGGCTATTGATTGTTTCAACTAATCTTTCAACTCTTTGATAAACCTTTTAGCTTCATCAAATGGCCTCTTGTATCTCAAACCCTCCATATTTTCCTTAAGGATCCTTCTTGATCTGTTAGGCTTTTTAAGGCAACTTGGCTCTGATACCAATTGTTAGTATTATAAGACACTAAAAGGGGGGGTAAATCAATGCATCCACAAGTCTGAAACCTTTTAACAATAATCTTCCACAAGATCCAACATGCAAATGATAATATAACATAGAAGCATAAAAAATAAAACATTCATACATAATGAACTCAAGAACAAGATTTTTCTTTTGAAAACCCTTATTAGAGGGAGAAAACCATGCGTGGGAATGATGCTTACAAATTTCACTAGTGCACCACTAAAATCTATCATATTAGGGGAAATTACAAAACCCTTTTGAGGTTATACTTGCTAAGAGTATTTATAGCCTTGTTAGAAGCTACAAAATTCCTGTTAAAGACTACCTAATTAAGGGATTTCAAGCTCCTTATGAGAGTCACCTTGTTAGAGGATTTATACTTCAGACCCTGCTAGAGATCCTTCTCACTCTATTAGGAGTGACCTTGTTAAATCATTTCACCTGCAAACCTATTAGGGATTGCCTTGAGATAGACCCAAGAATGAATGATCTAATTATGACACTTCATGTCTGATAGGTTCACTTCAATTAAGATCATAGTGCCACCTAAAAATCTAAATCTCCTTTCTTCAGCTTTACATGATCATAACCACCTATTGCACCATCACATCAACCCTAAAACTCAATTTCAACCTTCTTTTATAAAACACTTTTTCCAAGTCGGCCTTGTGCCAAAAAAATGTTCTACCCACCGACGTAAAAATCAAATCTGGTCATGTCAAAATGCATTGGTCAACTCAATAAATTTAACACAACATTAACCAATTCATAAATAAAACATTTACTAACTCTAAATTGATCGATTGGCTAATCTAGCCAAACTCACTTTTCCTATCTCTTGTTCTTACTACTAGTGTCGCTTCAATCCTCAATAACTCATTGTATTCTTCAATCTAGATGATGTGGTCATTGATGTAGTTAAACATGCCTCTATAGATGATATATTCCCAATCATGCATCTTAACTCTGTCTCCAACTCCAAATCCGATCACATGTACCTTGCATACTATCTTCTTTCCAGTTCACTGAACACTTAGTTGATTCTTCAATTTAATCCTTCAACACCATCAATAAAATTGATTGCATGCCTTCAATAGATCATATTTCAAGCAATGACAACACCACGATACAATCATATGATCAAAACTCATATCACCTTCATCAAATGCCAACATATGGAGCCAACGAAAACACATCTTGATGTCTTGTTGCTTTGGTTTTTTTATCTCAGTGTTTTAGATCATGTTTCAATGTCTAAAGAACTAGCTGCCTCTCCTACAAAGAAGATGAAGTATAAATTCCACAAGTATCAAAATGTTATTGGTCCTTCAATTGTCTCCAATATTGAAGAGATCAAGGATACTGAAATCGGCCATGTGGATATGTTTGAATTCATCTAGAGACTAGAGGTAGAATTACCATCATTAGAAATGAAAAATCTCCTCAAAAGTCACATCTAGATGATTTCCCCTTTGTGATGGTCATCTTAGAATTAGAATTTGTCTTATCTCACACTTCACATTTTGATAAGGAATCCAGAACCATAAAATATGTAGATGGAAGGTTGATCATGATACTAGATGCAGAGACAATTTATAATATTTTCCATGTTCATTTTGCTCTTATACATGTTGATATCTCCTTTGAAAAGGCTCTATCCTACTACAAAAAGGATGATGATCGTAAAAAGATGATTAATACCACTTTTCTTATCAAGAAAAGACAATCAATATCAACTAGATGGCCTACTACACTCTACATGAGTCATTTCAAGGAAGAGATCAATTATATGATCACTGTCCTAAGCAAGATCCATGGATTGAAGAAATCAAATGTCTTTGAGATAAGGATGTATCAGTATATATTCATTATTAAGAAAGGTTCACATTATTTTTTTGGGGGTTGATTTGATCAGTGACTCTTTATGTGAACAATTGTCACAGGTTCCTACTACTCTAACATTTTACATGAATTCATACCCTGTGTACATAAATGTCTCATTTAGACATTTTTCAAGACTCTCTTATGATGGTGACAAGTCTAAGGTGCCAGTTTGGAAGTATTACAATCAATTGACTTTGGGAAAAGGATGACATCATTATTGGAGGGTTCAAGATGTCTTCTTTGGTCATTCCATGTGCCTAGTTGATAAGATATTGGAAAGTATGAGAGTTTTTTAGGCATCTTGGAAGAAGTTGGTTGAATATGGGTGCGTGTTTCTCCAATTCTTGACATTCACCTACATGAGAGTAGGATTTTTTGATTATCATCCATGCATGCTATAGGTACCCAACTTATAAGACCATTCTAATGGACTTGGGAAGGAAGTTGATATTAGTACATGCCAAGCAATCTGCTACTCATAACACTAGTTTTGCAATGTCTACTTAGCATCCCCTAGCCATTGGTAAATAATCATTGATATCTACCATTAAATCAAAGGCTATGGAGATACAACTTCAAGAAATCAAGATGAAGAAATTCAAAATCTGAAAGGATTTTGATTACTAAGGAATGAAGGACAAGATAAAAAGTGCTTTCACCCATGTGCATCGTATTGACTATGTTTGGATAGATCCTTTGTATATAGGACATAAGAAAAATGGACTATTAAATACTTACACTAGAATAAATTATTGATTTAGATTTAGCCAAAATTCAAGAAGGAATGGAGGATGATGAAGATATACTAGATCTAAAATATGAATAGCGAAGGGTTGCTGATTTTCCCATCCCACCAATTCAACGGTCATTGAAAGAAGGAACTTCCATCTCTGATAGATTCCAATCTATCATAGCTAATACCAATACTTGGCTTATAATTAAAGGTAATGATGAATAAATTTAAGTTAGGTTCAAATGATGAACCATCTGGTAAAAAGGATAATTATCAAGAGGAACCATCTGGTAAAGGGAAGGGACAAGTTGTGATTCAAGAGATCATAGAATATGAAGATGATCAACAAGAAGAAGAAGAAGAAGCACAAGAGCCTTCAGCTACACAAAATGTAGATCTACCCTCATTGACATGCCTCAGGTATCCACTCTTGTGAATGTTTCTACTTTTACTTTAGATACAGATTTTAACTCTCTTTTTCTATAGTCATAGTTCATCCTATATTACCTTCTATGTCCAATCCATCTATTTCCTCTCTAGCTACTGATTCCACCCTAGATACACCACATGAGAAATTGGCTAATGTATTTTCTTATCATTCTCATCCAAGTTCTCTACTATACCCTTTTTGGGGAGTTATTCCACCCAGAGTGACTTTGATAGATTTGTGACTAAATCTATGCCTTGTGTCACAATAGAAAACATTCCCCCTATTGTTCAAATTGAAACTCCATTAATTATTTCAACCACGATGTAAACCCATTCTATTCCATCACACACTATAGTTGAAAACACCCAATCTAATAATTTTGACCTTCCTCCATGGCTAAGTACTGGTACTCCCAAGAGAAAGAAGTAGAAGGTTTCTCCCAATGACTTTTATTTCAAGGATGAAAAGAAAGAAAAGACAATCTCAAGGTTTTGAGTGGATAAAAATATAACAAAGTACACTAAGATAGTATAACCACTTGTAGATAAACTTGAGGGATGAATGCAACTCATTGATTTCAAGATCACCATGGTCAAACTAGGTAGGAAGACACATGATGGCATTATAAATGATGCACAAGAGTCTATAGCAATGTTGGCTCAAGACTATGATGAGATTAAAAAAAAAAAAGATCAATTGAAAGAACAAAATGAATAGATTATGGTGGTAATTCAAAAGATCACCAAATCTTTCAGATAAATAGATCCTTTGGCATCCTCCATTGCTAAAGAATCCATCTGACAAGATGAGAAGGCTATGGAGAAAGCTACAACCATAGATTCATGGGTCAACAAGCTGATGAAATAGGGAACACATCTAATAAAAAAAAGTCACTCTAGGTTTTTCTTAATGCAAAAGCGGTCAAAACAAAGTTGAATGAAACTCTAGAAGATTTTACTCAAAGCTTAGAGTCTCTTGAAAAAGATTTGGAAGATTGGATCAAGTTTTCAGATTTGAGGTTGGAGGTACTATGTGAGAATAAAGTAAGAGCTTCTTGAGAGAAATATCTTGAGTTTTAGGAACTTGTGGTAAACAAAGGCCAAAGTCATTGAAGACATGGTTAACGATGTGGAAATAACAATTGAAACTTGTGATGAAAAGGAGAAAGAGATTAGTGCCAATTTTGAAGAAATATCCTACAAACTGATGGATGGTAATCAAGAGATGATTTTCAAGGATACCATAGTTTTTGAGCTACTGTTGATGATTCATCAAGAGCTTCAAGCGGCTCATTTTATATTGGCTTCCATTAACAAGATCACAAGCTATCATTTTTATGTTGATCCACTACAAACTATTCTTGAGAAGAACATAGTAGCAATCGTAGGTTGTTACAATGTCATCATCAAAACAACAACCATTGCAAGGAACACAGGTGTGCCATATCCTAATGAAGTGTGAGAATCCATTCACCATTTTCAAGAAATCGTGACTAGAAATGAAGAGAGGAAGAAGTGTCTTCAAACACTTAGTTACATTTTTTCGTACTTTCTAGGAAATAGTATATGCATTATGTAGTTAGTTTTGACAAATTATATGTAAAGTCAAAAATTGTAATTACATGTGATCACATCACACGTAGAATTGTAAAATGCAATTACATGTAATCACATTACATGTCAAATTAGAATATAACTATAATGTTGAATAAGTCAACAATTAGTTAAGATCATCCCACTTTTTTCTTATACCTCCTCACATATATATATTAGGATGGTTCATTGTAATTAACCATCATTATGCATTGCAAGTAAACTCTGTTGGAATCTCACAAAATACAACTTTTATTTTATTTGTGCAACTAGATTTTCAAATAAATAAAAGAGTAAGTATTTTCAAATTTTGTGTTGAAGACTCTTGTGATATCATTGTTGCTCTCTTATGTCATAGTAGTAATATTGTCTTGAATTCATTGTGAGAAGTGTATGAGTTATTATAAGGAAAAGATTTCAATATGATTTCTTACAGACATTGTGATGTAGTTTTCTAGTTGAAATATAGTCTTTGAGCTATGATTCTTTGTGGTGTTATAAATCATAAAGGGAGTTCTAAGTTCAAAAGTATTTGAGTTAAACATATTGGTGCCTCATCTTTAAATCATCACAAGATAGTTTATGATTCTTTGAGCTTATATATATTCCTTAGAAAATAGTTTACCAGTGCATTTTAGGATATTTTTTTGGTTAATCTTAAGATTATTAGCATTATTACTCTAATTAGCACTCAAAAGTAAAGACATCAAAGTCTCAATTTTGTAAAGACATGATATGGAGAAGTTGAAACCCTTCCTAAAGAAAGAGGAAGAGATGCGTGTAACACCAAATCTTAGATTAGTTTGCATTTTTTATTAACTTTTAGTTGAAACAGTAGCAATTAGAAGGGATTTTCCCCTTGGTTGAGAGGAGAGATTACATCTCATATCCTATGTCTAAATACTTCATTTTTTAAGTAGTGATGAACAAGATAAAGTGATGTTGAATAAAAAAAAATCATATGAATATTTAAGCATGATCTTGTTTAAGAGGGTGTCCAATTCTCAAATTAGAACCACATAGAAAAAATTCTAATGTAGTTTTATACCTTGTGAATTACATCCACAACCTTTTCCTTTATAACCAATTTTTGAAAGAATCTCAAATTCTAAACCATAACATGATTGCAACTCCTAAAAATGGGGAAGATCAATGTTAACAAGTCAAAAAACTATTCTAAATAACAGCTTTGCAGCTTCCCGCTCGCTCGTTTCAAATTTCAAATTCCTACACATGGTCAATGATCATGGAGGGGACCCTTCCCCTCCTCATGGGAACCCTCACCCCAAATATTTTGTTGTTTCCTTGGGGGGCCATCCCTTAGATTATCTTGCCTCTAATTCTCTAAATGATTTGGCAAAGTTGGGACCCCAAGTTGGGACTATTGGGTCTGCTCTAAGAAATTATTGTATTGTTAATAGGGAGACTCTTGGGACTATTGAGCGTACTCTAGGTCATGATGGTACTATTAGTAGGGGGTCCCTGTGAGTAATTTGAAGGGGATCCTTTTTTTGGTGCCATATAGGCAATAAGTTAACAACTCCATGTCGAAGTATATAAGGACATACAGATAAAGGAATTGAAATTAGACTTTCTGATGTGGTAATATATCATATTGTTTCCTCCATGAATTTTACCATTATGGGAATATTCTTCTCTTTCAAGCCAATCATTGATATGTTAAGGAGGTGGGTAGTTTCCTGGTGGAACTTGAAAGGTAGTGTGGTGACCAATGTAATTTAGGTTGGCATTTTCCTATTTAGGTTCACTTCGGAGGAGGATATGGTCAAGATACTTGTAAGTTCTAGGATGATAAAATATTCAAATGGATTGGGAATATGTTTGGGTCATATATTACTTCTGATGTGGTCACTCAACCCAAGTCCGGGTTAGTCTTTGCTAGATTTTTTGTAAATGTAGTAATTAACAAAACTCTACCCAATTTTATTACTTTACAATCAAAACTTGGAAAAATGGACTCAAGCTTTTGTTTATGAGAATGTTGTAGTTTATTGTAAAAATTGTTGCACTCTAGGCCATGTTATAGTTAATTGTAAGGTACATACGATTAAGGATCCCAAGTTGAAGGATAAATTCCCTACTCCTTGCATTGAAAGACATTAGGGAGAACCCTCTAGGAGTGGGGATTACCCTTTTACAAAAGAGTTGTTGAGGTTGATGAACTCCCTGATTGGCACTCTATTTAAGGTTGTGGATTGTGTTGATAATGTAGGACTAGTCACATAAGTGTAGAAAGTTAAGGACACTTGTGTGTTGGAAGATGGGGAAATTATCTCTACTCAAAAGGTGAATGAAATGAAGATTGATTTTCCTCCCACCTCAATGATGAAATTGCATAAATTGCTAAAAATCTCAGAGAAAAATGTTCATCCTCCTCCAAGGATTCAGGAGGTTTTTGCTTTAAAGGAAGATGGTACAATTGAGGATATTACTCAATTAGTTGTCCTACATATGATAGGGTAAAGATCCTCAAATGTTGGGGATGAGGTAGAATCCAAGGAGAAATTCCAAAATAAATTGGGGACCCTTGTGTCAAAAAGACTAGACCTATCATTCAGTGCTACCTTATGTGCATAATAGAATAAGAATGGACGGTACAAAACAAGAAAACTAGATCTCAAAAAGTTGATGGTTCAGAGATTAAAGTTGGTTGGCCCTTGGTGAGATTCTTAAGACACAAGGAGATAGCTAGGGAAATTTCTAATGGAAGGCAAAAGACCCTAGATACCAACCCAAAATATAAGATATAAAATTAATTTCATGGAATATAAGGAGATTCAATAACCCACAAAAGCAATTTTTGCTAAAATAATGCATTAAGAATCTAAAAGTGGATATTGTCCTTCTTTAAGAAGTTAAAATGACTATTTAGAACTTCTCTATTGTTGCTGAAAAAATTTGGCTTGGCTCATCATATCTCATTTGTGATGCTAGAGAGGCTTTTGGAGGAATGAAAACTATGTGGGACCCTAGTATGCTCAAGGGATAAATTCATACATTTTCTTCTAATTTATTAGTTTCTTCCTTCTCCACTAGTAGATTGATGTGGATTTTAGTTAATGTGTATTCTCCCAACACTAGATCTAGTAGAAAAAAAGTATGGAATGAGACCTATGCCTTTATTACTAATGACTCTAATTCCTTATGGATGTTGGTGGGGGGACTTAACTCTCCCCTCTTTCCTTTTAAGAAACTTGGGGGCACGATGGATTATTTTGATAGTATGGAAGATTTATCCGACTTCATAAATAGAATTGGGTCATTTGACATTGACGTACAAAGTCAATCATTTTCTTGGTACAACAATAGGAAGGAGCATGACCTAATCCAAGTCAAATTGGATAGGTTCCTTTTTTTGTCAAAATGGGATATAGGATATAATTCCACATTGAAATCTCTTCCAAGAACTATTTTAGATCATAATCCTCTCCTTTTTCATTGGATTGAAAAGCCTCATTTTGGACCCCTCCCTTCTATATATGAAATTATGTGGGCTTCCCATCCAAACTTTAGAAATTGCATTCAAAATTGGTGCAATATCCCTATTCAAGCACGAATATGTTTAAAGTCACACAAAAATTAGGGATTATAAGGAGTGTTAGAGGATGGAACAAATCAACTTTTGGTGATATCTTTAAACAAAAAAGGAAATCTTCTAAGATGAGGTTTTACGGGACTTTATGGCTAAGGGGGACCGATCTCAATCAATTCATTATGAGGAATAAAAATGGAGGAAGAAATGTTAGGAAAATATGAGAGAGGAGGAGATCTACTAGAAGCAACGGTCAAAAGTCCAATGGTTGAAGGAGGGTGACATGAACTCTACTTTTTTTCATAGATTTTCCAGTAGGAAGAAAAAGAGGAATTCAATACAATACATTTGAATTATCATAATCAGGAAATTAATGAGGACTCTAAGATGGGTGAAATGGCTATTGATTATTTCAAACAGGCTTATAGTGACCATAGTCTTTCTAGTTTTTACAACTTTGTAGACCAGTTATTAGACTGTCTCCCAAGAACCATGCAACCTAAGCAGATTCTTGCTCTAGTGTCTGTAGAGGAAGTTAGGATTGTTGTTTTCCCTATGGGTGCTTATAAGGCACCGAGGTAGAATGGATTCCCCTCAACCTTCTTCTAGGAGTTTTGGGATGTGGTGGGTTATAAGATAACGATGGCCATGAATAATTTCTTAAGGTAGGTAAAATGTTGAAGAAAGTTAATAACACTTTTATGGTTTTGGTGCCTAAGGTCTAAGAGCAAAAAAAATGACTAATTTTAGACCCATTAGCCTTTGTAACACTCTTTATAAAATCTTCTAGAAATTCTTGGTTAACAGAGTTAAGCCTTTTTTGGATGGGGTAATTATGGTTGTCAAAAGGGATTTGTCACCGAAAGACATATTCTAGTTGCTGCAATGTTGACACGTAAAATTATTCACTCTATGGAGAGGTGTTGATTGCTAGGTATGGTTCTAAGACTGGATATCTCTAAGGCATAAGATAGATTCGAATGTGATTTTTTGTTTGAAGTTTCATCTAAAATTGGATTCAAAGAAAATTTTATCATCTTGATCAAAGAATGTGTGGGGACTGTCTAATTTGTTTTCCTTGTTAATGGTATCCCTAGGGTTTTTCTAGAGCTGAGAAGGGGATAAAATAAGGGGACCCCCTCTCTCTATATCTTTTTGTAATGATTGTTGAGATGATAGGTAGTATCTTTCTCGATATGGTTCAGTTGGGAAGAATTCAAGGGGTAAAAGTTTCTTCCACCCTTTCCCCCTCAGTATTACAATATTTTGTGGATGATATGGTCCTATTTGGAGATCTTTTTTTGTGGAGGAAAGGGAATGGAAGGTTTCTTTATAATTATGCTAGGATTTCAAGTCATTGCATTAATTATGAAAAAAGTACCATTTACTTTTTCAATACTAAGGAAGACCTGTAGATTAAAGTTAAGAACATCTTGGGTTGTTAGTGTGTTGCTTTGCATGGCACCTATCTAGGTCTTCCACTTACTATTAAGGATGTCATCCTGGACTATTGGAACACCATCTTGGAATGTATGCAGAAGAAATTAATTGGTTGGAAAGGTAAGCTTCTTAGTAGTGTGGGGAAGCTTCAGTTGCTAAAGGCCTCTCTCTAAGGCATCCCAATTTACTTTCTTTCCATATTTAAAATCTTGAGAATTATGGTGGAGAAGCTGGAAAGACTCCAACGATCCTTTTTGTGGACTGGAATGGAAGAAAAAAAAAAGACTAGATTTACTTAACTGGGACATAGTTTGTAAGCCTAAATATCTTGGTGGGTTGGGAATTAGAAAAGGAAATGCCCTTAACAAAGCATTGATTGCAAGGATGGGATAAAAGATGACTTTGGAAAAGACCAAGTGGTGTAAATTCATGAAGGCTAAATACCTTAACTCTGACAGCTTCTATAAATTTCTTAGTACCCCTGGTATCCCCATAGGTTCTAATATTTGGAATAATATTTTGAAATGTAGGAATACCATTCAATGCTTTTCTATTTTTGGGGGTTCATTGTGTAAAAATTTTTGAGCATCAACATTTCAGATCACACTACATGATCCATGATCCATCAATCTTTCTCCTCCTTGGCTCTCTTGCATCCTTATGATGGATCATGTAGTGCAATTCAAAATATTGATGCTAAAATATTATTACACAATTGAACCCGAAAAAAAGAAAAGCATTTACATGGATTGTGGAAATATGATAGCTTTGAATACTATGCAATTTGGATTAAAGTAGCCAGTGAAAAATGGTAGGAGTATTAGGTTCTAGGAAGATGATTGGGTTGGGGAAGGAAGGTTGGATGCTTATTTGAGCCTAAGGGGTTATATAGATGTTTCTAAAGGATTCTTTGGCCACAGGGTAATTGATTACATTTCCCTAGATAGGAGTTGAAGGGATCTTACCAATGCTACATGAAATAATTGTACTTGCTTCAAAAAGATACAAAGCTAATAGGGATTATCAGTAAGGTTACAATCTTCTTTTTCCTAGGGAAGATAAATTTATTTGGAGGAAAGACTGGAAGGGAGATTTTTCTGTGAAGTCAGATTACAATTTGCTATCCAAGGAAGATTCTTCCTCAGACTATTGGAGGAAGGTTTGGAACCCCTCTTTGATCCTTAAAGTTGACTTTTTTTGGTGGATGGCTTTGCACAATAGAATTTTAACTCAGGACAATCTCATTAAAAGGGGATCCCAACACCCTAACATATGTATTCTTTGTAATAAGGAAGATGATTTTATTCCCCATATATATTTTTCAGCATTGCCAGTTTGTCAAAGATTTATGGTAGTTGGTGTTTTCTAATCTTGATCTCAATTGGGTTTTCAATAGTGGTTTGGACCCATTAGCTAGACAATTATTGAGACAAATCCCTCCCCATGTTTGCTAGAGTCTTTGGAAGGAAATGAATAACAATGTAAATTGGTAGGTTGTGAATCCTATGGAAGTTGTGTTTAGATCTCTTTGTCACATGATGTTTGATAATTAGTTTTCCACTAAGTGTAAATGCCATGAGTTTCTGCCTACTCCCTTTGATGACAAAATGGTTAGAAATTGTGATTTGTCCAATGCCTATGCTAAAGTTGATAATTCCAAAAGGCTTATTAGAAAGCATACCAGGTGGAAACTTTCGAATGATGGTTGGCACAAGTTAAACTTTGATGGTACTGCAAGAGAGGGTTTAGCGCTTAAGGGTGGGGGGTTATTTGTATGTCTTTTGGTGTCCTATTGTAGCACATTTTGGTAATCTTGATGGATTGAATAATAATCAAGTACAATGTATGGCAAGATTTTGGGGCCTAAATTTTTCTCTTTCTATTGATATAAAGGCTCTTATTGTTGAGGATGATTCGAAACTTGTCATCAATGCTACTAAAGGGCTAACTAAGATCAATAGGTCCTCTACTGATGTAATGGATGTAATACCCCAAAAATGGGCTATAGGTTCATTAACCTCCTACATCTTCAATTCGAACAAAATCGACATCGAAGTCCTAACCTAAGGCACATCTCACATTATCGAAATCCTAATTGATTTTATCATAAATTCTGCATTGGGGAATATTCCTAGCAATATTCCTATTTATTCTAATTATCTTTAATTTAATTATTATTTGGCGATGAATCCTATTTATCCTAAAGTTTGATTAATTGAATATTTTGAATATTTAATTAATTAGATTAATATTGCCACTTAATTATTTAATTAGATTTAATTCTATTTATTCCTAATTAATATTGTTTTATTTGACAATAAATCAAATTTGCTAAAAATAATCAGTTGAATTCTTATTTAATTGATTAAATTAAATTGTCAAATTTAATAATATACTTTTCGAATAAAATTTGATTAAAATAATTGATTAACCCACAAATCAATTATTTTTAAATTTAAAATCAGTTAAGTTGAAGATAAATCACTTTATTTATTTAATTAATTCATAATTAATTGTGCACATTCAAAGAGCAGTTAAACTTTAAATCAGAAAATCAATTCAAGTTGTTATCTTTTTGAAACTCAACATCTATTTTGAGTTCAAAGTTGATCTAAACTTTTGATTTGACTTAAAAAGTTGTTCTTGCATGATTTTGCATGATTTTATGAGTTATCTATTTCTAATTTCTTATTAACTCAAAAATCAACCTGAGTTCATCAAGAGTGATTTATGACTTTTTCCATGCACCCTCAAGCCCTGGATTTCTATAAAATCAAGGCTCAACTCTTTACAAATCATCCACAAAATTTGCATACTTACTCTGGTGAATTGACATCAGAGGAATCATCAAGCTTCTTACGAATCAACGTTTTGTGAGATCAATCTTGTTTTCAATTCATTCTAGTTTCATATTTCATATCATTGTTAGCTTAATTTGCATATCATTTCAATCCATTTAGATTAATTTATTATCAGTTTTTCTCATTTTATTGCATCAAAAATAAAAATATATAGATTAATTTGCATTCATATTTTATTGCTTTCATCATTTAAATCCTTCATTTAGGTGTTGCATTGTCACTGATCTCGATTCCAATCTGAGAACATCATACTCGCACCTACTAGAAGGCAGTAAATCGTCTAGTTAGCATAGTTTTAATTATTTGCAAGATTTTAGTTTTTGCTAACCTCTAATGTTTTACTGAAGTGTTGTGTTCATAGCTAGGTACAAAATTCACACACACATTTTTGGCGCCCACTGTGGGGCCACCCACCTTTACATGCTGGTTTTGATTTTTTTTTGGAGCTAAAACCCTAAAGTTTAAAAGATTTAATTTTATCTCCCAAAAAACTTGGATTTTTGGTCTGAAATTTTTTTTCAGATTGGAAACATATCAGGGAAGCTTCAATAAAAAATTTAGAATTTTCTGAGATGTTTTGAATTTTTAATAATTTTTTCTTGATTTTCCAAAAAAAATTAATTTATGACGTAAATCAGCATATTTTTCGTAAATTTTTACATTTTCGGAAATCTCTTTAAATTATATAGGAGGTCTATTATTTGTGTTTTAAATTTGGATGGAATATAATAGCTCAAATAGTCAATTTATAAAAACTGGTCTATTTTGGTAAAATGGGTCTCTAGGGCACAAATGAAGAGATTTTTCTAAAAATTTTACATTTTTGGAAAGATCTCTATTTTTTAACAAGGGTCTCTATATTGCATTTCTATTTTTGTGGCTGAAATCATATCAAAAAAATTAGATCTTGTTGACTAGGTCAAATGCAACAAAAAATAAAATGTTGTGATGGGTATGCACTTATTTTTCACATGGTTCAATGAATGATATGAGTTATCATTTGGATTATTTGTTGGTTATTATTGCTCTTAATAATTGATTTTTAGATCTAACCCTAGGGTTTTCATAAGTTGAATATACGTTGCATATCTTGTTTGCTTCTTTTCTTGTTGGAGAGTTTGTGGCTTGCTTGCGCGGGATTGCTTAACAAAGCTAAAAATTAGGTAAAATCTACTGAGCGCGTTGCAAGGGAATTCAGGTATTCTACTACATCTAAAAATATTTCAATTTGGACATAAAATGAATATCTCATGTGTCTAGCTTGAGTGTCTTTCCTGCTTTCATAAATCAGACTTCAATTTTTGGGCTATAAAACGAACATAGATTTGTTTTTTGCATATCAGTTACACATAGTAAATAGGCCCTATGAACACTATTTGTGGATGATCTTGAGAGATTGAGCTTTTTTCTCTTCTTTATTCATGTGAAGCTCCTCTTGACGAAGGATCCCCTTGTAGGTAGGGAAGGTACTGAGAAAGTCTCAAGTTCTACTAGATTCGTGTGTCTTCAACTTTTGATTGATACATTCTCTCTTCGGAGAAGTTGATAGATCATAAGCGGTTGACATCATAGATCTTTGTGAGATAATATTGGTCTTAGCATGTCAGATTAATCTGTCTGCTTTGTCTTGGTGAAGTGAAGAGGTTAGGGGATTATGCTCTACTTCCTTTTTGGATAGTACCAGAAACCCAGATCCTTGAATCTGATCTAGTCCCCCTGTGATATCTTTTGTGAGTCACCTTTAGAGAGGGTTAACCGTAGTGGACATTCCCTTAATTGGTTCAACCATGTGGATGGAACCTCAAGCAGTAATAGCCATTTTCGTCATGGTAGCAACAACCGCTATATAAATGTCCTTGTGGAGGAAATCTTCACAGGTGTGGTCTCTTGTTGGGTTGTCAGATCTCCCTAGCAACTCATGATTGATTAATTTCTCAGACTGTGTCAAAAACCCGGTGCACTTGGATTGGAGTTCACCCTCTTGAGATCACAAAAGTTACAGAGTTAGACCATTACTAGAAACCCTAGCGAGGCCAATTTTTTTTATTTTTCTAGGAATATGTGCATTATTGAAAAACTTTTTGGAACATACACAATTAGCACTTCTAGGGATTAGCACAATAAGTCACTATTGCTTGTTCATGCACAAGGTTGCTTTTTCCCTTGTTCATTGTTTTCAGATGATTGCTTTCTTCCCTTGCTTGCTATTTTGTGTGCTTGATATCTTCTTGGTTACTTGAGACAAACTTTTACACAATCTTCAAAACTTGGACAAAAAAATTTGCAAACAAACTGGTACTAAAAATTGAAAAATTGCAAATCTGAAGCAAAAATCCTTTTTGGTGTCAAAGTCATCCTAAAATTTCAAAACTCATATCAAAGCCAAAGTCAAAGTTGTCAGAGATTGGTCAAATTTTTCAGAAATTCAATTTTACAACTTATTTCCAAAATCTGTCAAACAAATCATTGTGTCAGGAACAGAGCAGAACCTATAACGAATACATTCATTTTCCTAAAGTGGTCACTTGAGTCTGATTTAGCCTTCTGATTTATCGATTTGAGTCTTTTTCATCTTGTGTCAAAACCTTGTCAAAATTATCTTCAAAATTCAATCTTTTTACTAAACAGCTAAGTGTTGTGAGCTCATGCTCACCATCTTTTGGGCGTCTACCCACACTACTATGGCACAGTATCCTTCATTTACGTCTGATCTATTCTTTAATCACTTCAATCTTGACAAGGTTGCGTCATTTGATCTTCTAGAATCAATTCATTCTTCAATTGTCTTCATCTAATTCTTTGGCTTCACCCAAGGTTAATGGTGGAAACCAGAGCTTCGTCACACAAGAAATCTAGAGAGGTATCCCATACAATACCTCTAAATACTCTCCAGGCCCCAACTCTTGAACAACTCTACAATTCTGGTCTTTACAAAGACGACGATCTTAGCAATTTTTGATTGAAAACTGGTTACGTACCCCCTCCATCAACTCACGGAGGTAATCAACAAACCCCACCTCAATCTAATCCAAGGAGCCCTAAAAATCCTAACATGTCTCACAGAGGGACACATCACAATTCTCAAGGATACCAATCTCAACACAGTATGGATCGAGAACCTACACCTTTTGAAATTGTTCGATATCAAAATGATGATGACTTCAAAAGAATGATGAAACATTTCTTGAAGGAAGATAGAGAAGCATACTTTCTAGAGTTAGCTCATCAAGGAGCTAAAATTCCTCCAAACTTTAATGTGGAAGATATCATTACACATGAGGAAGAAACTCCTATCACGGCTGTGATGAAACATATGCATGCCATGCAAGTCAAAATTAACAAACTTGAGAAAGAAAAGGAACCTAAAGAGTTCTCCATGGAGGCTCTATGTCCTTTTCCATTTGATAAAGACTTGTACATGTCTCCATTCCCTAAAAGAGTGGAGATGCCTAAATATGATAAGTATGATGGAAACTCTGACCCTCAAGATCATGTCAGAGAATTATGTACTCAATCTATGGAGTTTATGCACAAACCAACCTACTTAATGTGTCTTTTCCCTCGATCTCTAGGAGGAGCAACCATTCATTGGTTCTCTAGAATGCCCCCTACTATCAAAACTTTTGAGGAGTTAATCAAACTGTCTATCAACAATACTCCTACAATATTCAACATCCGGTCACCATGATCGACATCTACAATTTGAAACAATATCCAGGAGAACCATTCCTGACATTTCTCAAGAGGTGGAGGAAGAAATTTTCTCTATATGGTAGACCTATTCTAGAAATTGAGAAGCTGGAAATCTTCATCAACAATCTTGTTCCAAAAATCAACCACCCTTTACAAATGCAAAATCATACATCTTTTGACAAGATGGTAGATAATGCGATCAAATTTGAGAAAGTACTTGTGCAAAAAGGAGACATATCACTTCAAAAAGACAAGTATGAATCTGGATCTAGTTTTAAGGACAAGAACAAAAACTAGAACAAGAATAAAAGCGTTGTCACTGATGGCGTTGTTGATAACATATGTGCCCCATCTAAGGCACCCACTTTCAATCTCACTGTTGGCACCCAAGCCATCAAAGCTACTGAAGCTAAAACATCTGAATCTAACAAAAAGTCATCTAATTATAGACCTTGGGCTACATATCCTAATCGAAAATTCACTCCTCTTGGAGAGTCCTTGGAATCTGCCATGAAAACTCTATTGGCAAACAAAATCATCTACTTACCTGAGATGAAAGTCTTTGATCTTGAACCTAAACCGAAATGGTGGAGGGAGAATGACTTCTGTGAATTCCATCGCAATAAGGGTCATAAGACTAATAACTCCATTTGCTTGAAGCACATCATACAAGACAAAATTGATAATGGAGACATCACGATTGAAAATCATAAGAGCAATAATGATCATACAACATTCACAGAACCATTTCCTAAACATGGTAAAGAAGATTCTTCTTCTCAGCCTAATATGGGTGCTAAAGTCAATTATGCCTACTCTGGAAACAATGTTGTCATCAATATGGTTGAACCATGCCTATCTGAGCATTGCAATGTCATCACAATTGTAAGAAAAGATAGAGAAAATTAATCAGCTAATGCAGTTACTCGATCACAAGCTCAGGCACACCTACAAGGACAAATACTAGATTCATCCAATGTCCCTAAGGTGCCTTTCAATCTTTCATTTGCTTCTAAACAAAAAGCTACATCTAAATCTTCAAATCCTAAAGACACGAGGCCTACTTCATACAGTATTGTTCAACAACTCTAGCACACAAATGCTAAAATCTCCATGTTTGAGTTGCTTCGGATATCTCCAACTCATAGAGCCATTCTAGACAAAGCTCTACTCGGATCCAATGTTCCTGATGAGCTTGATTTAGATAGATTCCAGACTATGGTTGGTCATCTTACGTCTCCATAGTACATTTCCTTTTCAGAGGAAGATGATAACTCCTTGAGTCATTTGCATAACCAGCCTTTGCATATTGAATTCTTGATCCAAAATCGTCATGTCAAACATGTGTTGATAGATGGAGGCGCTGGCCTAAACATTTGTTCTTTCAGCTTGATTACACAATTGGGATTTTTAGAAATGGCCATTGATCCCAGGAAGAAGATAACTATCAAAGCATATGATGAGCAAGAAAGATCTTCTAAGGGAACTATTGTCTTACCTATCAGAGAAGGTCCTGTCATCAGAGATACTATATGTCAAGTTCTTGATCTACCTTTGGCTTACAATATCCTCCTAGGAAGACCCTGGATACATGACATGAAAGCCATTCCCTCTACATTCCATCAGTGTTTGAAATTTCCTTATGAAGGAGTTGAGGTGACGATTCTAGCTAATCTGTATACAACTTGCAATACCTTGAAAGAGAGTGCAGATAAACTTGTTCCCAATAATAGAGAATCTTCCACTAAGTAGCTAGACGTTGCTTCAACCTCCAAGATGGAAGACATTGCTAACACTAGTAGAATTTGGGCAAATAAATGACCAAGTGACTAAAACTTTTAGTCACATGGCTAAAATTTTTAGTCACGTAACTAAAACTGATCATGTTCTACCATTTTTTTAGTCACGTGACTAAAATTGATCATGGTCTACAAATATAAATGACTAAATAAATGACCAATTTGGTCATCGGGTAAAATCACAACTAAAATGACTAAATAATTAGTTATCCTAATAAAAATGACTAAATGAATGATTAATACTCCTTTACACATTAACATTTGATTTTTGTGGCCAACATTTAGAAGATTTTTGTGGATGCACTAGATTTCAGATTGTCTCTTCCATGAAGGTGTGATAGAGCTTTCGCCCATTCATATGCAATTATTAAAGAGAGGAGTTATAAAGGAGACCATTGTCTATACAACACCAAAAATACTCAATTTATTTTAATTATTAATTTAATAACAAATGTTATATTTATTATATTTCAATTTTTACTTAATTAATTTTAATTTTTAATTAATTAATAAAAAATGATAATTTTTGGTGTTGCGTAGACAATGTCTACACAACACCCCAAATTGTAACATTTAATATAATTATTAATTAATTAAAAAAAATTACTTAAAAATTAAAATATAATGGACATAACATTTTTTAATTAATTATTAATTACATTAAATGGGGTAGTTTGGGTGCTCTATAGACAATCGTCTTTAGGAGGGCAAGCTTATTTATTTGTATTATTAAATGAGATCTGGTTTTCCATAAAGCAATAAAATAAAGTCTATTGTTATTTAACCAGACATCATTTTGGGAGGGAATTTTTTTAATAAGGATTTTGCAAAGTTAAATTTGATAAAAAAAACAAACCCCAAAACCAGCCACATTGTGTAAAAATCTCATTACTATTTCTCCCGCTATTTTACTCTGGTTTTGTAATACCCACTCTCACACTCCAATCTCTAAAGACCTTATTTTCGATCATTTTTGTTGGAAAAATCAATCGCAGGTTGGTGCTTGTTTATCTCAGATCTTGTAGACTTGTATTGCATTTGGTGGAGATTTTAACTCCAATCTATGTTTGGTGGCCTGCAACCCATGAATATAGATTTCATTAGAAAATATTCAATTTTTTGTTGTAATTTTGTAGAAAATTTACACTAGATTTGCAGGTGGCCTTGAGTGTGAGGAGGGTTAGTATGAAACTGTGCCATTTTTTAGTGGCCTTGAATTATGTAAGAGAACATCCAAACCATTCTTTTCAATTTTTAATTTATAAATTAATTTTTTTTATTATTTTCAACTCATTATTTGGAATGATTTTAATCATTTGTATGGTGCAACTGTCATTACAGCATTTGGATTGTTAGCAAAAAACCCCAATGTACCATGTGATTTTATTGAGCTTAACAAGTCACAGGTAACATTTTATTTGATGCCCTAATGCATTAGATCAACAACATTTTTATATATTTGTATATTTAATGAAGATTTTATTTCTTTGGCATTTTAATTTTATATCTCTCTATTCGTTTTGACTTGGCCAGCTGGCAAAGACATTTTTATTCCATATTAGAGGTCATATATTTGAATCCATGAGAGAGTCTTCATATAGGTCAGTACAATTTAAGATAAGAAGAACAAACCAATCACCATGGAATTCTTGCATAAGTGCGCTTCACTAGTTTGGTGCTTCCTAGTGATCTCTTAAAAACTACATTTTCTTTCACGCTCTTACAAATATTTGGTGAGAGTTTGATTTACCTAGCTTTTTAAGCCCATCAACGCTGAAATCCATGATATCAGTTGAAATGTTCTTCTGCCCTGAATCAACATTTTTACGAATGGGCTCTGTGATTTCCCCTGAAACCTATTTCTTCTTTCCTTCATCTTTTCATGTCTTGTCTTTGTATTCCTTCTCCTTCTTCCCACATTCTCTCTCAAACCCACTGTAATGATCTTGAGACCCATTTATATTTAAGAATGATCCTTCTCTCTGGCTCACTTGATCATTATGGTGAAGACCAGATGAAGAGGCAAAGAAACCCATTGTTAATGGGTGTTCAACCAATTTAAATATTCCATTCATTGTAATCATAGGCTGGTGATCTGGCTGTCTTGAATGCCTACATGAGCCTCTTTCATCCAATTCTTGTACTGGACTAGGCAATCCTGTATAATTTTTGTATATGTACTGAAGAAAATATTTGCTTGGTTGCTTCCAAACACTACTTTTGGGTTCCAACCCAGTTCCATCTAACTTTTCCTTAAATTCTCTACCAAAGTCATCTATTTTTTCTTTAAATTCTTTACCAGTTTCTTTCAGCTGCTATAGAACCAACACTAGTTGTTCAGAATAGTGTCTCACATACCTCTCTTCCTCTGAGCTTTCACTGTTAGGATACTCATTTCTGTTACCTGAATTCCATATAAACCGCAGAGTGGTTGTACAATTGTAGCCTACTGACATTTTGGAGTCTATGAATGTAGATGATGCATATTTTCTTCTACTCTTTTTCATTTCAGATTTGGGGAGGTCATGAGGTTGGTCTTGAAAGGCTATGAGATTGACTTTAATGGTAGCCACATCTAGGAAAACTATTAGTTCCATGCTCATATGTAATGCTATTGTTGTGTTGAAATCTTCCCTTAGACTCTTTGTAGCTGCCAATGTGTCTCAGCTTGTAAAATCATACATTGGGTGTTACATGAAACAACCTGAACCTTAAGCTCCCCATTTAATATATCGAAGCTCTGGTTCTATTTCCCTTGGCTTTCAGAACTTCAACCCATAAACTCAGCTTCTAGAGGCATTAGTATGAATCTTTGGAATTCTGGGTTGCAAGCACATGGACATATTTATATCTGGTAGATATATTATTTCTGTTTCAAAATCAGAGATTAATATTTGTTGGGATTTATCAGTTGGAGTTGTAATATTATAATTTTTATTGTATGAGCTTCCCTCCACTCATCCTAATATAATTGAACAATAAATCAATCTCATCTATATTTTCTTCCAATCGCTTGCCTATCCAATTTATTATCAAATGTTTTTAATAAAAAAATTCCATGAGATATTGTAGCACTCAGCTGAATAAATCGCTCATATGAAAATCCATGAACAAGAGATTATAGACTTGATGGTTTAATTTATGGGATTGAAGAGTATAGATGACTTGCACTTTAGCAGACCAAACACTGCAATAAGTTTGAAGAATGTACAAAAGCACGTCGTAAGTCTTGATTAGAATTTGAGGCCATACTTGATTGACAGATTTCAAAAACTTTGTTTCATCAAGCTCTTTACCTTGGTCCATCATTCAAGTTATGTGGCATGTAAGTGAAGAACCATGGAGGGAAGAGGATAAAGTTGAAAACCCACCATTTAACCTGCAAATGCTTTATCTGCTTTGGTTATTCAGTTCTTAACCTACTTTATCTTAGAAATCTGAAATTAATGAGAAAGATAAATTTGCAGAAGCAAGAGGACTTTTGACTTTCTTTCAGTTTACTAGCTATCTTGATTGTTTCTTTGAAACTTGCAGTCATTGGTAAGAATTTTATTACCTCTGTTGCCACTTTTTAGAAGTGGGGAATTCTGGTTTCTCAGGGAAAATTGCATAAACATAGTCTATTTTTAACAGTCTTTCATTTTAGACGTAGAACCCACAGAACTAGTATTTGTTTTATATTAAAATTTGTGGGAGAAATATTGGACTACAGGTTTACTGGGTCTTCTCTCTCGTACACCAATTCGTAGCCTATTTTTTATTTGGTATTGAGTAAGATAAGGGAAAGGCTACTCTGGGTTCTTAGCAAATCAAATTAAGTCTGTATAAAGGCTATCCCATGCATGAAACCTATTTTCTACAAGACAAATTTGAAGGAAAGCAGAGGAATTGCTTGTCCCATCTCTTCTTGTCTTTATGCTTCTGATTTGCGAAGAAAAATATAGTAGATTTCTTAGCTCAAGGGATCATTTTATATCTGATGAAAAATTATTTACTTCAGCTACTGTTGTCTTCTCTGTTACACGTCTCTACAAATTTACTACTACTCCTGTCCTATTTCTGTTGAGTAGAAAGGAAGAAAGAAATTAAGACAATTCAGTTTCTATGGTATCAAACATACCCCTGAGTCAAACTTCACAACTAATTATCTTTCCAAAATTGGCAAAGAGGACTCCCGAAAGAAATTTGAGCACTACTAGCTATTGTTTAGAATGATAAGTAGCCTGTGCAGCCAAGGCTGGAAGAAAAATACCCAAGGTAGAAACAAACCATGTGAAAAATCAAGGAATATTAGGACTAGATACCATGCATAGATAGTAGCAAAAAGCATAGTTATGTAGTGTTGGGTCCTTGCAAAGAACAAATCATTGCCCGTGGAAGCTTAAGGCTAGGAACAAGTTCAGTGTGATGATGGATGATTTGTTCCATTAAATTAGCTATCTGATCAGCAGTTGCAGATGGTGGAAAAGAAGCAACTAGGCCCTTCAATTGTTTCTTGATAATCAAGTCCGGCCTTAAAATTGGCTATAGAAATTTGGTTTTAGTTTAGAGTGCAAAGAATATGTAAGAATTGTCAATTGAGTCTTGATAGCTAGATATAATCACATTTATTATAATTGTACTTATCCAAATAAATATTAAAACCAATGGAAAAAAATTCCTACCTAGAAGCATGGCACTTAAAATTCTTCATACAAAATCATGACCTACCTTTCATTATTCGCAAAAATACTTTCCTTTTATCTTCATTCAATCATTCAACTCAAGAGTAGGTGATGATGATAGCAAAATCTCTTCTCCACTTTGATTCTATGATTTTTTTTCTTAGGTCAACGGTTGTAATATTGTCTTTTATCCACATTTAATTGTAATATCATATGCATTGGCAAACTTTGCATTGAGAACTAAAAGATTACAGTTTTAAAATTTTGAATTAGTTAACCAAGTAAATTTTGTAATTTCCAATAACTTTTCATTGGTCCTCTTTAAAACCAACTACATTTGAACTTTACAAAGAAAAATAGGAAAATCAGATGACAAATGCGGTAAGTGTTGATGTCAGTTTATTGCTTTGATGGATTTTATATTACTCTTTAAATTGAAAGCATTTTCTAGCAGGGGTTGTATCATAGTCTATTTGTAGCTCCTGTTATTTTGTAATTTTTTAGGAACATAAGTGATTGCAGTATATTGTACGATAGTAAAGTTCCATTGATGTTTTGTAATAGCTCATAATAAAACACAAGATATTTTGATTGCATCATAGCATATGATAGTTTTAGCTTCAAGCCCATACATGCTTAAATGTAGTATTTTATTCCTTTAAAGATTTGGGCTTCCAAGATAGTGTCAATTAAATTGTTAAAACAAACAGATATCAATGATGTATTTGGCCTTTCTAAAACCAACTGCCATATCACTAAAATAAATGAAATGACTATTAGATATTTGGTGCAGCAGTCAAGGGTAGGGAGCCAGGTGAACCCTGACCTTTCCATTGCAGCAGGGCTTCACAACACAGTTTCATAGAATTCACAAAGGTTTTAAATGGTATTCAAGATAAAAACAATGATGCTAACCCTTGAACTAATTCATAGAGACCAATTTGTCACAACTTGTTATCAAATTAAGGTAGATTCTTAGAGTGAAATTGCACACCATTATTTAGAGAGTTACTCACACACATTTGCAGAATTACTACACACATGGGACAGTGTCAAACAAATCAAATCGTTGATTCATGTAAGCTATGTTAAAATAGTCTATTAGCATCTAAACTAGACAAAGATGGGAAAATGTTGATTTCATTATCCCTGCTCCAACTCAGTCCTGTGAAAATATTTTTGTGAGTTCAAATTGTCATATTCATAGGCTGACTATCCTAAATTGTTCTCTTGCACCTGGGGAAACTGATCCTTGCACTCCAACTCTCTCTGAGCACTTGGCCATTTTCTTGAAGCTGAAGCATTATCAAATGGATGTTGAGACAATGACCTTGCTTGCAAATTTGAAAACTTAGTTTCTTGTGTCAGCTTCCAATTATCATGTTTTTTACTATCCATATATCTTGGAAATTTTAGATATTTGACAGCTGAGTTATGCATGTCACTAAATCCATATCCCTTTATTTTTCTTGAGAACTCTTGTTTGTTAACTTGAGGCCCACCATTCAACATGCCATTGCCACACACAGAATCTGCAGAGAATCCATGTTGAGGTAACATAACTGAAGACCCACTTGAGGCATTTGAATTGATAATATCACAACCAACCTTCATCCCACCAGTATAATGGTTTGAATGCATTCAGAATTTTTGAATCCCAATCCCAATGCGGCTGCCTAGTTCAGAACCATAGTTTGATGCATTGCAGTGGAGCCATTATGTTTAGCAACTCCTCACATTTGCAGAGGTGATCTTACCCAATGATTTTCACCCTTGAAATCCTTGAAATGGGTTTCTTTTAATTGTGCCTTATTTTTATCCTCATAGTCCCAATTTGGAAATGATAGTTTTGTAGAGCCTAGATCTGAGCTAAAATCAGTTGGATAGATATCGGTATTAACTGAATTTCTTGGTTTCTCTTTCTCTCTCTCCATATTGATATCAACTCATTCATGCATGTATAGATTTACATTATTCCCTTCTTGTTGAGGATGATTGTGTTCCTCTTCATTGTTGCTCTTTGGTGTCACCACATGGTTGTCAAATCCTTCAGCAAAAGAATTCACAGCTGGAATTATGCTGAAGTTGGTCAAATCTTGGTGAACTTTGTTATCTACATTGGAAATAGCTTCAGAAATATTTGGAAGAGATGGACCTTTCATTTTCAGATGACTGATATAAGGAGATGTTGTTCTTTCAAATACTAAACCAGTATCACTTTTCAAGTGCTCTAAAATAGGCCTCTTAACCCTTTTGTTTTCTTTTTTATTTCCAGATTTCACATCCTGTACATTCAATAGTTCACCACTCAATTCCCTTGAATTTGGATTTCTACAAATTTTTGTTGTTATTTCCTTCCTAATTTTTATGTCATTAGACAACTTATCATGCTCAGGCTACTTACATTTATCCCAGACAAATTGATTTTTGCATTCTGTTCCTAGCACAGATAGGCTTCCATAACTTTTTTCCTCCATGTCATTCCCCTTGTCAGTTGCAAATTTCTTTCTATCTGTCAATTTTGAACCAGTGTCTATGTCAGACTTGAAATCCACATTGGTAGAGAATGGAGTCTCCTGAAGACTTTCATTTGTTAAAATAGTCACCATTTTTTAATTCCTATGTTCTTTCCTTTGGGATTTTATATTTTCTACTAGCAAATTCAGCCGATGTCTTTCCTCTATCTTCTTTTCCTTCTTCCCATGTGCTTGCATTGATTCCTTGATAATTCACCTGCGTACTGATCTAGTCTTCTCCTGGTTGGTAGCAGCTGATGATAATTTGTAATTGTGACTCTAGTAAGCATCCTTCACTTTCTTATCTGGAACTTCTTCACATTTTCTGTTAGAAGATTGATCAATAGAAGGACTTTTCATCTCGAGTTCTCGAGCAGACTTCTTAGTGGATGCTTTCGACACATTAGTGGTATTCTTACTGTCTAACATTTTCCTGTCCTCTGTGTCAGACACTATGTTCATAGTATCAAAATCCCTTTTCTTTCCCACAATGCCATTTAGTTTTGTGGACTTTAAGGCTTGTCCTATAATTTTAGTAGCATGAACGAGTTTACCAAATGTCTTCTCTATCAACTGCTCCAATAAATGAGCTTCTTGTCCTTGTAAAACTCTTTTCAACTGAATGCATCCCTGTGAAAAGAATCGAAGCTTGATATTAGTTGTGCACTTTAATGGCCATAAAATTTCCTAACAAAAACATGCAAATAGGTATTCCCTCTTGTCACTCAAAAATTACATTGAGACAAAATTATGAGTTTCTTGTGAAAAATTGTAAACAAAGTGGCATACACTACTAGCACCATGAATCAAATTCATACTGTCATAAAAGTTCTAGTGTAAATAGGATAACAAAACAACACACTGTCTACCATAAAATATGTACTACAAAGTAAAATAGATAAAACAAGAATAGTTAAAGCAAACAAGCATTTCTGCTGAGGGCTTTAGGAAAACTATTTGAACCACTCTGCAGAACATTTTTAATGAAAGTGGTTTAGCATATTGATATGTAAATGCATGCCTGTGAATACAATGAGTTCAGATATCTTAATATATCTATCAGAAAATTCAAAAATTTCAAGAGATATAATTCTTGAGGTGCCTATTATAACAGGGACAAATCCAAAAATGGACACCTCAAGAATGATATTTCTCAATATTTTTCCAATAGATATTTATCTAAGATATCTGATCTAGTTACTTTTTTAATTTAAAAATCACTCCCTATTGGCATGGTGCCCGATCAAGTAGTGCCCTTTGTTACCATTCATCCTTCTCGATAATAAAATGATGACAATGACATTTATAGGCTGGAGTTTCAAAATTTATCATTTTTATATTTTTATATTAAAAGTACTCTTTTATATATTTTAGTTTGGCAAGATTGGCCTGATGTACTTCTGTTCAGGAAGAAAGGCATTATTAGTGCTAAACATTATGTCTTATTTGGAAGGAGACAGTAATTGCTATTGCATTAATTGATAATAGAAATGTTTGTTTTAGTTATCTTTGCTAGAATTTTTAGTGGATCATTCTGGCTAACACAAGCCAAGCAATCTGGCAAAAGGGTTGCCCATAAAAATCATAGCAATTCTTCATCTCATGTCAGTGTATCACAATGGGTTTCTATTACTGCATTCAACAATATACTATTTCTTATAGGTTTGAACCACACAGACACATGAAAAACAAAGTATATGTATAATTATACATTCCAAATATAGCTGGTCTGCATGAAAAAGACAGTTTGATTAGAAGCTTTCCTCTGTTTAAATTGGTGCTCTCTGATAAACTTGAATACACCTTTTATCCTTGACAATGTAATAGCTTTAAACATCAATACACTGAAATTCAATAGTCACAACACAAAACCATGAATGGCCTTTAAAAACACTCAAAAGGCCTCATCGACAGGTCCATCACTACTTAGGCAATTACTTATTCAGACTTGCTTCAGGATGAATTGGATGATCAAGACATTTTGACTACAAAATCACTTTTAGAGATTCTAAACCTTAGGGCATTAAGTTGCTTGGTTTCCACCAATTTTAGGTGGCCAATGTAAGTTTGTAACAGTTTCAAGAAACTCTATATTCAAATTTCAAAAATCTTTAGGAAGAATGACAAGAAATTGCGCTATGAATCCTGAAGCGTTCCCAAAGCTTTCTTCAATTAGATTCTAATGTTCCATTCCATGAAATAGACTCAAAAATCCAAAAAAGTAGACCAACATTCTATTATCCCTTAGAATGAAAATGTAATACTCATAAATCCTTGAAATTAAAACAAACAAATGCTTTAACCCACTTTTCTAAGTGAACTTGATAGGCTGCAACACATATTGGATATTGCAAATTGTTCCTGATTGCTAAATATAATATATAGTCAAGAGTAATTCAAGAAAATCATGATTGTCAGCTGTTTTAATGAGGACTAACATTGATGCAGTCCCTATACTCATTCAAAATTAGAATGCTAGTAGCATGCAGATAAACTAAACAAAAAAATCTAAGGGGATTATGAGAGAAGTGCACTTTTAAGATGGAAACATTGCATTGTATGCAATTTTTCCAACTGCTACAATGGCAACAAAAAAAAACTTGTATACCTTATGGGATAGTCCCCATTGCTTATTAGGATCAATCTTGTCAAAGCCAGATACCAGTTGAATATCAACCCGATGTGCCTTCAGATCTAATCCTTTGGAAATTGCCTTTGATTTCCACTTACTGAGAATCTGCAATGAAAATGTTCTCTTCGGCTCACAAAAAGCTTGGAATATATATGATAATAAGATTGTGTTACAATTCCATGGATTCACTTGGACAACACCTCACCTGTAAAACTGATATCTAACTAATCTACAACCTCTCAAAATCACACAAGATCAAACCTGGAACCTAAACAACATATCCAAGATATCTAGCAACCTCTATGCCAAGGAACTTCAACCTTAAGCTCTAAACTGACAAACAAACTCTCCAGGGCCTTATCACGCCTCCAACCTGCAAGTAAATATTTGGGAAGCTAAAATCATCTTCCTTCACCTCCTCTTATAACTTCTCCAAACATGTTGCATTGCTATAAGATTCTGGTTAACCAGTCAACAGAGTAACTCCTGAATGTTTCTCTCTCCACATGTAGTGCAATTTTTCCAAGGTGTCAAAGAATCAAATCAAAAATTCAACTTGTAATTCCTCCCAATAGTAAGTCCATCCAAATATGGTATCATTCAAAAAGGATTAAATACAAATCAAGAAGTCAAGTGTAACCTCTACCTAGTCAACAAATCAACATACTCCATGAAATATTCTCTCCTCAAAGTAACTCTATACATCAGAAAGTGTAAGCTTTACCCAGTCAACGAAATCAACACACCCCATGCAAGATTCTCTCCTCAAACTAACTCCACACATCAACACCTCAAGTAGGGTCAAAGACATGTAAATGAATATCTAGCATGCAAATTGAATAAAAAACATGCATGTGGCCCACCATCTCAAGCAATTTTGAGAGAAATTGTGAACCTTCAACTTCTATGGGGTATCATGCGCAAGTCAACAGGTGACAAATGGACCCTGAAAAGATTCTACCAAAATTTGAATGTCAAAATGAGAGGGAAAACATTTGAACTTAAATACTTTGAAGAGTAGAGATTGCCTCTTGCACCTGGACGCACAAGGTTAGACCAAAAAAATCTAAAATTGCACTTGAAAACATTTTTGATTGATGCTACTGGATGAACCCCTGAGATGCTTTTGCATTGGTATTGTTTAGAAATGATGTGAGAAGAGGAAGGGCTGTCCTCAAAGGGTAAATGCTATGTGAACACTTAACTAAAGATCTGGTGATAGTAGATATAATAAACATCAAGAGCCAATAAAAAGATTGAAAAACACAAAAGGTAAATGTTGAAGACATTGCAATTTTTTAGACTCTAACAATTGATGACATCCATATCAATCATGTTAGGTAAAATGGAGCATGGACTCACCTTTAAATAAATAAATAGTGGTAGCATCCCAAATCTACAAATTGATTGCAAAAATTTTTAGAAGAGAAACACGAAGTTGATTGTCTAATCAAAATCTTATTATCCTGACAAGAGGCCTTTGGTCTATCAGTAAAGTTGCAAGGCACACAATAATCATATAAGTAATCATGAGCAAAAAAATAGTTGAGATAACAAATACAAATGTAGATTTTCCTTGGACAAACAAGAGGTTTCTTATCAAATAAAAAAATTAAAATTCTTGAGCTGCACTCTGTTATGCACCAAAGCGGGATGCACTATTTACAAATTAACACTAGCTATTCCATTTATAGGTACGGGGATCACAACAATCATCTTCAAAAACTATGAATGAAAATCCAATGCTTACCAATGCAATTGCAAAAAAGAGGCACTCATTAAGTTATGTTTTCTATCCTTTAGCTACTTGGATCTCCCTAGCGATTCTCAAAGGGGTGCCAAGTATTTGAAAAAAAGTACATGGTTTATGTGGAAATGGTCTAGTGATTGAAACATGATGTCAAATGCATGAGATCCATGTTCAACATATGATAGCTAAAAAAGCTTGTGCTTGTGCGGGTGCATTACATTCAGCAGTTTGACGAAGAAAAGTTCAGATCCTAGGTTTTTGCATCTCAGTCAATTAAATTCAAGAAATTGACAAAAAAAATTTCCTTTAAAAGTAAAGCTGGATTTCAAAGCTATTGATGGGTGAACCAAACAGAAAAATGTAACCACCTAATGTTCAACAGAAAGTTTGAATACAAGTGGGCATAGAGCACCAGTGCCTGTGAGTGTATCAAACTAGTAAAGATTATATTTTAAATCACAGCTAAAGCCATCCCTAATTGTAAGAGGATTTCTTTTCACTTATAATTTTATATATTACCACATAGATGATGTACAGACAAAAATGGAAGAGTGGGATAATGAGCTGAAGCCATGCAAACTAGGTGCAGCATAGTCTAGATCAGTCTTATTATGCTTCTTGCAAAAACTTCTATTGAGCTTATATAGGGTTCAAATTATGTACAACTGAGTTTAAAACCTAAATCATGAGGAGGGCCATTGAGAAGAAGGGGAATTCTGCCCTATTTTGGGCATTGTAGAATATAAACAATGTAAGGGACAAGAAGAGGCAGACAAAATGACATAAAAATTAAAGATTGGAGAGTAGAAGAGTTTGTGCCTTCTTATCATATTCATCGGAAACTCCATGAAACAAGTCCATTACTTGAAAAGACAACAAATACACTTCTTATAGGACACTCGCACAAGATGATAGTGAAAGCATCATTCTAAAGTAATCATAGGGGCTCAGAAGAAAGACTCTTGTTACTGTGAAATCATGATTGAGAAACTAATCTTCAAATCCTCCTCTTATGGTGAAAAATATTCATGGTGATAACATGACTCAAACACTCCATGGGCTCTATCACCATTAAATGGAATCAAACTATCACTGTTTTTCATGGCAGGCATATAGTCCTTAGTGGAAAATTGTAGAGGGTGTGAGCATCAAAACAAAGCCCTGCTAACTGATCTAATTTTATTTTTTTAGACCTCTCCAGTAAAGGATGTCTTATCTCTCAACTTACCGAAGTTAACTTGTTGAGAGTGTTGTCAATTACCACAAAGTAGGCTTCAAGTAACATCTCCAGCTCTTGTATATATTCATCATTATTTTTAGAATCCCTCATGCTTTCATTACTACTACGCACTAAGCTGACAATCCTTTCCAGCTTTGAAGAGTCTGGAGGAGAACATGCAGGAGAAATAGGGGCTGATATTGAAAATCTAGCCCCAACAGAATTACAACCATAAAAAGAGTGATCTCTAAAATATGTAGCATCCATGCGCTCCTTCTTCTCAGTCAAATACATCTCAACCATATCCCCATCATCATCCATAAGCTGCTCTATCTCATCTCGTACCTGCAATTAAACTATTACTGACAATTCATGATATATTGTACTACGTATTCCAATATAACAGATCATTAATGTTTAAAGATTTACACCTTTTGGACCCTACGAGTCAGAGCTAAAAGCCTTCTTTTCAATCTCCTAACACGCTCTAAGTTCAATGTGCTGATTTTAGATGTCAATTCATCCAATACAGGATATGCTTCTATTTCCAGTTTAGTTGCCTGCATCATACATACAAACATAATATAAATAACTATTATATTCAAAGACACAATCTGTAAGAAAAAAATGGCAAATTTATTTGCAGTATCATTACACAATAACTCTTTGAATAAGTAAATAGGATAAAAGGAAAAAGTGCAAATGGCTCTTGGTTGTGGTGTGGTACTAATGATACAGTTTACGATGTTGTGAAGTCAGTAAGCATGAATATTAAACTACTTGTTTTTCATTTTGAGATTAATTTGACATTTTTCGGTACCTCGTTAGGGTTTTTACTTTTAATCATTATTATACAAGAAGTAAGGTTGCCTCAATATGATTCTAATTTCAGTTTTGAAAACTCATTGTAATTTGCAGATGACTCAGCATAATATTGGAGCACTGTTGGTGGTAAAACCTGGTGCAGAGAAGTTAATTGTAGGAATTATTGTAGAAAGAGGAAGGCCTTTTCATTGTTAATATTTTTTCTTCTCAACTTATGGAAATCTTTGGACATTTTTTACATATCATTTTCTTGTGTGGGAGTGGTCAATATACTTGGGTATGAGGGAAGTAAAACTTGGAATTTAAGGTGCTTACACTGAATAACTAGTGGTGCTAAAAAGATTTTGTAGTTAAACCATTAGTATTACCAGTTCCTTTCAATTTGTTTTTTAGTTGTATGATAACAATTATAATTTGAAATTGGTAATAGTTATACTTTCTACTTGCGTGGTGAACTCTATAAGTAGGCTGTGGACACACAGGGAGGGAAATCTATTTGAATATTTGATTTTCATGAAAAATATTATACTTTAATATTTCTTTAGACTTAATAATTTGTTCTAAAAGAGTCTACATAAATATTTTGGACATCTCTATTGAATTCCAACTCTATTGTGGGGAGTTTGACACATCATCAACCTACATATTTTTTTGAAGGGTTAGTCATTCCACAGAGTCTGATTTGATCTTGGCAATCTTATTTTCTCTTCTAATTTAATATGTCAATAATTTCTGTTGACTTAAAAAATTGGTGATTGAAAAAATTCAAGCACCAAAAAATGTTTGAGATCAAATATGTGATAAAATATTAAATATTGAGACTGGCAATTGGTTTCTTGGCAGAGAGTTTCTCGGCATGAGACCTATTTCAGGTTGAAGCTAAACATAAAGTATAGCCTATTAGCTAATAAGTGATGTCACATTGATACAATGAGAACTAGACTTATGCATTTGACATTGCTTAGCACAGTACAAGATGTTAGAAAACCATCACAAGATGAACAAGAAAAATTCAAAAACAACAAAATGGAGAAATGGACAAGAAGTAACTTCTGCTTTCATTTCCTTGGCCTTTAAACATATCCATGCAATTTGTTACTTGTAATAACCCTCACTATTATCTTTCAATTTATGATCTTTCATTTGTCTTTTCAATGGTTTAATGTCCAGACATTTTTGTCAAACATATGGCTAATTGATTAATTCTCTCACATGACCATTATTGCAAACAGTTGCTAGCCATTGTAATAGCTTATTTGAGGATTATATATGTCTCTAGTATACAGAGATAATTGATGATATTTTATCAAGTTGCTCAGCTTTTCTCAATATTACAAAGTTTATGAATTGTTGACTTGATTTTTTTGCAAATCAGATTTATGAAAAAATTAATCATAAACTAACTTGAAACAAGCATATATGGCAGTGTCTATGTAGCACTAGAAATGATTAAACATGCCTCTTAAGATGTTGAATGTATTATATACATAAAATGTTGATTGAATGATGTAAACCATAAGTCTTAAAGTTGCTGACTGAATGGACTCCCTAAATCATAGATTGGTTTGAGTAAATGCTGACTATATTTTATATCTACTTACTGGTGAATAGGATTAATGTTATGATGACTCCATGTCTTTTCCTTATTTTGTAATCCTTAATTGTTGACTTCCCTCTCAATCTTTAAATATTTATTATCACTAGCAAGGTATTGACTAAGCTTATCCTCAGTTTTTTACTGTCATTGATATTACAAAATATCTTGTAACAAGTGGACTGAGAATAGTTATACATGATTGGGTAGGCTATACCTTAAGTTGGATTTTGTTTTTATTTAGTCATATATTGTTGTTTTTGTACTAGTGGAAAGAGCATTAAAGATACTTCCAATCCCCATGGTTTCAGATTTTTTTGTATAGTTCATTCAAGATAAATGAATCATTTAATCAGTAAACCCTTGTATTTAAGGGTTTTAAAATAGTTTTAAGAAAATCAATCCATTCTCCCTCCATGCTCAACAGATAGTCCTCAAATCAACTACAAAATGAAGTAAACTCACTACATTTCAACCTCCAATGAATTCCAGAATGAAATCAATCCATGACATTCTCTGAATCAGCAAAATAACGTGACTGTTACAGGAAAAGAAATTAAAAAAATAAGGAAAAAAAACATTCATTTTATTCCATAAATTTCTTGTCTATATACATCTCTCCTTTATGCATTATAGTTATATCTTATATAGACTCATACAACCTTGTTAGTTGGTTTGAATCGACCCAGAACTGTCCTATAACCATATTTGTCTGACATCAGTGTGTATGAAAAGATTGGTAAATTGACTACAAAACCCAAGAGGTTTATGCTTATCAAATTTCTTTAATAATAATAATTTTATCATTGATATATTGGATAGAAGTGCAATAGATTGGTAGGTTATCAAGAGTGTGGACTTCTAAAGCAGTAAAGCTTTTGATGGGTTAATTAGGAGTGAAAATGTAGAAGGTATGATCATTGGTACATACTTATCTCTATTGAATGTGGCTAGTTTTCCCTAAAGATATATGCTTGTCATTATAATAAGGGGAACAAGCCACATGTAATGTATTTTCCAATGACATCATTCACTTCATTCTTATATTGCACATTGAAAAACTTCACCATTGAGTTTAAATTATCGCTAATCATCCTCCCCTTAGGCTTTGCTACCTTTGAACTATAGATGAAAAAATTTGAAATCATGTTTAATGGAAAGTACTAGTATACATGGCATGATTATTTTTTAAATGGTACTAGCTCAATGGAAGAGCACCTACTTTACAAGTAGGAGGATGATGGTTTGATTCCATCGTGCCCTAATATGACTAAATATATGACTAAATTAATGACTAAATATATGATTGAAATAAGGACCAAATAAATGACCAAATAAATGATTAAATAAATGATTAAATAAATGACCAAATAAATGATTAAATAAATGACTAAATAAATGACCAAATCAATGACTAAAATAGTTTAGTCATAAATTTGGTCGCGAGATAAATGATCGGCAATAAACTACAAATGGTCACATGACCAAAATTAGTCATTTATCTACAATTTTTAGTAGTTTATTTAGTCATATATTGTTGTTTTTGTACTAGTGTAAAGAGGTTAAAATCAAAGAAAATGGTATGGGAGAATATACTATAGAGCCAGTCTTCTCTTTGACATCTCTCCCTATCTCTCCTAAGTCTTATGGACAAACTCTAAAACAGTCCAAGCTCGAATTTAAAGAACCTCTTGAAGCATATAAAGGAAATTTTGTTGCAGAACAAGTATCTAAACAAGAGTTTGAAGAGGATGAAGTTGTGCTCGCATGGCTATACAAAGATGAACCTAAATCTCAAGTTGTCCAAAAATGTGATGCTAAAATACCGAATATCCCATCTAAGTCATATGGCCCGGGGGATAAATTGATTACAAAGATTGGATATAAAGGAAAAGGACCTCTAGGACTACAGGGTAAAGGTCTTTTGTTGCCTCTTGATCATCGTGGCCGAGCAAACAAGAATACAATAGGTCTAGGATATAGGAAGAAGCCTTTCTGTCTTAGCAAGAACTCCCCGCATATTCTAGAACAAACTGAGCCTTCCGTAGCAAATCAACTAAAGGGGGAAATAACTGAACAATCTGATAGTGATGATTCAGACACCACTAATGAGCTCATTCCTTATGAGCGTTTGCCTAAAGAAATAAAAGACCTCCTTGAAGCTGAAGATGATCCAATAAAAAGAATTAATGTATTAGAAACACAAGAACCTACTATAGAGCAAGAGATAGTTGCAACACAAGAACCAGCTAATCTCAAAGGCAATCAAAAAGAGGAAGGTGGTAGTTATTCTGAGACAGATTCCTACAAGTATGAATTCAAATCAGAATCTGAGGGAAATGCTTCTTGGGGTATTCATCCTGACTTTACTCATGTTCTCAGATTTCCTAGAGGTCTACATGAAGAAACAGAAGATGAATCAAATGACTATGAATGGGGAGTCATTCCAGAACCATATGAACTTGTTACAGAAAAGCATGTTGATGTTATTCACCAATATGCACCTCAACCTAACATAAGTCTAGAGTGAAATGATGAACTTATCGAGTCTGATCCACAGATGGCTGAAGTAGATTTCCACAATGACATTGAGGCTATTCATGAATTGAATGTCTTAAGTTGTAATATCACCTTTGAACTCAAGTGTCGGGTTAGGACCAATGATGACAGATCCATATCCGTAAACACTCTTTCCCAATCTTTCACCACTTTGACTATCCAACGCCCTGACCTTCTTGACATAACATCCACCAACTTAAACCAAGGTATTTATATTTTTCCCAATGACTATGCCCTTGCTTGCTACCTAAATGCAATTGAGCCTATGAGGACTTCCATCAGTGAACTGAGCGTTAGCATGATGGAGTCGGACATCAAGTATCTTAGTCAAAAAAATAAGAATAAGAATAAAAAGAAAAGGAGTTCTGAGGGTGAACCACTTTGTGGCAATCTCGGAACTTACAAAAGTAAAAATAAAAGACATATCCGAAGGTGAAAACCTTTCTGAGGAGCCTAAGGATGAGATATTTGATGTCCTTCTGAGTCATTTACAAGACAGATCTCCAGTTCTAATTGAGCTCACTCAATCTATCAATTTTGGAATAGCAGAAGAACCACAATTGATCCATGTAGCACAATCCTTATCAGAAGAAGAAAAACAAAAATTTACAACATTCCTAACAGAGAAGAAGATCAACTTTGCATGGAAATATTCAGATATCCTAGGGTTGGATCCTGATCTTATAATGCACCATTTATCTATAGCTCCAAACGTTAAACTTGTTAAGCAAAAATTGAGAAAGATGCATCCACATGTTGCACTCTTGGTAAAAGTTGAATTAGAGAAGCTCCTAAAAGCCGGATTTATCGGATTTATTGATTATGCGGAATGGATCTCTAATATTGTACCTGTTTCTAAACCAGACAAATCAATAAGAGTGTGCACCGATTTCAGAGATGTAAACAAAGCATGCCCTAAGGATGATTTTCCATTACCTAACATTGATATGATAGTAGACATGACTACGGGCTTTGAGATGTATTCTTTAATGTATGGTTTTTCTGGATATAATCAAATAAAAATTGCTCTAGAGGATCAAGAGAAAACTGCTTTTACATGTGCATGGGGTACCTTCTACTAGAATGTCATGCCATTTGGGCTTAAGAATGTTGGTGCTACATATCAGAGAGCTATGACTTCTATTTTTCATGACATGATGCATAGGACTATGGAGGATTATGTTGATGATACTTTAGCAAAATCTATGATTAGAGTTGAACATCTAAATGACTTGAGAAAGATACTAGACAGAATGGAAAAATTTAGTCTCAGACTAAATCCTAACAAGTGTGCTTTTGGTGTCACTTCTGGAAAGCTTTTAGGCTACATTGTTTCAAAAAAAGGAATTGAGGTAGATCTAGCTAAGTAAAGGCTATAATGGAGATGCAACCTCCCAAGAATATCATTCAAATGAGAACATTACAAGGGAAAGTTCAATCTATCAAACGCTTCATATCTCAGCTAGCGGACATATCACAACCTTTTACAAAGACATTACATAAAGGTGTGACATTTGCATGGAGCGAGGAATGTGAAAAGAATTTTGATCATATCAAGAAATATCTATCAAATCCTCCTATCTTGATGCCTCCCATTCAAGGGAAGCCTTTGATCTTATATGTCTCCGCTATAGATACATCATTGGGGGCATTGCTTGCACAGTATGATGAGAACAAGAAGGAAAGAGCTATATACTATATCAGTAGAACATTGGTGGCATACGAAAAGAACTATTCAATGATTGAGAAAGCTTGTCTAGATGTGGTCTTTGCATCACAGAAATTGAGACATTATATGTTGGCTCATACTACACATTTAGTATCTAAGATTGATCCACTAAAGTACCTACTAAGCAAAGCTGCCCTCACGGGTAGATTAGGCAAATGGGTCATGCTCTTAAGTGAATTTGACAGTGAATATGTTGAAAGAAAAGCTATTAAAGGCCAAGTTATTGCTGATCAATTAGCAGATGCACCTTTATTTGATGATACACCAATGCAAATGGAATTCCTAGATTCCTCTATCATGAATCTTTCTTCTAAAGAATGGCAATTATTCTTTGACGACTCCTATACACAATGGATCTAGAGCAGGCATATTGTTCATAACTCCTCAAGGATACTCAATCCCAAAAGCATTTAGAATCAAGTTTCCTTGCACAAACAATATTGTTGAATATGAAGCCCTTTTGAATGGCATGAAAATGGCAATTGAGTGGAGAGTAACAGAATTACACATTCATGGAGACTCACAACTTGTAATCCATCAAGTCAATGATGTGTACCAAACGAAGGATGAAAAGCTCATTCCATACAAGAGAATGGTAGATGATCTAAAGAAATATTTCATATCTATCACATTTGAGAAAATACTTAGAACAAAGAATAAGGTTGCCGATGCAATGGCAACATTATTTACTTTATTACAACAGCCTGAACATGAGCTACGCTACGAGTTCCTGGTGGAAGCACTATCTTATCCTGCATATGACTCCCCTAAAACCCACATGATTTGCACTGTTGTAGGTCATGATTCATCTAGATATAAAAACTTATTCTCCTATCTCAAAGACCAAATCATCCCCGATACCTTTAACCGTCATGAAAAGAGATACCTTATCCGCCATGCCTCCCTGTATGTCATCATTGGTGATGATCTTTACAAACGAGGTCTAGATGGTATGCTCCTTAGATGTTTAGAACGGGAAGAGTCTCAATGTGCGTTAGAGGAAGTCCATGAGGGTATATGTGGGTCACACTCAAATGGTTTAACACTAGCTCAAAAACTTATTAGGGCTGGGTACTATTGGCCGACAATGGAGAAAGAGTCTATCAAGTTTGCTAAGAACTGTCAAAAGTGTCAAGTACATGGAAATTTAATTCATGCTCCAAGGAGAGATCTAATTCCCTTCACTACATAATGGTCTTTTCATCAATGGGCCTTTGATCTTATAGGAGCTATACATCCTCATTCTTTTAATGGACATACCCATATAATCACAGCTATAGATTATTTTACAAAATAAGTAGAAGCAGTCCCTTTGACACAAGCAACTGGAAAACAAATATCTATGTTCATCTTGAACTACATCATATGGCGGTATGGTATTCCACATTCCATAGTCACGGATAATGGTGGACAATTTAAGAACAAAGACTTGGATGATTTATGTGCCAAATTCAAGATTACACAACATTGGTCATCTATCTACTATCCTCAAGGGAATGGACAAGCAGAGGCTTCTAACAAGAATCTATTGAAAATCTTGCACCGTACAGTCAATAAAACAGGAAGAGACTGGCATTTCATGATCAATCCAGCTCTCTGGGCCTACAGAACAAGTATCAGAACACCCACTGGGGCTACACCTTTCTCTTTAATTTATGGGTCTAAAGCAGTACTGCCTATTGAGGTTGAAATCCCATCACTAAGAATCAGAATGCATGGTCTAGTAACTGATGATGACTACAGAGTGTCTAGGTTGCAAGAACGTGAACTACTAGATGAGTGCACACAAGCAGCGTATGATCATCTCAAAGTATATCAAAAGAGAATGTCTAGAGGTTACAACAAGAAAGTCAAACACAAAGAATTTCAGGTTGGCGATCTAGTCTTGAGAGAGAATCTTAAAAATCAATCACATAAAGAGCGCAAGGGGAAGTTTGAACCCAACTGGTTGGGTCCCTTTGTTATCACTGCTACTTTTGGGTCTGGTGCCTATCAACTCTTAACGACTGAAGGAGAACAGCTCTAAGAACCAATCAATGTTCTCCATCTGAAGAAATTCTATGCCTAAGACATTCAGTCTATGGTAAAATGCCCTAAAAAATTATAAAAATTAGAAAAAGTCCTGAAAAAATGAACATCTTGGTGAAAACCTAGCAATGGGCGCCTTGATGATTCACAAAAAAAGTAAAAAAATCAAAAGTACAAAAAAAATTGGGAAAAATAAAAATACAAAAAAAATGAGAAAAAGAAAAAGTGCCTTGGTGAAAACCTAGAAAGAAGCGCCTTGGTAGCAAAAATAGAATCTCTACCAAGATGGTGAAAACCCGGCAAATGGGCGCCACTTGTTTCAAAACGCTCCATCTATCAATGCAATCTTAGTCTTTCCCAGCTTTTAGTCTTGCTTTAGTTTGTACATATCTCTTGGTTTGTTCCCGCATTCCTATTTTCAATAAGTCAGTCTGTACACCAATCAACTAAAGCGTCTGTATCCTATCAATGTTCAAACTTGGGGGCAATCAATGTCATATCTTATGGTCTCCAATATACCTCAGATGAGTCATGTCCAGTTAGAGTCCTTTGAAGCTTCATCTGAGTCTGTCTGTCTGTCTCCTCTCCAGAAAGGGATTTTGCATCTACAACAACACAATCAAACATCAACACAAAATGAAAACAATCTATGCTTCACATGCTTTTATCTCCTTGTATGCTTACTGATTCACATTGAGATTTTTGCATATTGTGTCCCTTCGAGCTCTTCGATGATGTCCTTTACAAGATTTAGAGAGTGATGACTAGGGGCATAATTTTTTCTTTGTCTTATGCTTGTATGTGAAAATCTAACAACTTTGGAAATTATGGATTGAAATGGTGTTCGTCTATAAGAGCCTCTATCTTGAATTGGATGGCCATGCGTACCTCGACCATTGATACTCAAAAAATTCAAGGAAGTTAGATCTCACTATTATCTTTTTGAGTGAATTATTTCTCCTACTGTGAAACGCGATCTTACCTAAGGATGTGAATGATAAAGGGTCACTATGGGTAATTCACAATGGACTTAGAATGATCTCTTGACTATTTGATGTGCTTGTAACGCAAGACGTATTCTAGTCATCACAACGTTTATGTTTTGATGCTTATACAAATTGCTATATTAAAATGGACATGATATTCAAGTCATCCTGGTGCTTATGCCTTGGTGCTTATATCTAATCCCACATTCTGAAAACAAAATCAATATTCATGTCTATGGTTGTCTAGCCAGTGGGCATTGTATTGATTCTTGAGCATAAAAATTAATATTCATATGTCTATGGTTTCATAACTAGTGGGCATTGTATTGATTTATCCAATTACCTAAAAATTCAATGATGAGAATGACCGACACATGATCTGTGACTAGTTCCTAGGTCCTAGGTTTGCATTTCATTCTACACTTTGCATGATATCACAAATTGCTTGAACACTTAAACGATTCTTCAAAAAAAAAATGCTAAACATGACTACAAGAGGTGAATCTTACATGAAGGTCCATCCAACGAAATAGCAAGTAGAATCCTTTTTCGGGATCAAAATCGAAATCTAAGATCATTTATATTGTAAACTATTTGTATAATCAACCTTCAATCTTCACAAAAATCTAGAATTTAACTTAATTGATTATCTTACATCAAACTATCAAATTTTCAACTTGGTCAACCATGGTCAACTCATGGTCAAACTTAGTCAATCTTTGTCTTCTAGACCTCTAAACGATGCAGAACGTGTTCTCAAACGTGTATAACCACTTCTCAAATCAATTAACATGCTTCTAAACTATAAATGCTGACTTTTCTTGTCAGATTTCAATTTTAATCCCGAAGGGGGCATGGTATCACACATCATTCAAAGTTTGTAACTCAATCAATCTTTCCTCAGTAATCAAGACAACAACCACATCTAGTTGCTGATTCATCTAAAGTCCTCGTCGCTTGGGGCAAATCAGTCATCTCTTGGGGCATACCAGATTCATCTAGTATCTTAAATCTATCTTGTAAACTGTGTCAGCTTTTGTAACTATCGATTCATTAGTGTTATTACCTTGGTTCTTCGTAACTAATGGGTTCAGGATGTGATACCTGTATACACTAAAAATGGTCATCTAGACTATTAGCCCCTTTTGCTAAATCATAAATTGCTTATTCTTGATCAAATCCTAGTTCTATCATTTATTCGATTATTTTCTATGGGCTAACCATTTTATTCTAAGTCTTTATTTATTAAAAGGAATATTTCCTCCCCTTTTAATAAATAAAAAGCTCCCACTTTTCCTCTTATCCTAAGTTGCATAAATAAAGCATTATTCTTATTTTATAAAAAAAGAAAAAGCATTTTTTGTCTCATATGGACACAAACGTCAACTCTTATTTTCCTATTGGAGGATACTTGTGCACATGGATTGCTCCTCTTTGATGCTCCACCCTTGACTAAATCTTTTGCCTCTTAATCTCCATGGTTCATTCCATTTCATTTCTTATAAAAGGAGAGCTCTCTTCTTCATTTTTCATATCTTAGGTTTTTATGCTAATGTTATGCTGCAGGTTTTCTAGGTCATTTTGGAGCTTTTGAAAATTTGGAGCATTCTTGGCTTTTGCATCTACATGTTATCATGGTTTTCATTTCTTGCATTATCATGACATTCTTAGCTTAAATTTCTTTTATGCTTTAGATTAATTCATCTAGCTTAACTAGGAGGCTTGGTAATACTTGTTCTTTCATTTTCATAGCTTAGCTTGCATTTCAATTTCTAGCATAGCATTGCATTGCATTTTCATTTTTGATTCTTGAGGATATTGGCATTCTTGCCCTTGTCTTCATTTGAATCTCTCATTGCATGGTTTACTAGCAAGGTTATTGGCTTAATAGCTCTAGCTGAGAGCATTTTTAAAAATCCTTGCACTTCATGCCTAGGGAGCTATGGATCGATTTTTGAGACCTTATTCTTGAGTGTTCTTGAATGTAATGATTCATAGAAGTGTGACACAATTATAGCACACAATACCAATATGATTCATACAAGGACATTCAGGTCTAGAATCGGTCACTCACTTCTTCGCAATCATAAGGTTCAAAATCAGGTGTTTTGACACTTCTTCGTAATCACCGATTCATTGTTGGTATAGCTAGCATCATCTTGATTCTCGGTCATTCTGGGCTTGGGTCGATATCTTTCAATCTTTAATCTTTCAAATCAATTTTATACGTATATCAAAACACAGACTATTCTTTGAACCACTACGCTTTGCACAGTGATTCAAAGAGGGGCAAAATGTAATACCCCAAAAATGGGCTATAGGTTCATTAACCTCTTACATCTTCAATTCGAACGAAATCGACATCGAAGTCCTAACCTAAGGCACATCTGCACATTATCGAAATCCTAATTTATTTTATCATAAATTTTGCATCGGAGAATATTCTTAGCAATATTCCTATTTATTCTAAGTATCTTTAATTTAATTATTATTTGGCAATGAATCCTATTTATCCTAAAGTTTGATTAATTGAATATTCTGAATATTTAATTAATTAGATTAATACTGCCACTTAATTATTTAATTAGATTTAATTCTATTTATTCCTAATTAATATTGTTTTATTTGACAATAAATCAAGTTTGCTAAAAATAATCAGTTGAATTCTTATTTAATTGATTAAATTAAATTGTCAAATTTAATAATATAGTTTTCGAATAAAATTTGATTAAAATAATTGATTAACCCACAAATCAGTTATTTTTAAATTTAAAATCAGTTAAGTTGAAGATAAATCACTTTATTTATTTAATTAATTCATAATTAATTGTGCACATTCAAAGAGCAGTTAAATTTTAAATCAGAAAATCAATTCAAGTTGTTATCTTTTCGAAACTCAACATCTATTTTGAGTTCAAAGTTGATCTAAACTTTTGATTTGAGTTAAAAAGTTGTTCTTGCATGATTTTGCATGATTTTATGAGTTATCTATTTCTAATTTCTTGTTAACTCAAAAATCAACCTAAGTTTATCAAGAGTGATTTATGACTTTTTCTATGCACCCTCAAGCCCTAGATTTCTATAAAATCAAAGCTCAGCTCTTTACAAATCATTCACAGAATTTGCATACTTACTCTGGCGAATTGACATCAGAGGAATCATCAAGCTTCTTGCGAATTAGCATTTTGTGAGATCAATCTTGTTTTCAATTCATTCTAGTTTCATATTTCATATCATTGTTAGCTTAATTTGCATATCATTTCAATCCATTTAGATTAATTTATTATCAATTTTTCTCATCTTATTGCATCAAAAATTAAAAAATATAGATTAATTTGCATTCATATTTTATTGCTTTCATCATTTAAATCCTTCGTTTAGGTGTTGCATTGTCACTGATCTCGATTCCAATCTAAGAACATCATACTCGCACCTACTAGAAGACAGTAAATCGTCTGGTTGGCATAGTTTCAATTATTTGCAAGATTTCAGTTTTTGCTAACCTCTAATGTTTTACTGAAGTGTTGTGTTCATAGCTAGGTACAAAATTCACACACACAATGGAAGATATCAAAAAACTTCTTCTAGTCTCGGATTGTTTTGTCATACACCACATCTATATAGAAGGCAATAGTATGGAAGATGCCATGGTTACTCTAGGATTGAGGAGTTGGAGAGATCAAGGGGTGCTTCCTGCCAAAGAGAAGATTCTCCTTGAAGGAGAAACAAAATGATGATTCTATTGCCATGGATGTTTGTCTATGTTGAGGGTCTCTCTATTTTTTTTAGTAATGGTTTCTGATATTGGTAGAGTGTTGTTAAAATGCTTCCTTAGTGTTTTGAACTGTTAGCCTTCGGGGTAGTTGTAATGAGACAACACCCTAGTTTTGTTTCTTTTAATATAAAAAACATAATCAATATAATATGCATCATCCCATGATTTAGAAGTGTGATATTTTCATGATGTCAAAGAGAGTAGGGTCAACTTAATATTTTGTGATAAAGGAGTATGTAAAGTCAAAGGAACCTCAATCATTAATAAGACATGCATTTCCTTCAGAAGAAGGATTTCAAGTATCTATTTTAGAAGAATGATCATTACTCTTAGGAGGAACATTATTAGTAGTATCATCCTCAAAAGAAGCGGTCATAAGATGATTTTACAATATTAGAAGATATTAAAGGAATTAAAAAATTTAAGGTAGGAAGAAATGAAGATCGACTACCTTGAGCCATTTGAAAATAATGAATAGCATAAGGGTCAACCTTGATTATAACAACTTGTATCCCTAACAAAGTTAATAAATTGATGTAAGGTAGATGAGATTGCTCCTAGAGCATGAATTCGTTGTCTTTTAAAAGAAGGTTATGTGGTAAAGGCCCAAGCATTACACATATAGGAATGGGTATAAAAATAAGTCCTAGCCAAAAAGGTAATATTATTGAACCTGGAGCTTGGCAATGAACATTATCAATGTAACTGCCATTGATTAGAATCAATTTTAATTTTAGGTAAAAGATCAATACTACAAACTTTGAGTATCAACACTAGTATCAATAAGAGTGTCTAATACCATTATTTCCTATGAAAACTATTTTCATGAGTGGATCAACTTGGTTTTACACTTTTATAGATGAAAGATCATGGGGATAGAATGTAATATTCAACATATTAGAGAAAATATATTCAAACAATGTATTTACATTCTTTGGTCTAACAAAAGAAAGCAAAAGAATGTCTTTTAGGCTTCCTAAAACACACTATGGTAAATAGGAGAAGTTTGAAGCAAGCCCAAAGGAGCATCTTAGCTAGAGTAACACAGTGTTAATGAGGTCATAGTCACTTGGGTGTTTTAAAGTCATTTTAGGTGCTTGAGAAAGTATAGGTTGAAAAAAGGGAAAGAAGTTTGGAAATCAATATTATACTTGTTCCTTTGAGTATTGTAAGTGTGGTTCATTGAATTATAAGTAGTAGTTGCATACTTCTTAGAACTGATCAATTGAGCAAGTATTAAGTAATAACTTGGAGGGTTACTTGAGGAAAGATCGTTACAAACTATTATTACTTTATTTGATCTTAGATTATCTCCATTAACATAGATAATTATTCTCTTAGGTCTATTAAGAACAACAAAGACAATAATTAAAATTAATAGAGTTTAGATGATATTTAGGAAGAATGTCAAAAGAAATCATTAAGAGCATTATCTAACAAATCAAAATCTTCCTTGCAAAATACATTAACAAAAGCATTAAAATTGTGGAGAAGGAGATCTTAATAACAAACATTCCCCAAAGAATAATCAAGAACAAAGTTACAAATCACCTTATTATAAGGAAACAACAATAGCTCAAAAGTGTAACAAATAAGAGAGGGAATTTGATAGTTTAAGAGAAAAAACAACTTTAAATGACAAAGCCCTTAATTTCCTAAAAGAAAGAAAATAAACTACTATTTATTTAATATGGAACAACTAAAAAATAAAGTAAAACTTTATCTATGTAAAAAGATAATTGTTTAATTAAATACTTAAAAATAAGAGTGATAAGAGCTATTGAAATATATTCAACTACAAAGAAATGAAGGTTTAATATTTACCAAAAAATGAAATATGCAAGCAAAGAGAAACTTTTCCCCAGGTGAGGAGGCTCTTGGAGCCAAACGTTAGCATGCTACACAAAATACAAAGCACTGTTGTCGCATCACAATTTCCTAGTAATCATACAAAATGTATATTTTGGTTTTCAAAAGGCTTTGACCTACACAAAGAAAGGATGACAAATGTTGGGTGGTCATTTAGGAGCTTGCTTCAATCAAACCTTCATTTTTATCTTTCGACTTCCACAAACAACCCGATTGAATTGGATAAAATTTAAATAAATAATTGACATGAGATTATATAGAATTGTAGAACCAACCCCACCATAGAGGGACAGACACCAATGGATTTAGTAGAACCAACTTTGCTTGAAAGGGAAAGCCATTATCAAATAAGCAGATTGATATTAACCCTACTCTAGAGGGAAGCTATTACTCTATACACAAATTTTGATAAATAATAAAATGTATAATAATATTTAAAGATTGTTGTACAAAGTAGTAAAAGAGAACATTACCAACAACCTTGGTGCTCCCCTCTTTGAGATGTGCAATGAATTTGCAATAAAAGCTAGTGGAGGAATCTTGGACTATTATTAACATGAATGCATGCAAGATCTTGAGTATGTGTAGTGATAAAGTTTCAAATGGTTAAGTATATTTTGACAAAGTTTCATAAGCTTGACAATGAGAGCTTCATGTGTTTGAGAGAGTGCAAATCTCATATACGAAATGGGAAAAGGAAGTGTTATGTTTGGTCGAGTGGACAAGAAGAGTCATTACTCTTCTACTTGGGTGTTACAACATGCCTTGTACATAGCCACATTGAAGATGCACTTTTGACGCTACCATATTGTGTGGGATCTTTGAGTGTAATGCTATAGTTTAGAAGAAGAAAAAATCATGATCTCTAAGCAACAAGTTGACAACACAACACTTTGTTTTATACACTCAATGGAGTCAAATTCTTTAAAATCAAGATATATATATATTTTATTATAAATCTCATAATCAACATAAGCGCAATACACAAATGTGAAATGTGCAACCATGTGTAATTCTTAGAACTACATGTACAAATATAAACATTTGGTTGTGATTTATTCAAGTCTAGACCTCTTTGGTCGGGGAGTTTCTTCTTTTTTTTAACTTTTGAAAGGGAATTCCCCACACATTCATATGTTCATATGATTTCAATTTTTATATTTGTTCTCCATTTTTATATTAATATTGTTGGCTTAATTAGATAGAATCACTGCTTTGTTAATATTCTTTTTATCATGTACATTCAAGATTCAAATATTATATCCCAAAGCTAACTATTTCAAGAATTGGTTATCTTCACAAGTTATATGCCAAAAACTTTAAAGTAAATGTATTTTAAGGCATCCCTAGATCATTATCAAACAAAACTAAAATTGACATATTATCCGACTCAAGAGCACTCATGAGCTAGATTTGCACGTCTAGGTCCTAACCTTTTATTTCACCATGACATCAAACTTGCACGTGCATCACTTGTGTGGTGTGGTTGCAAGGAATTTATCTCTTGGGGCTTTAATATTATTGAGACAAGTCTATGGTTCCATTCATCTTTTAAGCAAGCCCCAATGTGCTTCTAAACACAATCCCGTTCAAGGATAGGTGAAAAGCATAAGCAATCAAATTCGAAAGGTGAACTGGTCCACATCACTCAAACTAATCCACACAACAGAGTCCAATCTTGGACTAGGAGGCACATGTACTTAAGCCACAATAGCACAAAACTTGACAAAGCTCTGTTATATCTCGTTGATTTGTGATTTGGCTCCTTATTATAATCTCAATTTATTAGCTAGTCAACAACAAAACCAGACAGCCCCACATCAAATTTTGATAAGCATATAATCCGTCTTCAATTGCATCAGTTACTCAGTCCTATTTTGATTTTAAAAATTATTTAGTATTGGATTAGATTTGATCATTTTAATTAAATCTAGATTAATTGTTTTAAAGTATTTATTCACTTACACATTCATTTTAGATGAAGAGGTGCAGATTTGTAACCATGCATAAATATTTATGCTAGATGCTGGAGGTGTGAGATCCATTAATGTTAAACACTGATTTGCAGGACCCTTTGTAGGCATGACCATAGATGAGATAGCAAAGATGCATCATTATTGGTTGCATAAGTGGGCAAACAATCAGATGAGTTGGATTCGGGCTAGGAGACATTCTATACTTCGTTAAGGATTAGGCATTTGAAGAAGGCATGCCCATCATCATAATCATTGTTTACGAGACGTGTCAAATATTTGGATGATTTAAACTCCTAGGTGGAGGGTGGGAGGTAGGAGATCTGCCCAGCAAACTGCATTCTTTTATGGCCAAATGTGGGGTTAAAACCAAGGCTAGTCTTCTATGACAATGATAATTAACTTCCGTGATTCTCGACATTTGCATGGGGGATAATTTTAAATCTGAGCAATCGTTGCAACTAGTTTCCTTCTAATGAGATTCCAAAAAATAGTCCATGGGGACTAAGATCATCAGGGAGATAAAATTTTAGATGAATTCCCCATTAGAAAAAAAAAAGATTGCCACAGATCCATGCTGAGTCCTTCACATTAATCCCAAAAAGGATTTAAAATTTTAAACCATACAAAGGACTTTTCCAAGATACAATGTCTACTGTGCACCTCTACATTTGGAGGTATCTGATCCAGAATACCAACATCTGTGCTTCTGGAGTAAAAAGGAATTAACCCAAATACTAACAGAAGCTTTTTTGTGAGTAAATTATTGGTGTAAACACCAAACCATCAAATCCCAAATGGTTGACATATTAGACAGTAGTGGTGCTATCAGTAATCCATACCAATTTTACCATTTTCATATTCAAACGCTGTTAATGCTCTTGCAACATCATCCATTGGATCAGACAACATTTCAAATCCTTGATCAGAGATGAAAGATTGCTCATCTCTATCCTCTTTAGTTTCTTCACTGAGCAACCAGTTTGTGCTCTTTGCATCCCCCTTGAAGTGAAGACTATCTTGCCAACTAGCTCGTGGGGATTTGCTTCCTCTGTCACTACCAAATTCATCATCAAGCTTGCTAACATCAGGGTCTGGGGAAATCTTTACACTTGACTCTGAACTTGCATTGCTACTAGTGGCTGTTGGAGATCTGGCTATGCCACTTGATTTACTTTTAATTGCTCCCGACCGAACACTATACAGAGATGATGCTGGAATATTTTTCATATGAGGCCTAATGCTGCTTCCCATGCTTCCCCGTATATCCTGAAATAAGCAATCCAAAATGTCACAACCTACTGAGGTTAAGCATCGGCATGCATCATTGTCACATGATTGCAACAAAAAACATGCATTCAATGGGCTTAGTTAGCAAAACGCTGCATGGCATATAATAATATATTACCTAGGATGGTAACTGTAAAAACTACACACAAAACAAGAATGCTGCAGTTACTTGCATGAGAGACTGTTGGGTCATACATACCATGTGCCTGAGAGCCATGTCCAAGGATTTCTTTGAGATTGTCCTGCCAAAGCCATCACCAGATTGTGATGGCACCGACTTCACTGACATTTTGGTGGCCAATGTAGAACCAACAAACTGACTGGTAGCTTCCTCTACTTTTCCTGGAGGGGTAGATCTTCTTGCATTCATCAATTTCTCTACCATCTTGCTGCCAACTACAGCTGGTGTTGCACCCTGAATGCCATTGCTGTTTTTCTTGGCTACCAAACTAGACTTATTTTCATTAAGGCTGTCATTTGAAACTCTTCCTCTTGTCACACTTGGAGAACATGACTGCCTCCTTGGCTTGTTACTTGAAATAGGAGCTACAGTATTCGGCCGTGCAGAGCTGGATGCTCCAGGTCTGCCCCTATTAGCAGATGCTGACCGCCCTGGCATGTCAGTCCTTAAATTTGGAGGTGTTTCAAGTGTAACGCCAGCTCTTGAAGATGGCTGCAAAGGTCTTGTCTTGACAGTGGGTGAGGTTCCTCGCGATAAAGCTGGATTTCTAGATGGCATGGTACTAGCTTTGCTAACAGAAGAAGAGCGCCCTGGGGGAGGATTATTTTGTGTAAGCCTTGGGGTGGTTGATTTCTGAGCTGTTGTGGATGGCCTGTGTTCTGATGTGGATGACTGATGTGCTGGTGTGGATGACCTCTGTGCTGGTGCGGATGATCGCTGTGCTGGTGCGGATGACCGCTTAGCTGATGTAGACAAGGGTTTATATGCAGACACAGATGACCTTGAGGAAGGAGTAGAAGACCTTGAAGATGGGGGAGATTTAGCTGTTGTTGTTGAAGGCTTTTTAGCTGCTGTATAAGAGTGGGTTGTCTGATGTGCAGGCGTGGATGACCGCTTAGCTGATGTGGATAAGGGTTTATATGCAGAGACAGATGACCTTGATGAAGGAGTAGAAGACCTTGAAGATGGGGGAGATTTAGCTATTGTTGCCAAAGGCTTCTTATCTGCTGTATAAGAGGTTATTGTCTGACGTGAAGTCAATCCAGCTTTTGCATTCTTTAATGAAGACTTCGCCTGAGAATTAGAGAGCTGACCATTGTAGAAAGATTGAGTCATGTACCAGAAACTCCCACAAAGACCAAATTAAAAATATATTAAGGCAAAAAAAATTTATTTATTAAATAAAATTTAAATAACTCATAACCCTGCAATATACTAAGAAAACAAAGCAGATGGCTCATAAAAGACACAAGATACCAAAGTCACAAAAAACAGAATGGCATCTCTTGAACTAAATTGAAAGACAAAAATTTTATAGAAAAACTGCAACATGGATATTGCATTGAAAAGGAAAGTTGAGCAGATACTCAAATACTTATGGTCACTGTTTTTACAAGCAGAGTTTATCCCTGTAACATACAGAACCCACCATGCCCAGGAAGAAATATCCATCACTTTGTCTTCAACATGGCTTGGATAGCTAGTGAACTTGTTAGACAGTGACAGGGAATCATGTATTTAAATTTTATTGATGTATCTTATCATCATATGATATCTCATGATATCATGTATCACTTCAAACAGAATAGCCCCAAATGTTGTGTTTTAATTTATTATGTTTTGCATTTTGAATATATAATTTAAAAGACAACTTCTCTGTATGTAACAGAAACCCTTGGAAGCAAATAAAATTTTAATATATGTCCAAGAAACCCATAAACAATTTCCTATAATGACAACATTTTATAGTGAACTTAAAAGAGGACAACTAGTTTTCATGGAATGTTACATATCAAATACAGGGGGGTATACTTCAGTAGGATACCATCCAAATAAAAAAAACAGAATCCTCATGATGGTTAAAGCCTGCAATATACTAAAGATTCTTCTGTTCTTCACAAGCTTTCTGAATTAAATTGACGAGCTAAAGCATCAGACAGAAACGTCCTTGTTTGTCAACTTTGTTATAGAGCTAAATGAGTAATAAAATAATATAGCTTAATATAGCCTGAGTTGGAATATTCAGGGGTTGGACTCCCCTGACAGAAAATATATTGTAAGAGGATTTGTGAACAAATTGCATAAAAAAGATGCGCTTTTTTTACAACAACTTCACCTTTGAAACAAATCTGAGGTTTATTTGGAAGGATGCATTACAATTTCATTCTAATCATGTAAAGGGTAGAAGGGTAGTGGTTATTTTACTATCTGCTGCTTGGTCTCCCCATGTTGTAGACTCTGGGATTTCCCCTTGTAATAGAGCAACATGGGTAATTTTAGATAGAGGTTGAAGAAAATTTGGTCCTTGTGCTCCTTGTGCACCTAATGACCATTTGGAGAGAATTGATCTCTGGAATTTTCTATGCAATCTTCTAGACATTCTGTGGATCGTTGGAGGGGACTTTAACCAAGAAGATAAAACAGGTGGCAATAAATTGGAATGGAAGGGGAATCGGAGATTCTTCAGGCAGAAAATAAAGCATAAGTTGAATCTCAAGGACCCACTGGAAGGGTGTAAGAAGGATAACAACCATATACGGTTTACCTAGAGTGATAACCATCAAGGAGCCAAGAGAATTTACTGTCCTTTAAATAGATTTTATGCTAATAAAGATTGTTTCTACTCTGATCAGATGAGAATGGATGTAGGGTAAGTGTTACTCCTTATTTTCTCTCTGGTCGTCAACCTATCAGTTGTCAGATTCTTCTTGATAATTGCAGACCTGCTATGTCTTGCAAAAGTGACAAATTTCTACTCATTACCAGTCTTTTAAACAACCAAGATTGTTGTAAGGCTAGTTTTACTCTAAAGGAAATCAATAAATGGCTGCTAAAGGATTTAACTAAAATTGAAAGATGGGACCACAATGTAAAGAGCTGTTCCAGTATCTTTCAGACTTTCAGGTCATTGGGAAAAAGAAGGCTCTTGACTTTAGGAGAAAAGAGAGTATGCTTCAGAACTCTCTGTTAAATCTGGAAAGAAATTGTCAACAGGAACAAAAGAATTTGAAACTTAATGAAGAAATGGTAAACGTTAAGAATGGGCTGAGAGGGTGTTAGAAAAGAAGGATAGCAGGGCTTAAAGTGAGGGCCAAACTCGATTGGCTCAACTATGATGAAAAAGGATCCAACTTTTTCTTTAAATATATAAAAACAAAGGCAGCAAATGAGCAAGTAGGCAATATCTGGCTAGATAATGATGTAGTTAGTGACCCCAAACAAATCAAAAAGTTAATTCACAACTTCTGTAAGGATCTATTTCCTCTCAAGGAGATAAACCACATTCTCATCAGGCCAGAGAAATTTGTAAAGGTCTAATTCCTAGAAAAGTAGATAAGGAAGATGATGATTGTCTAAGAAAAGCAATAACTAAAGAGGTTGTCAATGCTATTAATAAATTGAACAATGACAAATCCCCTGGTCCTGATGGGCTCCCCATTGAATTCTACAAGAAAAATATTGACTGGATTTCTGAAAAACTATTACAGGTCTACTCTGAAGTGATTGAGAATGGCTCATTGGGACATAATATCAATCAAGTATAATCAAGCTTCTTCCTAGAGATAGTGACAAATCACTAATAAAAATTGGAGACTCATAATGTTGATAAATATATCTTATAAAATATTAGCTAAGCTCTTAGCTCTAAGATTGGATGATATTCTAACCAAGCTCATTAGGTCCACTCAAACCAGTTTTATAAAGGTAGATATATATAACAAGTTGAGAAGCCATGGAATGGGCTGTGTTCTAACCAAAACGTTGACATTCTCCAGCTAAATTTTGAAAAAGCATATGGTAGAGTGGAGTGGTCCTTCTTGTTAATTAAATATTCAACAAGGAGGAAATTAAATATGGGCGACAGTGGCCATTTAATAAGGCAGAAGACATCCATAACATGCAATACTACTTGGCCTTTCAAAAGTGATATAATGAACACCACTCCACGGAGGTATTGGACAGTGATTTGTGCTTCAAAATAGGTCCAAGATTCCTCCTTAATCAAGGTTTAACACGCACAGTTGAGGCTGTTCTAGTGAGGATCTTTCTGATATTGAGCCACCAATCAATGATACTGATTCTTTCAATATTAGCAGGAACTTTGGATGTAATGCATATATTTAACTGATGCAGGAGCATCTTGGGTTCAGAGCAATCTTGCATCAACCAAAAATATTTTTGTTGAGTATTGTTCCTATTTTCCAGTCTGAGAGATCAAGTTGGTGATTCATCATATGTTCGAGATAGCGTATGCAATGATCGGATTATGTTTGGGTCCTATCTTGGATCATGTTCCTAGGTTCCTGACTCTTTTGGGTCATTGTTGCTCGAGTTGTAATTGGTTCTCTCTCGGGTAGCGTGTTCTTGCCAATTTGCGACCCGTTGGTGAATGCCGGTCTTGCGATGGGAATCTTTGACTTGCGAAGCTCGATGGCACATACATCTTTGTTCTTGGATCATTTGTGGACCTAAATCTTGATTTGATGGGCCTTACACGGTTTATGGATCGAGTTCCTTAAAATCTAGGACCTGCCTATTTTTGTCTTAACACGTTCCCTGTTCTTGGGGAATGTTCTCTATTCTTGAGCCGGCTTGCGTGTCGCGATGCCTATTTATGTAACGTAATTCATTTCTGGAAGGGGCTCGGGAAAAAGAGGGAATGAAGTATAATCTTTAGAATTGGATCTAAGGTTTGGGAACAAAGGTTGTAATCAAGTAGGCCAGTTGTAGCCTGGCATGTATGAAGGCATGTATGTTGCCGACTGAATGTAACTGATTTCCACTAAGTGAATACAGATATTGCTTGTTCTCTCCGTATCCTCTTGTTCTGTTTTTGTTGTGTTTTTACTCTTGCTGCATGATTGGACTGATCTCTCTAAGGTCCTGTTGTGAGGTTTCACATCATCGCCCCAAAGGATTTGGGGACCCCCATTTTCAATCGAGCCTTGGCAATTTTTCTTAGATCCCAGGCATCCGGAGGCCTTAGCATATTTTTGGGCTTGGATGGATGACGTTTTTGAAAACTATTGGAATTGAAGAGCTTTGATTTCATTTTCGAATTTGATTATGTTTTGGTCTTTTGAGAATTTTGCAAATTTGAGGTGTTGAAATGGAGATAAAATGAAGGATCGAATGGCCAAGAAATTGGATCAATTTGCCAAAATGGGGATTTGACAAAACTAGGCCTATCACCTTTCTTTAATTTCGAAAATCTGGCCTTAGCAACTAAAATCGAAATTTGGCCTTTTTATTCAAAAATCTGAGATTAAATCTGTAGAATCTTGCCTTGCAATTCGAAATTTTGGCTAATAAACTATAAATCTGGGCAAATGGGTTCGATTTGTGCATTAAATTCGAAATTTTGGGCAATGTGGTTTGGGATTTTGAGCTTTAAAATATTAAAATCTGGGTGCTAATATCAAAAATATACTTTGAAATGTTAAAAATGAGCCCTTTATTTTTTAAAATCTGGGCAATGCTTTTCAAAATTTGCATTGAAAATAAAAATATGGCCAATTAAAATCACAGATCTGGCCCTCATTAGGGCGTGAGGCATTTAAAAGGATGAAATAGGGCCTCCCTTTTGTGGAGTGTGGCTATTTGGTCTATTAAGATTCGAAAATCACGGGAAGTAATTAATTTTCAAATGCAAAGTCGTCCCTTTCCTCTATGGCAATTAATTCAAATTTTATTGTCTCCTTGTGGCAGGTCGGCCCCCATATAGGAGGCTCTCAACTTTGTATAAGAGGGAGGCTCCCACCTCCATTCCCTCATCCATCACTTCATCTCCAAGGCAGCGAAATAAGGAGCAGTCAAGGCTAAGGCAGCGAATTATTGAGGGAGGTGCGATTTTGATCTAGAGGCAGATAAGGAGGCTTGCGATCTTTGTTGGTGGATTGTTCTTTTGTTGGAGGCCCTGCTATTTGATAGCAAGGAGCAGAATTTTAGAGGGCCACGAAGTGTCAAGGCGAAACTGTCTAGAGATGCCCGGGCTGCATTTGATAGAGGCCTGCTATTTGATATAAGAAGACCACAGTTTACAAGGAGACCACAGATTGGAAAGCCTGCTATTTAGAGAGGCTATGAATTGAAAAGGGAGTGTGCAATTTGATAAGGGGGAAGCTACAGTTTGTGCCCAGGCCTGCCAATTCGAAGAGAACAGATTTTGCAAAATTTGGTGAGTGAACTGAACTATTTTCTTAATTGTTATCTTTTTCTTTGGTGGTTGATTGTTTGGTGTAAGAGACAAGCTTCATGATTGAGGGTGAAGGCTGGTCTAAAAGACAAATTTTCTCCTTGTTTTTGCTTGGTACATTTTCCTATTTTCTTGCATGCATCATCCATCCATCACTTCATCATCTCATTAGGGCTTGAAGTTGGGAGATATAAGTGTAGTTTCCGTTTAAGATTTGGAGAAAGGAGATATAAATGGTAGTCCCACCCCTAGGAAAGAAGTTGGGAGATATAAGTGTAGTCCATCTCATAGGTAACAAAGAGGTAGAAATAAGTGGTAGTCCATCCCTAAGTGAAGAGGCAGAGATAAGTGTAGTGTGATAGGAATTGGCGAGGCAGAAATATGTTTGATCATCTCTAGGCGAAGGGGCAGAGATAAGTGTAGTCCCACCTCACTGTAGAAAGGAGCAGAAATAAGTGTTTAGGATGGCGGAAGCTAGTGTAAGCAAGAACCCAAAGGGAATTAATACCAAGAAAGACAAGGAAAACATGACGCCCAAGACCACCTTCTCGAAATTGAAGCCAGTCGGTGACACCAACATCGGCACCATAGATATGATACAGTTAAGAGATAGGTTGAAAGGGGGCTAGTCCTCTCTGGCAAAGAAGATCTACAAGTGTGGAATTGTGCAAGTTGTCACCTTCCCTCCTACCTTGCCTTGTTCGGAGTTGGTAATGGAGTGTGCATCTCGACTAGATATTATGGCCAAGTCCATCATCTTTGGTGAAGAGGAAAGGGTGTTGGCTAACATCAGCGGGCAAGTGATAGAGGAAGTGTTCAATATACCCCAACAGAAAGGAATGATAGTAATGTTGATGGATCAAGCCGCCAGGTTCTTTCAGGACAGTCAGGATGCCCACCTTGCTCTACTAAAGCGGAATTGGTTGCACGAAGGCAAGAAGGGAGTCACCAAGTCATCAAAGCTCACCAGGTCAGATTTCAAATCAGAGTATGGTGATCTTATTGTGCTTCTCAACCGAGTCATGGGCTCCGCTCAAGATATGCAGTTTGAAACTTGGATGTACTATTTTATTGAAGGAATTGAAAATGGAAAAAGAAAGTTTGATTGGGCTAGAATTATAAGTGAAAATTTAGAGTTGCAACTTAGGACAGTACAAAATCAAAAACAATTCTACATGGGGTCCTACCTTTTCTATTTGATTGCAAAACTGTATGAACATCCTGGACTTAAGGCTAGAGGGGTGATTGGCAATGGGCCCGGACAATGCTTGGTGCATGAGTGCTATCCACAACTTCATTTGCACAACACCAAGGACTGCAAGATATTTTATGATGCCTTTGCCATGAAGACGGTAAGGATATTGCAAGGGACACCCGCAAGGAGGCTCTCGCCGGAGGCGGAGACAAAAGTCAAGAAGTTTGGGAGTTGGTTCATCCAGTTTCCACAATTCACTTATATCAGAGTGGCTGGATGCACGACTTGTCCCAAGAGGCTTCCAAGGTACCCACCCAATAGGATAGTTTTGATAGAGTTGGCTAGGCAACTTGAGCAATATGATAAAATGATGAAGCTCAGAGGTGAGACAGGGGTTACCTTCTCACTTATGATAGGCAATGATAGTTGTCCCAATCCTGTCGCCTTTGCAGCTGCAGAGAAAGAGTTAGAACAATATCATCTAGCATGGTATAGGGCAAGGCAAGAATTCGATCCTAATGGTCTAATCAAGGCATCTCATGGGGATCCATTCAAGCATATTCCCACTTTGGAGGATTTTTGGACCAATGCACAGGATGACTTTCATGTGAGGAAGTTGGCTTTCTCAAGGTTATCAATGGACATGATGAGGGCCATCAGATGGAGAAATCTTAATATTCCGGATCAGTTGGAAGAGGATGAAGATGTGCTAAGGGAAGATTACAATATAGTAGAGGGAACGGAGTTGAATCCAATTGAGTGGGATGATCATCAGGATCCATCCTTAGATGCAATAACAAGAACAATTGAGCTACACACTGAATGGTAGTATAATAGGAAGTTTAGGCAATTGCAAAGTTGGAAGTGATATAAATTTGAGTATACATTGCAAAGCTAGATCCCATCATCATCATAGCGAGAATTTGACATCCTTGAATGAACAACGTAAGCCCGCCTAAGTGATTACCAGCAAATCACATTAATATAACTGAGTTAGTATCCATAGGTGTAAGGAACCTTGGATTTTTCTCATGTTCTTCATGAGTATATACTTTTCAAGAGAGGGTTGAGTATTTGGTATTTTATATCAAGTGTTCAATTGCTATATGTTATGTAGTGGTACAAAACTGACATCAACATGTCCCTACGACCATAACTTCACCATTAACTATAGTAATAGTTAGCAGTCTAACAGCAAATATGTAACAGCATCTAGTCCTTTTTTTATATAATACTTTACAGATACTGATGCTGACCCTGTGTGGTCATGTTATAGTAATAGTATTTCCAGGCATATAGATGCTATAGCTCTCCAAAACTGTGGACTAATATGTAATATTTTTGGTATACAACATTTAATATAAAAAAATCAAGGAGAGCATTCTCTAAACCAATCTTGGGATTCATCAATCAGGCACTCGTTTTATCGAAGTTTGAACTAAATAGTACAACAAATGGATACTAGCAATCTCATGGTAGAATGCTCACGGAGGTTTTAAATTGTATGCATGAAAATCATATTCTAATGAATGGCTTAGTACATTACTACAATAACTCACCCTGGATGTTTTTATAGCTGCGAGTGGCCTAACCACAGGAATGTCATATTTTTCAAAGCCTTTAGCTTTAGCTTCCATTTCTAAGGAAGGAAACAGAGGAGTGCCAGGTGGTGTCAAAAGCCTGCACGGAAACAATCAAGAATGTTTACATTAAATCCAATACATAAACACAGTCCATTTCAAATTTACAATACTTGTAATTAGATTTGCTTAGACTTTCAAAATATCCCAAGAACTAATCAGCTTATGATAAGCTGATTTCAGTAATGATCGAAACAGAATTTTTTTACCAGCTATAATCACTCTTATCTCCATCTGCTGTTAGGAAGTCATCAGAACCTCCCCTCCGTCTTGGTGTAGTTTCTGGTATTTTGTATAAGGGTGAACTGCTAATTTTGTCTCCTCCTGAAGAAACAAAAAAATGCAACTCATCAGAATTATTATCAACTAAACTTCTGCTTGTCAAACATCAATCTTTGTTGCGCACAGACACACTCTTGTTTGCAGGCCTGTATCACATGAAAAGGAAAACAATAAACCACTTCAAATACTAGCCAGCTCCTTTAAATATGTTCACTTTCTTGCCTCTTGGTACCTTCTGGGTCTATCAGTTCAGAGATTTGGATAACCATCCTGCACTACTATCAGATCATGCAGAGGGGCCACGTGCTACATGTATGAGAGTAACAAGTACGAAAGAACCGGAAAGAAGACTAACCAGGAGTCAGAGCATTACATATCCCTATATACTCCACCTTATCTCAACTACTATTACTACCAAGAACAGCACTATGAAACCATGTCGCCAACAGGTTGAACCACATGTGGATATCCTATAGCTGGGTCTGTCAATTTATAATGAATAAGGAGGCATTTTGTTCTGTTTCTGGAGGACCTGTATTAGGGACAAGTGAGTACACACTAGTGCAGCACCACTTTGTTTGGCACTGGGGTGGACTGATAGGGGTGTCCACAATTCTCAATATATGGTAAATAATGTGAAAGTCTGTTTGACCTGGTTAGATGGTTTTCCCCCTCATTATGCTGACTTCCATCTCTATTTCTAATATAAAATAAATAGATAATTTAAAAGAATCTAATGATTCAAAGAGATAAACACACTCCCCTCAACCAGAAGAAAGGACTAAGCTCTTGATTTCACTAGCAAAAGAATTGGCATATGATACTACAGCATAGGCAGATAACATTATCAGATGTATAGAATTAATATCTGAGTTCTATTGATGCGTGTTTTATGACTCACCAAACAGTAGAACAAAACACCGAAATATCTTATCCTCTCTTGAACAAAGTACCGCATATGCTAAGATTGCAGGAAGATCATATAGTAACTCCAAGGTTCCTCGACTCGTGGATAAGCTCGGTGTTGATGTGATTTGTTGATGATCACAAGGGGCCTTACGTTTTCAATTCTTGGAATGATTTTATGTCATGATGAATGTAGGTACTATCGAAAGATTTGCAATGAAGTACCATTTTTTGGATTTTCAATGCATATGCTGAAATAAAAGGGGTTTAGGTTTAAAAATTTCTAATCTACTCCTAAAGGTTACGATAGCAAAGAAAGTAATCTGATGGACAAGTTCCTCAATTACCAAGTCCCGCTTCGCCAAGTCAAGCTACAACTACACGTAGACTAGTGCAATCTTCAAAGGTTTGTATGAATGATAGAATTTAGGCACATACAAATAGGGGGTTCAGGCTAACTTTGCACGACGATTTAGAATCTCTAAAACGTCAAAAGTATGAACCAAAGGAACTCATCAAAATATCATCATATTCTCCAAAACAATCATAACACTTTATCTACCAAACTTAATCTAATTGAGAGAATTATGAAACCAAGCAAGCCTCAAGACACATCAAATTATCACCACACTTCAATGAGAATTTTATTATCTCAATAGCTCTTAGGCAACAATCTCAAAATTCGCTCCTTACAAATGAGAAGAAGAGGCCTTTATATAGGTCCTCGAAAACAACGAATGGCCCGGATTGAGACAATGACCGATGGCCCAGATTTTGCTACATAAGCCCTAATTAGGGTTAGGGCACAGAAAAAAGGAATATACATTAATGCAAAAGGAATCCACCACCGTAGTGGGTAATAAATGCCCACTAAACATGCACACTCAAAAGGAAAGTGGGGTGCAATAAATGACCACTACGTGCTCCCACTATGTATTAAATGCACCTACTGTCTATCTTTGACCTCTCTGCTTGAATGCGTGGAATCTATCCAATACGGTCTCCAATTCTTCCACGCTGACGTTGGGTGCTAACTCTTGCTTGAATTCCAAGGCAATCATTGCTCACTCCGACTTCCTCAAACTATCATCCCAATTCAGTACCAAGTCCTGAGCAGAATGCATATCATTCGAGAATATAGAAAGGTTATTGTAATCATCCTTCGTGAAGAAGATCATCTGAAAGGATTCCTCCAACTTTCCTTTCAGGTTGCTCAGAGTTATCTCTTCTTCAATGAGCCTTTGTGATAAATGCGAGGCAACATTATTGGAAACCTCCTATCGAATATTATCAGCTATTTCCTTCAATTGAGTGGATTCTTTAACGAAATGCTCAAACATTTCCTTGGCCATAAGCACTACTCATACCATTTGGAAAAGTCATGTGCTTCACCCTTGCTAACAACCCCGCTATCATTCAATTTCTCGCTAGGTATCTCCATCAGCTCATGTAATTCTATAATTATCTCATCCCTATAGATGCGCTCATCCTCCCAAGATCCCTCCATACACTGAATTCGGGAAAGGATAGCAAGTGCTTTGTTATGTATCTTCACCAAATTTTCAAAGTGTTTATAGGCCTCACTCTGGATGCCTTCCATCCAAACCTCTGTCCTCTGTGCAATCCGCCTGATTCGGTCTATTCCTTCAACTGACTCCATAGGAACAACCAGAGGAATGAATGATGGACCCTTCCTTGCTAACTGGATGAGACAAGCTGCTTATGTAGTCACATGGGGCCTTAATTTCATTCTTCTGCCTCTGATATTTCTCCTCAAGCTTCTTCATTTTGTCTTTCACTGCTTGCGTGGAGTCGTCAAAATCCTCCATGACCTGTGCCCTAGATGTGTGGCCTAAGTCAATCTCAGTTACATTATATTCTTCAGGAGCGATTTGATCCTTTTCTTTATCTATTGCCAGTGTTGCAACTTGCAAGATCCTGGATCCAGATTCCCCTCGGATAATCTTTGTGAACTTCTTTGCCTTTCCCTTCTCATCTGATCAACTGACTCGGTCCAAGATTTCCTGTAATTCAACCGCTGGGTCAACCTCCTTTTCTTGGCTTCTCTGAATCCTCTGTCTCAGCCACTCTGGAATATCTGGGTTCTGATCTCTTTGTACTGCCAACTTCTCTTGTCCTTGGACTATTCTAATATCAATCTCTTCCTTGGCCCTCGGACTTTCTATCGTTTCCATAGCAGCTACAACTTCCACTGTAGGAAATCCTTCCTCTGCTGCAGGAGCTTCTGCCTCTGTTTCGGGAACTTCCTCTTCCATCATCTCTCTTTCTAGAAGCGTGTCGAGACTCTCCTCAATGGTGATATCATGTTCTCTGCTCCTTTGTGGCAACCTTTTATTAGCGTTGATACTCAATCTATCATGTACTGACCTATTCATGCGGTCTTGCTCTATTATCCTCCTGGTTGCATATGTTTCCTCCCTGGCGAACGTTCCTATTTCTTGCACACTCGAAGTCTGACTAGGTGAGGATGGCACATCTATAGACCTCTACCTTTTCTGTTGTGGTTCGTCAATATGGAGGTCCAACTTCCTTTTTGCATGTATTTCCTAAGCAACGCCTTTATCCTTTCTGCGTTCTGCACTACCTGATGGAATTTCCCCTTCTTCCATCGCTCTTCCTTGTGGTTGCCTTGGTCTTTCATCCCTTAGTGCTTGATGACCCATTAGCTGGTATGTCCATCATTCCTTTGGCACATCCACTTGGCTCAATCGCCTCCCAATCCAGTACCTAGTGAAATCCAGGACCAGTCTAGATAACGTGTCAAGGTCTAGAACTTCTTTCTTTGACCAATCATAGGCACCAATTTCTCTTTTCTCGAGGCAATATCCTTTCTGGATCACATTTAACTCTTCCTCCATCTGATCAAAATATGCAAGGTTTTGCATGCCCTGATTAGGTTCAGTGACAATTTGGAATGCATCCTTTTCTTCACTTTGTGCTCATCGGCAGCATTTGCCCAAAAATCCTCAAGGTGCGCCATATGCTGATACCTAATCCCTGCCACTGACCGTATTTTGTTGTGAGGATCAAAGTTTAGCCTCTCTGTATACAATGGAAGACGGAAGAACAATAATTCATCATGAGACCTCTCAGCTGTCTTTAGGCATGGGCACATTTCAGCTTCATCCATGCCTATGGAAATCGGAAAATCAAGTCCCAATTTCTTCTTCCCTTTCTGAATCTTGTCATAAACAGTCAGCTGACAAGTGATCTCTAGCAAGACCATTTTGTCTGTTGGATACCTAGGAAGCTTTTATGGTTGTGCTGGGAATCCTTGAAGCCTGAAGCTTGTATGGTTGTGGTGAGAATCCTTGAAGCCTGATGTAGGAAAAAGTAGGAAACTTAATAAACCATGCCCCATATTCTTCCACCAATTTTATGGCTTCTACCGACAGCCTCACATGTAGCTTCTTTTGTAGAGTTCGCACAATATGCATAGCAAATGCATCATTGACCCGGACATAATCATCGATTGCATGCAGATACAATTGAGGATAGCAATCATACACTTTCAACCGCTGAGTTCCACTCCTGATTGCTCCCTTGCATCTCAGTCTTTCATATCTTGTTGCCTGTGCCAACATATAGATGACATACGAACTCATGTAAAACTTCTTCATCTGCTCCATGTTCTCTAACTGTTCACTTAGGTTGTCACTAATCAATCTTGCCCAGTCTACATGATTATGTTCTTCCACTACCTGCTCAATAAAGTACCACATCCAGCTTTCGAATAGATAAGACTAAGGTAAGCCAAATATCCTGCTCAACATCATTATCATATCACTACATTCTCGGTGAAAATCTAGCCATACCAACTCCTTGGGAAGCTTGGAAAAATGAGACTTGTTCTTTCGCAACCACTTGTTGTTTATGACCTCCTCACAGTACTGAACTCCGACAGTGAAGACTCTTTCTGCTTGCTCCTTTGTTTTCATTAACAATCTCCAAGAGGAAGGAATCCCGAAGGCCTTCGAAATAGCTAGTGGAGAAAGGTCTGCAAGTAGGTTCCCGTCAGCATCTCTGATCGTTATGTCCCTCGCATGGTAGTGCCTTGCACATTCTCGAAACAACTCAGGATGCTGGAAGGCAGGAGGGAATCCAGTTGCGGCCACCATACCACTATTCACGATCCGGCTGGCTAAGTGTGTCGAATGATGGTCTTTATATATGAACATCCTCCTATGGAATTCATTCAAATCCAAGCATTCGAGGTTGGTGTCACTGATTTTTGACAACTTTGACACGATCTTGGATTACAGGTAGAATCTATTATGCTCATTCTTTATCAGCTGCCTTCTGGTCATGTTTGTTCCTCTAGGTTCTGTCATCTCGTTCTCCTGTAAAATAGAAAAGAAACAAACATAAGAGCATGCAGGAAAACAAAAACCAAAATAATTTCTCCATAAAAGAAGATTTCAAAATTTTGGAAGTTTCTACATTTTCCTTTGGATTAGGACTTCTCTCTTCCAAGAACTTGTGCCTTTTCACAAACCTTCCCACTTACTGAAAAAAAAAATCCTCTTTTTCCTAGAAAGCTACAATTTCTCCTGAAAATAATTTCCACGCTTCCCAAGAAATACCTTTTCTCTCTTCAAGAAAATTCACTCAGCTTTTAAAACTTTTCCTCTCAAAAAGAAATTCTCACTTGCTTTCTCAATCTCGCTTCTTAGCTTGCTCTTTGAAATTCATGTGTGGAAAATGAATTGAGAGAGTCTCTTTTATAGACTTGAAAACCCTGCAAAGCTGCTTTAAAAGCAAAGCACCAAATTTAGCAAATTCCTCTTTCAAAGAGATTCCTTGCCATTTGTCACTGTTATTCTTCTAGTTCTTTGGCCAATTTCTAATTCGAGTGTCCGACTTCATCGAGAAGTTTTATCCAATTTCCTTTTCTTTGATTTTTGATTGCTTTTTTTTTAAAACAAACATTAATTAATTAAATATTAATGTAAATCAATATTTAATTAATTTGAGATTTTAAACCCAAAAGCAATTTCCAATTTTGAATTTCGAACAATAATTAATTAAATAGTGCCATTTAATTAATTTAGTTTAACCCAAAAAGCAATCCTTTTGACTTTGAGAATTAATCAATTAAATATTTTTAAAAATCAATATTTAATTGCTTTTGAACACCTTTTCAATTTTTTGAATTTCTCGAAATTTTCCAAAATTTCCCAAATTTTTAATTTTTAATTCTCACCAAGATTCACTTTTCAAAATCTCCAAGCCTCGAACAATTTTGTTTTTCCTCACACTTTGGAATTTTTTAAAGATTGCTTTCGACAATTCCAATTTTTTCCAATTTTTTCAATTTTTCACGATCTTGGAAAAAGAAAAAAAAAATTGAAATTTTTTTATTATTTTATTTTTACAAATTTCTTGAGGTTTTTTCCAAAATTTCAATTTCCAAGATTTTTAGAATTTCCAAGATTTGAAATTTTCCGAAATCTTCCAAGATCAAAAATTTCGAACTTCTTTCATGTTCTGGATTTTTTCTTCAATGATCAATTTTGCCATTTTTCAATCAAAATATTAAATATAAAATTTAATATTTAATTGGTTTCCAAATTCGGCTCAACAATTGATTCGCTTCAAATTCCTCCAATTTTTAAAATGATTTCCCAAAAATTCCAAAGCTCTAGAATTTTCCGAGATTTTGCAATTTTGAAATTCTCCAAGTTTTAAATTTTTTATTAATAATTAAATATTAAATACAATATTTAATATTTAATTAATTTCCCATTTTCATTAACTTATTCCTTTGCAAACACTCCAAGGCCTAGGTAAATATGTGGTCTAGGCGGGATTTTAGTGCAATTGGGGATTTTCGTTCATGGAAGATTCCTTAACCATATTCCTTTTGTGCTTGGAGTGCATTTCTTATTTGTTTATGGACTCTCAACTTCGCAATATTCCTTTAGTTAATTCAAAGTGCACCCTAAATGCGTTTTTGGATCAGTGAGGGATTTTTTGTCTTGAATGAATCCACAACCCAATGACTTTTGCACTTGGAGTGCACTTTAGTGGCTGTGGCAGATTCTCAACTTTTGAAAAGTTCCACAAGTGCATGAGTTTTGTGCCCTCAGCGCGTTTAGAGTGTCATCAAGGATTTTATTTGTTTGACTTTCCCCGACGAGCGTTGAACTGCGCTCCGTGAAAGGTGGGTTGTAGATAATGGATTCCTTCATTCACCATACTCTCAGATAGACTTGAATGCCGCGATCCTCCATCTATGATTCTTTTCTCCTTTTTTCTTTTAGACCGATCTTTCTAGTAATTTGTGGCAGGTGAATAACATGTTCACCATTTCCTCTGAAACGCAAGGGAGGTGCCCTTTTTTACTTTGGTATGAGAAAGATGTCTATTGTCGACCATGAATGGAGGCTATGGTAGACAGTAAAGTGGTCTTTTGTGGCGAAAGTTTAACCGTGTTGGACATGATTCTTGTTCTGTGAAGAACTGTTTGCTCGGCAACATTTCTCCCAGCATTCACTGTGTTATGTGCTCAAAAAATTCTTTAATTGAAGGCTTCATCTGTGTTTTGGGAGGCATTTGGCGGACTGGAATTACCGCTTTATCGAATGGAACAGAAGGACTTATTTGGAGACCGGTACAAGAGCTTATCAGGACAAGACCAAAAACGGGGGGGGCAAGCCGCCTAAAGGAGAGGGGTCCCATCTTATTGGGCGATGCCTGACAAACGTCACAACAAGTTCCAAGGATAAAATAATGTGGTATGTCATGCAATGTATTGTTGTACATTATATGTTAATTATTTATGTGCACCTATGTTTATTCCAGGACATGAGTTGTACTATGAGTGTCATGTGGAGACCCATGCATGTAAAGGGAAAATGCTATAAATACATGCAGAAGTTCTTTGCAGAGGTTAGCTAATAGCTTGGATCACAGTATTCAGACCTGGCCTTAAGCATACACGCAGAAGTTCTTTGCAGAGGTTAGCTAATAGCTTAGATCATAGTATTCAGACCTGGCCTTAAGTATACATGTATTTCCTCCTTGTTTTTCAATCATAGATGAACAGATAGAATTTTATTTCTTTGCAAAAAAATTAAACTGAGAAAGATCGGGCAGGACATTGGTAGTGGATGTAGCAAAACATGCATTTCTCAATTCCAATGGATTTTGCAAACTTGTGACAGGATGATTCAAATGTTATGGCAAAAAAAAACCAAGGAATTGGGCTTTCAGTTTCCATATATTGGTAGTAACAACTAGAGGCTAATATAGTTAACAACTAGTTCAAAGATAATTATTAGATGCTTTATTCCTTTTAGAGGTACATGCTAGTTATTGTCATAAATAATCACATTAACCATGAGTTTAAATTCCACTCGTGTATGAATAATCACATTAACCATTTTACTTCCTCATAAATATAATCCAGAAGTTTGAATCGTTGAATATTTAAGATCTTGCAATCTGCAGTCATTCAAAGTTGCAGGCTTCTATTAGTTTTTGGAAGCCTCCGCCAAGCATATCAATTCTTGGAAGCCTCTGCAAAATTTGTTTGCCTTTGAAATTGGCAGAAAAATAGACCAAATTGTAGAATATCAAGCTTATCTGCTGAGTCTGCCAAATCAAGCGAGAAAACTCTACACTGCCAGCTTGACACATAGAGTTTCAATATTATAGTTTGCATGTTGCATTTTCGTTTCACATTTATGATGTGAGTAGGTTTTATAGGTCAATTGTACGAGTGAAGATTTCAGTGAGGTCCCATGATGTCATAGTTGCGGCAATTTTTTTCGAATAGATGGAGCTCCCTCTGCTGCGTAGTTCTATGAATGCATTATACACAGCGTGTTGTTAGATTTTTATGCTTTAGCCCCCATTAGTGGTGCTTTTTATGTTTAATGTTGGCAAAATTTTGGATAAAAACTGTAGCAGGATGCTTGAGTGAGTTAGTGGTATATTTGGATGTCTGAAGACTTATACAGTAGATACGTCTCAACACACAGCTACAGGGTGGCTCCTGGTATTGGTTTGAGAAAAAAAATAATGCATGTGCAGATGCCTGCCTTTATATATCCAATCTTCTAGTCAGAAAGGAAGGCCTACAAAACCCATTGATAGATTATATCCGTTCAGTTCTAGCGAGTTGCATTCCATGGTCAAGATCTTGGTTATCCGTCTTCCTAAATTGCTGCTGCCATTTTTCTGATAATGACAATTGTGGTTTGGAAATGATAGAGGGTGGAGTGTTTGGAAGAAATTCTGATTTAGGCATGGCGTCCCGGACTTGCATAAGGCATGTCATCGGCGCCTCTTGTTGCAAATTTTTAATATTCCACTATGCCTAGTTTGCCAGATAACCCAAAGCCAAAAGAAAGAATTGCATTTTCCATTGTGAAGGTTTCCTCCTTTGACACTCAATCTGACAACAAAATTCAAATTAACAGATGGTTTACCAAAAACCCTATTATTGCGAGAAAACGCTAGCCCCTCTTGCCTCTAATAACTCTAATTCGACACACCCATAGCAAAACCCAAAATGTTTATTTCCATAAAGATTAAGAAACGTGTGGATCCTTGGCCAGCACAGTAAAACATTTTTCTGTTCCATTAAAAAATAGTAATAATAATAACAATGACTTTTGCACTTGGAGCGCACTTTAGTGGCTGTGGCAGATTCTCAACTTTTGAAAAGTTCCACAAGTGCATGAGTTTTGTGCCCTCAGCGCATTTAGAGTGTCATCAAGGATTTTATTTGTTTGACTTTCCCCGACGAGCGTTGAACTGCGCTCTGTGAAAGGTGGGTTGTAGATAACGGATTCCTTCATTCACCATACTCTCAGATAGACTTGAATGCCGGGATCCTCCATCTATGATTCTTTTCTCCTTTTTTCTTTTAGACCGATCTTTCTAGTAATTTGTGGCAGGTGAATAACATGTTCACCATTTCCTCTGAAACGCAAGGGAGGTGCCCTTTTTTACTTTGGTATGAGAAAGATGTCTATTGTCGACCATGAATGGAGGCTATGGTAGACAGTAAAGTGGTCTTTTGTGGCGAAAGTTTAACCGTGTTGGACATGATTCTTGTTCTGTGAAGAACTGTTTGCTCGGCAACATTTCTCCCAGCATTCACTGCGTTATGTGCTCAAAAAATTCTTTAATAGAAGGCTTCATCTGCGTTTTGCGAGGCATTTGGCGGACTGGAATTACCGCTTTATCGAATGGAACAGAAGGACTTATTTGGAGACCGGTACAAGAGCTTATCAGGACAAGACCAAAAACCAGGGGGGCAAGCCGCCTAAAGGAGAGGGGTCCCATCTTAATGGGTGATGCCTGACAAACGTCACAACAAGTTCCAAGGATAAAATAATGTGGTATGTCATGCAATGTATTGTTGTACATTATATGTTAATTATTTATGTGCACCTATGTTTATTCTAGGAAATGAGTTGTACTATGAGTGTCATGTGGAGACCCATGCATGTAAAGGGAAAATGCTATAAATACATGAAGAAGTTCTTTGCAGAGGTTAGCTAATAGCTTGGATCACAGTATTCAGACCTGGCCTTAAGCATACACGCAGAAGTTCTTTGCAGAGGTTAGCTAATAGCTTAGATCATAGTATTCTGACCTGGCCTTAAGCATACAAGTATTTCCTCCTTGTTTTTCAATCATAGATAAACAGATAGAATTTTATTTCTTTGCAAAAAAATTAAACTGAGAAAGATCGGGCAGGACATTGGTAGCGGATGTAGCAAAACATGCATTTCTCAATTCCAATGGATTTTGCAAACTTGTGACAGGATGATTCAAATATAATGGCAAAAAAACCAAGGAATTGGGCTTTCAGTTTCCATATATTGGTAGTAACAACTAGAGGCTAATATAGTTAACAACTAGTTCAAAGATAATAGTTAACAACTTTGAATCTGCAGTCATTCAAAGTTGCAGGCTTCTATTAGTTTTTGGAAGCCTCCGCCAAGCATATCAATTCTTGGAAGCCTCTGCAAAATTTGTTTGCCTTTGAAATTGGCAGAAAAATAGACCAAATTGTAGAATATCAAGCTTATCTGCTGAGTCTGCCAAATCAAGCAAGAAAACTCTACACTGCCAGTTTGACACACAGAGTTTCAATATTATAGTTTGCATGTTGCATTTTCGTTTCACATTTATGATGTGAATAGGTTTTATAGATCAATTGTACGAGTGAAGATTTCAGTGAGGTCCCATGATGTCATAGTTGCGGCAATTTTTTTCGAATAGATGGAGCTCCCTCTGCTGCGTAGTTCTATGAATGCATTATACACAGCGTGTTGTTAGATTTTTATGCTTTAGCCCCCATTAGTGGTGCTTTTTATGTTTAATGTTGGCAAAATTTTGGATAAAAACTGTAGCAGGATGCTTGAGTGAGTTAGTGGTATATTTGGATGTCTGAAGATTTATATGGTAGATACGTCTCAACACACAGCTACAGGGTGGCTCCTGGTGTTGGTTTGAGAAAAAAAATAATGCATGTGCAGATGCCTGCCTTTATATATCCGATCCTCTAGTCAGAAAGGAAGGCCTACAAAACCCATTGATAGATTATATCCGTTCAGTTCTAGCGAATTGCATTCCATGGTCAAGATTTTGGTTATCTGTCTTCCTAAATTGCTGCTGCCATTTTTCTGATAATGACAATTGTGGTTTGGAAATGATAGAGGGTGGAGTGTTTGGAAGAAATTCTGATTTAGGCAAGGCGTCCCGGACTTGCATAAGGCATGTTGTCGGCGCCTCTTGTTGCAAATTTTTAATATTCCACTATGCCTAGTTTGCCAGATAACCCAAAGCCAAAAGAAAGAAATGTATTTTCCATTGTGAAGGTTTCCTCCTTTGACACTCAATCTGACAACAAAATTCAAATCAACAGATGGTTTACCAAAAACCCTATTATTAGGAGAAAACGCTAGCCCCTCTTGCCTCTAATAACTCTAATTCGACACACCCATAGCAAAACCCAAAATGTTTATTTCCATAAAGATTAAGAAACGCGTGGATCCTTGGCCAGCACAGTAAAACATTTTTCTGTTCCATTAAAAAATAGTAATAATAATAACAAGAAAAACTCAAACCTGTGAAGATTTCAAATGCAAGAACCAATTTCCTAGCTTTAGCAAACAAAAATATCATACAAATAAATAAAACCAATCTACAGCTTCGCTATACAACAAACACTAAGGTAAGCTGAGACAGCATAAAATGCGTACATACCCAAAACGGCTTCAAATTCCTCAGAAACCGGAAGAAGTAGATTGCCACTAAATTTGTTGTCTCGTTTACGAATGTCCTGGAAGAGCGTCAGATCATCATCTCGTTCCTTCATCATATTGCTCAGACTGATTCCTCGTCTGAGAAACAAGGAGTCCGGTGGTGATTTGTGATTACTCATGTCGGTCAAACAAAAATGGGGAAGATAATTTTCTCCAGTTATGAACGATCCGACCAGAACCCACTAGCCAAATGACCCATGCGTTGATTAAAAGCTCCAATTGAGCTTGTTGGGAGTGAAATTACAGAGAAGTCCCTGCGAAATAAAGATAGCGACAGAAAAGGAAAAAATGCAGAAGTGGGTCGATGCTATTTATGCTCAATCAATGGCGCAGGCAAAGGTGGAAAGCTCCGCTTACTTCTGGTAAGTTTGAAAACTTTGAACGGCGGAAAAAAGTAAAATAGTCTTGGGTAGGTAGTGTTTTCTCCTCAGATTTGAAATTGTAAACTGTTTAAAACCGTTTCGTTTGATCATATTTCGAGTACTATTAGCGATTTTTCTTGGAGCTATTCGCGTCTTTTCTTCGTTGGATTTATCTGTTCAGTTTTGACTTGGTTCAAAAACATTGAGGCTCCATCCTCCCTCCAATGCCGGCATTGGGTTATTTAATGGTAATCCTCCCTCCAATGCCGGCATTGGCTTATTTAATGTAAGATTTGATGTAAAATTTGTGTCAAATTTAAATACCCGTGCTAATTTTCTTTTAATTTTGAGTCCATTTAAATAGGTCTATTTTAGTGGAGTGTTCAAATTTGATGTAAAGGGTATTTTTTCGAAAGAAAAAAGAATAAATTTTAAAAAAGTCAAAACAAAAAGAATTTAAATTTGGGAAAATACATTGATTTTTTTACAAATTTTGTATGGTTTTTTACCACAAAATATACAAATCATGAAGAACAAATACTGAAAATTTTACAAAAAACTCTTATGTTTTCTTATTTTTGAAATTTGGTCAATGATACATTTTGTAGAGAGCTTAGCCCAAATTAAACTTTACTTTTTAAAGTTTCTTTATATATTTTTAAATATCATTTTATTTTATTCTTATTTACACATATTGTTAAATATTTGTTATTATGATCTATTTAATAAACTTATAATTGCACCCATTTTCATATATTCATACGCTATTATGATATTTATATCTTCTTATTTTGGATCAATTGTTCCATGGGATCACTCCTACATCACATGAAATTGACCCTCAAAGTTTCAAATTCAAATTACATCACCTCCACCTATTTTTTTATAAGCCAAACGTAATTGTGGGGTGCACCTCTAAACACGTAAAACTGTCTCACGCTTACAAGTGCTCATTAATACTATTTTTTCTCTATTGGTTGAATATTTTTTTAATTATTTAATTAATTAGTCTTAATACTTCTAACTGATATTTTTCATCTTAATTTCTCACTAAGCTAATTGCTTCATCATTTAATCATTTCTCTAATATTAATTAAATAATTAATATTATTTAATTAATTTACCTTTAATTAAGTGGTTTTTATCATTTTATTAAATTCAATTTCTATTATCCCACAATTTAAATAGGTATTCCAAATTATTTAAATTGGTGATTAACTCCTCTAATTAATTTAATTTTGTCTCAAATTCAAATGTTCATTTCTCTCCAAATTTAATTTTAATTTGATTTAATTCAAAAAAACTAAAAAAATTCTAATTTGAATTAATTTCATTTTAAAATTCAAAAAATCAAAAATCAATTTTCAAATATGAAATAAATCTCAAAAATGCATTTAAATTCAAATTTTAATTTTATTTCAATTTTGTAATTTTGAAAACTAATATCTTCAAATCCGGAAAATCTTCCAAAATTAGTTAATTCTAATTTGAATTAATTTCATTTTAAAATTCAAAAAATCAAAAATCAATTTCAAAATATGGAATAAATCTCAAAAATGCATTTAAATTCAAAATTTAATTTTATCTCAATTTTGTAATTTTGGAAACTAATATCTTCAAAATCTAGAAAATCTTCCAAAAACTCATAAATCAATCAGTCTCAATGATTCTTAACCTTTGATCTTGATTTTCTTAAATCAATCTTGACTATTCATTCAATTTTGAAAATCTATATAAACTAACCTTCAATCCTATTTTGAGGATCCATATTATCGATCAATTTCATGTTTTTATTTTATTTGCAGTATTATCAAGCTATCATTTTATCTCATATTCTCGAAGCTCTAAGTCAGAATGTTGTAGATGTTGGCAAGAGACACTGCACAAGTTATTTGGTGTTTCCATTGATGAAAACCCAAGTTAGTGTACTATTTGATCATATACCAAAAATCAGATTGAAGATTTGTTCTAGTTTGACAAGCTGAGAACAAAGCATATGGCAGTGTTAGTATTTTGGTCAATACTTATTTTTCAGGATAACATTTTGTGTTGTGGATCTAAGGTAAGGTTGACGGATGACTGGACTACCTCATTCTAGAGCTTTTGTGTCTGGTGATTATTGGTGTGCAAGTTAGAAGCATATTTGTATCATTTTTTGGTTTAACAGTGTAGAACAACTGACTTGCGTAGTTGATCCTTATGTGGATTTGATGGAGTGATTTTGGTGATTTTTTTTTGTGATCCAAGAAGTTTGGCCAACATATGTGGTAACATATAATCAATTATTTTGGTCGGCATTAGTATTTGTATTTGGATTTTGCTGACAGTTTGTACATGTTTGAATATTTTTCTAAGTGTTCTTGAGACGAAATGTAGTCGATCTAATTTCTTGTTACAGATACATAAGATCAATGTATTTGGTCATTTTGGTGTGGGTAGAAGGTGTGAGTATCGACTATGTGTGATTTCATGTGCACAGGATAAAATTTTGTGCCCCAAATCAGAGCAAAATAGTGTAACAAAGCAGTGAGAGATGAAGTGTATGAAAATTGTGTAATGTACTTAACCAAAACTATATTTTGGCATTTGAAGATGTTTTTCCTCAGTTCAAACACTACTATGACATTGTAATTTATTTATAGGTAGTAAGACTTTTCATTTTGAGAAATGAGCTCTAGGTAGTGTGCATGAATGCATGTGCATTCCCAATTGTAATACTTCTGCAAATTATTCTCATCTTGTGGGTTCATTCCCACCGTGATTTTTCCCTTAATCGGGTTTCCACATACCAAAATCTTTGTGTTATGGTGGTGTGGTTATTTATGTTATGTTCTTGCATCTTTATTTTGATTATATGTGTTAAGTGGCTAAAAGAACATGTTAATAAAGTTAAAGATTGTAGAACACTGATTCACCCCCCTCCCTCTTAGTGTTCCTTAATTCCAACAATTGGTATCATATCCTAGTCCCGTAGAAGAAGCTTAATAGCTTGAGGAAGATGTGAAAAGGTGGTTCAATGAATTCCAATGGTACTCAACAACTCTTTTTTTCACTTAATATGTTAGGAACAATGCAACACACAATTGAGAGGAGGGGTGAATCAGTTGTGTCCTTAAACTTAAACTTTTAACCAACTTACAAACTTCAACACATGGAGCTAAAAGATAAGCAATAAAGCCCAAGAGAAAATAACACCATAACATGAAACACCAAATTTTTTGTCATGGAAACCTTGTTAGGGGAAAAACCACAGTAGGGATCAAACCCATGAGATATTGTACTAGCACAAGAAACCCTATTAAAGGTACAATGAGAATGCACATGCATTCAAGCTCACTGCCTAGAGCTCACTACTCAAAACAATAAAGGGCTAAAACCATGAGATTAAAACAAAGGAAAAAACCCAAGGTGGACTACAATCCACTATGGACAACAATCCATTGAATTATGAATTGACAAATAGAATATGATATGCCAGAATAGTTCTAATGAAGTACAGTTGAACAACAATAGATTCCACTCATATCTCTACTCAATAGCACTGATACAACATTTTCACATAGTATACACATCAAATAATTTTCCACACCTCTCCTCTCACTTTGCACTCACAAATGATTACAAATTTATACTCAACTCATCAACTTATTCCATAAGGTCGACCAGTGCCACCTTAATTACAAATAAATTTCCTAACACTTAACAATCTGATCCAAAACAAGTCACCAACGACATAGCTAGGACCCAAAATAATATCCTTGAACACACCACGATCCATAGATCATGCCACGAGTCTTCGCAACGCGATATCTCATCAAGTTGGCTAAGAACAATAGAAGATATCAACACATTATACCAATTACTAAATCTAATCACATAGCTCAATGCAATCCACCAACATGAATAGGACACGATCTAGAAACATCAACAAGCAACATGAAATATCACAACAGCAACAAAACCATCTCTAACTCAAAATCCACAAACATCTTTGAACTATTCACTAGGAATACTTAACAATAACCTTTGTTAATCAGGAAAAATAGGTTTCCAACAACCAAATCATGAACCACTGCTTTATCTATTCTTTACAAAGGATGTGAAAGCCCCTTTTAGGCTAAGGTGTGGGTGAAGTCCCTCATCCCCGAGATTAATATGCTCTATTAGTTATTTTAACAAAATAAGATTTTGACTACTGATAATTTATGTAAAAGAGGATTATGTGTTCCCAATAGATGTTATCTTTGTCTTAATGAAGTCAAATATACTTCACATCTCCTTCTTCATTTCTCCTACTCTCTTGAGGTATGGGTTGATCTCTTTCAAAGGTTGAATGTCTATTGGACATTACCTGATTCTTTGTAGGAATTATTTCTTCAATGGAGCTTCCCAGATTCACACAATGTTGCTAGGATGATGTGGGATCTTGTTGTTCCTCATCTGATCTGGAATATTTGGAAAAAAATGTAATAATCTGATATTTAGGAACTTGCACTCTCCTCCTAGTGTGATTGGGGAGAAATTCTTTAGAAATGTGAATGAAAATCTCCAATTATCCTTTAAAGCTTCCCCATTGTTGGTTTGTACCAATGAGGACGTAAGATTGATTAAAAACTAGAACATTGCTAGTCTGAAATGTGATAAGAATAACAAGAGGGAAAGTTTGGTCAAGTCTTCTCCTCCTTAGGGATGGGTTAAAGCTAACTTTGATGAAGCTGCCAACGGGAATCCGAGCCAGGATGGATGTAATGGCATTGTCAGGGATAATTATGGTAATTGTATTGAGGTTTTTATGTTACCTTTAGGAGTTTATACTAACCATGTGGTGGAAGCTATGGCAGCCCTACATACTATGTTTCTAGCAAAAAATACTAGTTGTAGGAAGGTCAAGCTGGAAGGAGATTCAAATAATATAATAAGATGTATCAGAGGAGATAATAAAGCTTCATGGTCGATGCATCATATTATTGAGGAGATAAAAAGTACTATTCAAAGTTTTGATAATTTTTATTTATCTCGTGACTATCGTGAAACTAATAAGGTGGCTGACAACATTGCTAATTATAGTGTTAAAAGGGATAACATCATCAAGTGGAGAGATGAAAAGGAAATGAATGAGGAAATAATTAATCTCAGTAGATATGATAACATTAACAATAAAGTTGGGGTGATTCTAAGTAATGATGGAAAAGACATTTAGCATCCTTGATCACGGTACAAGGTCAGAAAATCATCCAGAGAGACGAAGAGTAATTAAGAAGGTTAAGTTAAAATATATTTTTGTGGGTGTTAAGTTTCATTGTTGCCTTTATTGCTAATTACAATAATTACATTAAGAGTTCTCTGACTATAACTATCAAGATGGGAGGTGAGTTGAAAAGGGAAGAGCCCATCACTTGTGCATATAAATAGGAGGAGAAGTTCTAGCGTAAGCTAAGGAAAGGAAGGGTCGTGCCCTACTTGGAGAAGTTGCATGGCTATGAAAAGACATTACTAAAAACCCTTTAGAAGGGTGGAGTAATGGCACTGTTACTCTTTATGGTAAGAATCTTACACTCTTAGTTGATGTGATTGCTGAGATAACTAGCCTATCCCTATCTGGTATGAACTTTTTTAAGGAGAGGAAAGTTTCTAACAAGTTTGTGAAGATGTTTCTGAAAACTTATGAAGAAAGAGTAATAATGGTGAAAGGTAAGTCAGATTTCTATGAGATAAGTCAGATTAAACCCATTTGGGCTAAAATTTTAAAGGTGTTCATGGAATACTTCACTATTGATGGTCAATTTACAAGGGTTCACAATTTTCATTTTGTTCCACTAAATAACTTTAGACACAAAATCAGGGTTTCTTTCCCTTTCTTTCTCCTTAGTTCTCTGAGCAACAACATCAAATAAAATCAGAAGAATTCTAGTAAACTGATTTTGCACGATGAGCTCATTTATTTGATTTATGAGTATTGTAGAGACAAAATTTTGCGGTAGAGCAGAAACCCATTGAGCCCAAAGGGGAGAAAGGTAAGAGAAAAATGAGTGATTCTAATGAAGGGAGCTCTAGGAGGAGTACAATTTCCTCTATGAAAAAACCTAAATCTTGTTAGCTTGTGGTGACTGATCAGGAAAGTATTGTACACTTTTTCCTCCCGACCTCGCCGGGGTTCGGGAGGAAAAAGTGTTCGGGGTGATTTTTTTTTAGGCTGACATATTTTCGGCTATTTTTGGGCCAACATGTTGTAACTCATTCTAACCCTAAAGTGGCAAAATATTGTATAATATGGCTTAGGGTTAGGGATTTTCATGATATATGATTTTAGTACTTGCAGTGAAATTGAGTTGTAAGGGATTACGGATTGTAATCAGGTTGTAATCACTGGATAATAATAATATTGGACTCATTGTTGGTGGATGTAGCCCAGGGATTGGGTGAACCATGTCTAAGCCTTGTTAATTTATGTCTTGTTAATCCTAAAAAATCTAAGCCTTGTACTTCTCTGCTCAAATTTGACGAGGAAAAAGGCATGGAGACAGATGCTCAAATTTGATGAGGAAAAAGGCATGGAGATAGATGATGATGAAGAAGATGTCAATGTGGATGATTCTACCCATATGGATAACAAGCTAAAAGATAAGACTGTGGAGGTGGAAGGTGGAGACACAAAAGATGAAGATAATGAGGTTAAAATTTCCTTTGTTATTGAGAAAAATGTTGAAATGGTGGAAGTTGATGAAGGTATGGAGACTAGGGACTCTACTAATGAGGATGCGAGCCTTATCCCTAATGAGGAGGTTACTTATTTTGCTAAGAAGACTGGGGAAAGGGTAAGCATTGAGAAAGAGGAGGCCAATTTAGAGGAGCGACAAGGTGAGGAGAGACAGGAAGAGGTGAATGTGAGTCCCCAAGCTGATAGTAAGGCAGAAAGATATAGAAATAAAAAGAAAAGAGGAACAAGGTAAAGTGCTTATCTTGGTTGATTACGAAGACTCTATCAACCATGACGTGCCTATTTCCCCCTCTATGTTTGTGAATGATGAAGAGGGCCCTGGGGAGAATTAGCCTGGTTAAGAAGAGGAGGTTTTGAAGGAAGCCTCCATTCAATTGAATTTTGAGGACTTTAACAAAAAGGGAAATTACTAAAGGTGTCTCCCAAATGGAGAAATCTAGGTCCATTTATTCATTTAGGATGGATACATAGACATTCCATTACATCAAGGAGCTCCACCTTAAACATCGGGCTCTTGCTGCCAAATTTGAGAACCTTCTACAAAATATGGAAGATAAAAAAGACAAGAAGATGGAGGTGGGTGAAAGAATTGAGGGTAAGGAAAATGTGATTCAAGGGTTGGACAATGTTGAGTTGGATAACAAAGTTAGGGTTGTGCTAGATGAAAAATTTTAGATTATGAATCCTAAGGTGGATAGAAATGAGGCAATATTTAAGAGGATCCTTCATCATAGTCACGAAGGTATGAAGGCTTCAACTAAAAACCTTAAATAATTATACGCTATGCTGGAGGGTTTCCATCAGGAAAAGACAACCATAAATGTGGAGCGAGAGAGTGAAGATTTTGTTGTTCAAGCTGCTAACCCAGGAAAGTGTACTAGGGTTCAATTCTGAAGAAAAAATTCACAATGCCAAAGGAACTAGTGAACCTTAAGGTGTCTATCCAGAAGCTCTCTACTCTGGAAGAAGACATTGTTGAGTTCCTTAAGAAGATGGTCTAATCTCTGAGGGTATGTTTTTTTTGGGTATTTTGTGTGTGTTGGTCTGTAGTTGTTTTCTAGTCATTCATGTTGGTTGGTCAAAAAAATTTGATTTGTTGAACTTTATTGCTATATTTTTCCAGGGGTTGTGTTATTTTTCTTAGTGGTTGTTTTGTTTTCTGGTGCTTAATGCCTATCTTTTTCATTATTTTGTAAAGGGTTTCGGTGTCCCTTAAAAACTTGTTTTTTCATTAATTAAAAACTAAATCACGAACCACTTAAGATAAGGAAACACATCCATATCATGAACACTCCACTAGGTTAGCAACAAAAGATATTGTAGGACCTAGCCACACCGATCGGAAAATAGAAACAGTGTCTTTTCCAAAACACCAAAAATTATCTCTGATGAATCAACTATAACTCACTCCAAACATACAATGATCCTCTATAACTGAACCAAGATCAAGTATAGGCACTCCTCAAAGTCTTTTCAACATTGCAACTTCTGATACTCAAACACTACTCTTTGACTGATCACAACACTCTACTTTGTAACTCAAGAACATTGCCCAAACTGATGTAATATATTAACATCAATGTCAACACATATATGTAATATATCCCAACATAATGTTCTTGATCGGTCCAAAGCTAAAAGTCTAAGAATTGTGAGATAATCTTAAGGATGCTAAAAAATTCCTTCAGTCATTGAAAGAATTTCTAACTTTTTGAATAGCTAGAGTAGAAATAAAGCATAGATGATGGTCATCTAATTCAAGCCTTGAAGGAGAAAATAGAAGAATGTGAGAAGCTTGCAAAATGTAATGTAGTCCTAAATCATAAAATGGAATCTATGATGATGGGGCTAGCCAAGGAAATTGAGGGAAGAAGAAAGAAGATAAGCTTAACCATCCCTTGAAGGAAATATCTGATGAATGTCACAGACTTAATTATGAGATTGACCAATTGCATCTTGACTTGCAAGAATCCAACCACAATGAGGAAGAACTTGAAAAGAAGATTGACATTCTTAGGAATGAACTTGTTACTGTAAATGAGTATAGGGAGAAGATGATTAGCTCAGCTAAGCTTAATGTGCTATTTGAAATTAGAGAAAGGAAGATAACAAGAAAGTTCTTGGATTTGAGAAAGGTGAAAGCTCCAGATCTGGCCAATGCAATCCTAAGTTAGAAAATTAGAAGGACAAACCTAAAAGGTCTTCGGTAAGACAACCTAATGCTCAAAGGTATTCATATTTCAATGGTAATTTCTTTGTGTATAATAAATCTGGTCATAAAGTTATTCAATGCAAAAATTGAATGAATGGTTCATTTGTTTTGGGCTAGTGTTTCAAATGAAATAAGTATGGTCATAAATCAAGTGAATACAAAAGTATGATGACTAACTCTTTCAATAGAGGGAATGTTAGGTGTTTTGCATGCAATAGATTTGGACACATTACTAATCAGTTTTGATCAAGAGGAAATCAAGTAAATTACAGGTATAGAAAGATAAATGTTGTATCTACAATTGCAACAAATTCGATCACATTTCAAGATTCTACAGAAGAAAGAATGTGGATAGGAAGGGTCCGGAAAATAAGAATAAAAATGTACAAAAAGATAACAAAGGAAAATAGAAAGTAAATGTGGATGAGATCAAGAAGAAAATGAATAAAACATGGGTGAAGAAGAGTGAGAATGATGCAAGAAATGGGTCTGAACCTGAATCTGGTGTTGGAAATTCCTCCAAGAATCAACTTAAGGCCTTTGGCCTAGGGGTAGTTTTCAAGAAAAATTCTATAACCCCTGCTAGCAGTTGCTGCCCGAATTTGGAAAGCTGACACAAGTTGTATTGGGCTATTGTAGATGATTTGGAAGGATTTCTAAAAAAAGTTGATTGGTATTGAAGATCCATAGAGGAACTTTTGTGAAATAGTCTAAGAAATAGGGTATTTGAAAGGTTTGGGGAAAGCACATTTATTCCATAAAAAATTTAAGTGTGTGAATGATAAAAGGTAACTTTACCAAGTCTCATTTGTCACTTTTCATTCTGAGAGAAAGTGAAAGAGAGATCTTTACAAGTAGATTTCTAAGAGATTGAAAGCGTGAAGGCAATTTTTTGGAAACCCTAATTTGACAAAAAAAGGTATTTCTCTATGAAGCTCATGAACTTGAAATTTTTGAAATGGATACTCCTATGGTTGTTGACATCACTGAAAGACCTCACCCTAAATTCAAGAAGTGCCCTTTCAAATATGTAGAAGAAGAGTTGATATGTTCTTTTTCAAATGTTTTGTATGGCATTCTTCATGTTGAAGATGTTAGGGCATATATTCATGCAAAGCTTGAGGAGTTAGGGACTTCACAACTATTGAATCTATACTCTAACCAACTATTAGGAGATAGTCAAAAGATTAAGTAGGAGTTTAAGGTGTTGGAAAAGAAAAAAATTGTTCAGGTTTTCAAGTTCCCGTTGTTTGAGGAAAGTGAATGGGCCTGGTATGTTCTAAGTTGAATTCATGATTAATTTAGTTAAGAAATATGTTCAAGATCAAGGATTATATTAGGGTTGTAACAAGTTTGAGCTCATCCGGTGATTTGCCTATACTGAAGTCTATGAAGAATCAACTCATTACAGATGCAACTAGGTCTAAGTTTGATAAAAGGGAAATGAAAATTAATGATATAATTGATCTTGATGTAAAGTTTTCTTCAATGGTTATTGGTTGCAAGATCTATTTCTCTAGATGTAAGAATTCAGTCTCTGGTATGACCATATATGAAACTTATCAAACAGTGAGAGAAAATGTAGAGTATGACCTATGTGAGTTACTACAAAGCTAGCTGATAGAGAATTCGGCCAAGATAAAGAAGGATAAGAAGAATTATTTCAAGTATGGAACTTTGGTCTTGTGTATATTCTTATATTTCATGAATGAGATTCTGAGAGTTGAAAATGTTCATTGGAAAAATGATAAACATGTAGTTGTACAATTTAGAGAACTCTTATACATCATCAGTGACAGTAAGGCCCAGAGAACTATTATTTAGGTTTACTTTAAGAATTTTCAAAATGAGATGTAGGCTAGGGAAATGATCCCTAAATCAATTGTTAAGAAATACAAGGACACAATCTATTTTATAGTTGATATTGATAATGCTCAATGGAAGTTTTGGAACCTAGGATGGTATGGATCATGCCTATGGGGTATGAATTTGATGTAGAAATACTTGACATGTATGATCAACATCTATTGAGTAAACCCATTGACACTTTAGAGGACATATTTGGCAATTTTGAAGAGAAAGACTTAAAAGGTGTATACAGAATTGAGAAGGCCATAAATAATGAGAAAGGTCAGAAGACATGTTGAGGGATTGGCAGAGAATGTTGGCATTCTGGTAGTAGTTAGGGAAATGTAAACACCTAAATCTGATTAAATAAATTCGTAATATAATTTAGTTCTCTCCTAAGGCATTATGAATTAAATATTTATTTAATTAATATATGTCATCCCCCTAATTAATTAATTATTTTCCAATTAATCTAATGACAAGCTAAATTAATTAATTATTTTCCAATTAATCTAATGACAAGCTAAATTAATTAATTATTTTCCAATTAATCTAATGACAACCCATAACCATTTAATTAATTAAATCCTTCCTCTATTAATTTAAATAAATGCAATATACCTATTTAAATTAATTCACAAATCCTCTTATTCCTCTACTTGATTAAAATAACCTCTTTTAATCAATTTGAGCACACAAATCCTTACTTTAACCCCTAACGTAACCTATCTCAACCAATTGACCCATGGTCCAAACTCAATCAACCCATTCACACATACTAACCTTGCTTAATTAGTTAATTAACCTTGATTAACTATTTATCCCCTCCACTCATTCTCTCTCCTCCCATCACATCCTCCTAATTCTCCCACTTTCCCTCTAATCCAAGCCTAATCCCACACTAAACATTTGCACAATCCTAATCATGAGGATTAGGAAAACTTAACCCTCTCATAAGTCAACCCTCATGTCAAAACTCTCAAATCCACAACCATAATCATTTAAGATTGACTTACATGCTCTTACATCCCTCTTACACACTCATTCCATCTCTTACATCTTTGTCCCCTCTCACATCTCCCAAAATGGTCACATTACCCCATTCTTCCAAGACTCTCTCCTTGTGACACTTGTCACAAGGAGAGTCATTTGAGAAAGCACAATCCATGTCCTCTCTCTCAAAAGATATCCCAACCACTCTTGATCTTTCCTCAAGATTACATCCCAACTGTCCATTTTACCTCTCCTTGACCTATAAATTGAACCCTTCTCCCTTCACAAATCATCCACCATTAAGAGTAAAGTTATAATGCTAATTTTAGAGCTCAAAAACTATCAAATTACCATTGTTATGCCAAAATCACTCCACAAATCTCATAGCCAAAATCCTCATCCATCTCCATTGTTAATCAAAATCCATCCTTTGAAGCTTTTAGCATGAATCATTGAGCACACATATCCCCTATTGGACAAATCTTCTACGCATTTGGAGGCTTCTTGGAGGACAAGGTTTGCATCCTTCTTGGTTTATATGCATGCATTTTTGTAGGTCTTTTCATAAGTGTTAATCTATCTATTTTGTTGAATGTTTAGCTTTCTTCATGTTCCTTAACACTACATTTTAGGTGATACATTTTGGCATGCCTGGTGGGACCCACTTCAAGTGTCATTCCTTTCTATTTTCCATCTATTTTATCTTGCAAAAACTAACCCAAAACTAATGTTCTTTGTTGTTTGGAGTATCTTGAAAAGTTTCTTGGCTTTTTTTAGGTTATGAGACTCACAAGAAGTCTTAGGATACATCATTCCCGATCTCCAATTTTACACAACAACAAAAATTTCTATCGATGGGAATGCTTGTATGGTCAGTGGGATTGAAAACTAAGCTCACAAGTTCACAAACTTGCAGAAAACCCCTCTTCTATCTGATTACCCATCTTCTCTATCCCATTCTAAATTCTAACAGTCAGCGGGATCACGTGATCCTCTAGTGGGATCACGCATTGTAAGCCTTCAAACATTTAATCACATGTTTTAATCAATTTTTTGTATGTTAAAAACTAGTTAACTTAGGCTTACAAGATCATGGTTTGACCAGGTGTAATTGGAGGTTGACTGGGCAGGATCGCACATGTTTTTCATTGATTGTATTATTCCCTTTTTTGTACTCTACATTTATTATTTTTTTGACAGCATGTGAGATCGCTTGTATGGTCCGTGGGATCATGGTGTGATAAACTATGTTTAATGTGACCTGTGTAGTCAATGAGATTGCGGGCTCCACCTGCAGTAATGCAGATTTATTTTTAACACAATTCACTCACTTTTCAATTTGGTACTTCAAATGAAAATTTTATGCCAAACATAACTTCACATTTTGATTCGGGCATAAAATCTACAAGGCTAAAATTGAACCATCAAATCTTTCATTTGGGCTTTAAAAAAAACATCATCAAATCTTGAGTGCCTAAGGTGAATTCAACAAGACAAAAAAAAATCTTTCATTTGGGATCTAAAAAGAAATCACACAATCTTGAATGCTAAGGGTTGAAAAACTTTGAGAAGCTTTCCTTTTTTCAAGCATCATTTAAAAAAAATAAAGAACCTTAAATGCTTAAAAATGAGTGTTTTTATTTTAGATTAAAAAAATTAGTAATCTTTAGGTTCAATTTGGAATGAACACTTCTTGGTGTGTTTGAAGGAGTGTTTCTCAACACTACCTTCACTACCTTATTTGAGCAATTTACTTTACTAGAGCCATCAATCTAAGTGACGTAAAATAAGTAGCTCATATTTGTATCCTCTCCCCTCGCCTTCGTGGATCTTGGGTGATGAGAAAGGTTGAGTTTCTTACTTTTCTTCTAGAAGGGCCTACTAGAGGGTTCACTTACCCTTTAGGGGATGACCTCAAACTGGTAAACACCCTGGTCGGTATATAAATAAAATTGCAATTAATATCTTGTTTTATATCCAACCAAGCTCATGTGTGGTGTGTTGATGATAGTTTAGATCAGGAAAACTTGCCTAAGGAGCTGATGTGGTTCATTAGGCTCTTAAGTGAGTCAGACGTGTACAAACTAATTGGGTGGATGCCACATAAATACTAAAATATGTTAAACTAGAAACTTGTTAACCCCAACTGACGGTGATGATGACAAAGACCAAGATTAGAGGTATACAAGATTGTGGAAGGATTAGATCAGTTGTTATTTTGTTATTGATGTCAAGAAATTAATTCTTGGTTCATATTGAGTTGCCATATCATTAGGTATGATATAAGTTGAGTGAGTTAAGGAAAAAGAGGAAGTGAAAAGTTGAGAGGAGTTAGTGAAGTTGAAGAACTTAATTGGGTAGCTAATACAGATTAGACAATGATAAGGTAATAATGGTTTCGTTGTTTATGACTTTAAGTTTGATGATATCAAGTCGATAAAGGATATTGGACAAGTGAGAAAGGTTAGAAAGTTGACAAGGCAAAGAAAATAGTTTAGTTACCAAGAAGGAAGAAGTCATTCAATAAAAGGAAAGTAATTTTAAGTAAAGAGAAAGGAAGCTAAGACACCGAGTGTAAGGAGTTAGTTACCGAGTGAAGCAAACAAAATTTCAATTGAAGAAAAAGGAAGGGTACCGAGAACAGAACAAAAATTAAATACTGGATCAAAATGACATTTAACGAAGAGCCATAGTGATTTGGAAGATTCCAAGGATGAAGAAGAGTCAGTTAAAGAGACCTACTATCAAGAAAATTGAAGGTGATGATCTATGGTAAATATTTAAGTGGCAAAAAGTGAAGGTAAAAGTTCCAAGAAAATTTTAAGTTCTGAGGTGATGATGACAAGTTTTAGTGAGTGCCAAGTTCATTGAATCAATTCAAGAGGATGATCTAATGGTTTAGAATAAACAAAGGAAAACCTAATCAAGCAGATTAAGAGACAAAAAAGAGTCTATATAAAGGATTAAATTGAATGAAAAACAAGTTGGCTAGTTGAAGTGTTGATGTGTTGCTGAGTGATGCAGTAAAGAAGAAAAGGGTGGAAGTTTGAGTCTATAGTAGAGATTGATGAAGTGTTGAGGCCAGTGAATAGTGAAGGAATGAAGTGAAGACAAAGAGAGCATAAGGGATCTGACTAAGAAAGAGGTAGTTGCATATTTACATATCAAATTTTATACTATTTCTTATTAACATTTGTAGCAGTAAAATCTCTTAACTTAGTGGAATGAATAGTCTTATTGTAAATATATGAGAGAGGTGACATTCTAGAAGAGTGTTCAAAGCCCTTTAACCAGGCCACACCTAATAGGGTGAAGATCCTAATAGATCTAAGGAAAATCCCTTAACAGGGTCACATTTAACAATGTGCATTGCAATCTTTAATAGGATTGGCTCTTAACTGAGCATACTTCAGAAGAGTATTTTGATTGGTGGGTGACAATTCCCACAGTGGTTTTTCCCAAATTAATTTTTCACGTTAAATACTAGTGTCAAATGTGTTGAATGTTTATTGTGCATGTTATTTTTTGATTACTTAAAGTTGCTAATTGAAAATGTTAATTTATTGTTGTTATCGGTTACTACTGAAGTTTATCTTACCGAGTTGAATTAGAATTAAAGTTTTTAAGGTTTAAAGATTCACTGATTACTGATTCACCCCTCATCCAACAATTGGTATCAGAGAAGAGGTACTATAAAGGGATAAGTTTAAAAGACTTGAGTAAAATATCTGAAGATGTATAAGAGAGAGGCACCAAAGTTGAATAGGGACAACTTCTCTACATGGAAAAACATGATGAGGTTGCACATATCTAGAATTGGAGAGTACACATTATACTATCTTGAAAATGAGTATTCACCACCGCTATTTGGGCCTATGACAATTGAAAAAATAAGAGAAAGGAAAGATCATACACAAGTTATGATTGATATATCTTTTTCTCTCATTGACCTGGAGTTCAATGATCTTAAAGGATGTGATATAGAAAAATAGATGTGGTACAAGCTTGCATTGGTATATGGTGGAGATCATCATGTTCAAAAGGCAAAAGCAGAAAGTCTGAAAGGCGAATTTGATTCTATGAGAATGAGAGAAGGTGAAGATGTTACACAATACAATACAAGATTGAAGGAAGTTATGAATTCTATCAGAGGTGTTGGGGGACATATTGAAGAAGAAGTAATTGTTACAAATTTTCACCCTACTTATTCTAATTGGCAAGGTTGTTACCAGCCCTTATTTTCTGGTGAAAGAGGTTCATTTTTATTGATTAAATTGCTTTCATAATTGATTTTATTCAATTATCAGATTATTTCTCAATTGTTGGTTCATTTCTGGTTTCATTTTTAAAAAAGTTTTAGAAGTTTGATTTTTGTTGTCCTAACTATCAAAAAAATCAAATATTAGCAAAATATAAATGCTTGAGTTCAAACAGAAAGGAAATCTTTGTTCATTTCAAATAACTAAAGTACAACGATGAAATGATCCACACAAGCAGTGGTTGATTTGAAAACTACAAATTGAACGTGCATTTTAAACATACACAAAGGCTCTTTTATCAATAAAATAGAGATACAATTATGAAAATGCATTTATTATGCAACCCCACATCCTGTGGCTTAGGATAATGCAAGCATGCATCTAAATATTAAATGCAGAAATCAAAGCTATTTTACATTCTTGTAAATGGAAGAAATACAAGAAATAAGAGGATAGGGTTAGGCCCCCCATTGCCTGGTATTTTCGTTGAAGGTCAATATTTGCTTCAATTTGGGTCTCGCATCTAAAAATTTCCTACAAAAGAAGAGAGAGAGAGAGAGAGAGAGAGAGAGAGAGAGAGAGATGAGATCAGTTCATGCAAACTAAGAAATGGAAGGGACTAGCTTATCATTCTAGATATCTACTTCCATACATTTACATAAATGTAAATCAAAATGCAATAAAGAGGAGTTGTTGGAAGGAATGATTACATCACTGGAACTACTTTATTTCTTAACAATGTTTCTACTATGTGCAAATACATGTATGAAGATTTTAGGGAGACTGTTGAGGGGACATACATAAGTTATAGGTAAGAGACCTTCCAATTGAACCAAATTAGTCGATTGAAGACACTGAGGAGATCATAGAAGGGACATGCATAAATCACAAGGATGAAACCTTCTGATCAAATCAGGAAGGGGCCAAGACTAAAGTTTTCAGAAGGCTATTGAGGGGGCATACATAAGTTTTAAGAATGGGACCTTCTGGATAAATCATGGAGCTATTGAAGATTGACTATTTTGCCATGAAACCTTTCAGCATAATAGAACAATCATATTTTTCTACAGGAAGGTTTTGTTGAATAAAACAAGATTGTAACAAGAACTTATCATATTCTGCATATATTTCAGATTGCTACAGGAAGTAATTATCATATTTTGCTACAAGAAGTTGTTTTACATGGTATTGTCTATTATACATGAATCAGAATTGTATTCAAAGGATGCAACTCATTAGGAATCAAACAAAAGATTTCATGCAATAATTACTAGAAATGACATGAGTTTGAAGTAGTCATGTAACATGCTTCTATAGTCATCTCAGTGGAAATCAATAACCAAATGAAACCAATATTAATCAAGATTCAACAATGACAATCAAGGTCTTTTGTGATGGAGTATCATAACTGATAATTTATTTTCAGCTTGTTCATGTATGAAAATACTATCATGTATGTATAGGCTCAATTTTAATGCCACATGATGAAGAAGAGAAAAGAAAAGGAAAAAAATCAGTCGTAATGAGAGCAATAATTTCCTATGCAAGGATGTGCAAGTGACAATATAAGGCAGTATCACTGTCAAAGAGATAGATACAGTAACATATCATCAAAGCATATGGCATCATAAAGGATATCAAGCAAGGTGCAAAGAGAAGCAACACTATACAATGAATAGTAGTGCCATAGTATATGTTATCCATTAAGCAACATGAATAGAACCATGGACAACAATACATTTTCAATGATATAAAAAAGGAGCAAGGATTACAAGAAGACTTCAAAGTAATACATGCTATTATATAAAATTGTATTGTGATCAAATCATAATACTAATATTTAATGTTGTAAGCTACACAAGAAGAATAGGCAAAATATATCAATGCAATCCTCAACTTCCAATAACAAAAGAGACAACATCAAATTCTTTCTCATGGGCACAAAAAGTGACAGAAGTTGCAGATTTATAAGAAAAGAAGTCACAATTATAGTTGTAAGGACAACTACAACAACATATTGTAACAGATTAATTGTTGTAAAATCCCAGTAAAAATAATGAAAGACTTGATACATTAATGTCTACTTCAAAGGACAGATTTGCAACATTAGTGTTTTGTAATTTTCCAATGATTAATGCTAAAAGGATGATCATGTATTTGTAAGGAGTATGTAACTACAGTGGAGCTACAAAAAATAAAATAACAATCAATGATATAAACTAATGATACACAAAGGTATGTACAGTAAACCCTCGAGCACCATAATTCAAGATTTGCAAAGGAGCATAAGAGTGCAAAGTTTTTAAATGTTTTCTTTTGTTATTTACTACTAAGAAGTTGCCAAAGTGCAGTAAAAAAGAGCAAAGGTGTAGTGACCGAAACACCAGGAGCAGGGCAAGATCTCAGAAAATTGGAAAGGTATGAAGGAGATAAAGCACAAGCCTCCATTTCACAACAACAAAAAAATTCAAATGGAGCTCAAACCATTACAACAGAGGCGTACATGTAAGATAATGAAGTCTACAAGGAATCTTTAGAGATTAGCAGCTCAACGTTTTTTTCTAAACCCATGGCAGCAACATGTTGACAATTACAAATTCTTTTGTAAAGTGGCAGCTAGAGGTTTTCATTTATGGTGACAGCCAAGTAGAAGTAGTAGTAAGGGAGTAGGCTTCAACTCCAAGTTCTTCATCCATGGTGGCATTCATCTTAGCCCCAAGAAGCTCCAAACCCCAAACATCTCAAACCCTCATGAAAGCAGCATAGAGCTCCAACAAGAAAATACAAATGAGACCAAATGCAAATGATTTTATGGTTGCTTTGCTCTAGTAACCCGTGAGTTAGGGTGAACGACTTTTACCTTCATTTTTATTTTATTCTTGATATTGTATTAAGAGCTCACGAGTTAGGAAGCAGAGTCTGCTTTATTATTTCACTTCAAACTTTAATACAAATAATATTATTAAATCAACACTTATAAATTAATAAGTATTATTCATGATATTTATTAAGTTATAAGTGCAAATTTAATATTTTTTGTTATTCTTAATTGATTTAAAGTTTGAATTAAAATCTATATTTTATTTTATAAGTATTATTTTTAATATAAATATAGATTTTATTTCTCTTTTAACTAAGTTTAGCTATTATTAACAATCATATTTTAATATATTTAATTTCAATAAACAGTTTACTGTTTATTTTTTAAATTAAGTATATTATGATATGATTGTTAATAATAGGTAGATTTTTGTCGAGACTTATCCATTTATTTGTTAATTACTAATTGACTATATTCTTATATATTTAATTTTAAAATGAATAGTTGTACTATTTAGATTTAAAAAATTAAATATATTATAATATAATCAATTAATAATTTATAAATAATTAAATGAGTCTCAAGAAATATCTTTCTTTTTGCATGCTTATTGTGAATAATATTAATATTTGTCATTGTTATAAGGCATATTTTATTAATTATTCAAGTGCAATTAGGAGGTCTTATCTAGAAGTTGATCATCAATTGACTGCTCATCTTATGCTCACTCAAGGAGGATTTTATTCTATTCATGATCAGTTATAAGGGAGTTGAGGCATGTTTACAACACTTTGGAGCCTAGTTGGAGATGTTTTGGAGTAACCTATCAGCTACCATCACTTTGAGGACTCTTTCCAGCAGTTAACACTTCACTTTCTTGTAGTTATATCCCTATTTTGGTGGGATTTATCCTAATATCTGACCCCCACACTTTTTGCATGGTTTTTGAAGATTTGGAGCAGTTTTGGGGCAGTTTTGAGTGGTTTTTCAGTTGGGCATGGCTTGGTGGAGTTAGAGGAGCACTTAGAGTTCAGTTTTTGGCAGTTTAGCTTCTAATTTTATGGGTTTTCTCATGCATTTGACCCTTTCAAATATGTGGCCTATATTATTGTATTTTGACCTCATTTGGGGGGACCTTTTGAGCTCACATGTTTTGGCATATTGCATACTTGTGAGAAAATTGTAAGGGCATTTTGTAGCAGAGATTTTTCACCATTGATTATATTGATACAACGGTTCCTTCTCATTGATTTGGGTGCAATATTATGGATTTCTTTATTTTATGTTGTGTTATCCTTCATTCAAGCTATATTCCTTGTTGCATATTTGAATCTTGATACTTGTTGTTACATGTCTTTGTTTTTGTCCTTACTCTTTTGTAGAGAATTGGTGAAGCTTAGTTCCCTTTCAAGGAAAAATATTCCAAGTCCTTGCATAGAATCAATTTTTGTAATTGCATGTTTTTCTGAGTATTGAGAAGCATTAGTGTCATCTATGATTCATGTTGATTCAATTAAAGTTACATACAAATCATTTGGTGTGTCACCTCTTTTAGTTTTTTAGGTATTCATATTTTTCTCATCCCTTTTCCCCATATACAATTTTAGTTTTAGGTGAGCACTACTTAGGAACCAACCTATCTTCTGGAGTTTCATCTCTCATTTTAGGATAACCCACCACCCGAGAGAGTTTACATGTTTCAACAGGATAGCTAGATTTCATATCAAAGCTAAAGGCACAATCTTGATTAACAAAAGCAACAAGAAAAATGTTGAGGACATTGTTGCCTATATATGCCATCTGAGTGTATTCAACACAAGAACTAAGATCCATTCCTCAAATGCATGTTTCACTGGATGCTACAATTGGTAAGTTGATTACTTTTGAGCTAAATAATTTTGACAATAGTTTACCTTCCACTACTAAGATTGAGTCTGCATTCAAGTCATCTTTGAACATTGGAAATTCTAGAGAGTCTAGATCAAGTGATAGTTATGTAAGAAGTGCAAGTGAAAGGTTTCATAGTTGCAAGAGTAATCTAGAAAGTCTATTTGAAAAGGAAAGACAAAAAGAAGAGTTTGAAGCTTTACTAGCTAAGAGACTACCGAGAGGAAAAAGGCAAATACTAAGGTAAACTACCTTTGAAATGTTTCAATTGCAATAAGATTTGTCATATTGCATATAGATGTCTCGACAACAATGGTGATGAGAAGAAAGAAAATTGAGATAATAACAAAAGAGAGAACAAATTCAGGAGATACTGATATTTCAAGAACAAAGATAAGAAGTCATGCTACATTGTTGAATAAGGACTAATTGATGATGATTTAGATAATGATGAAGGTGAAAAGGTTGTGTATGTTTCTATCAAGGATGATTTTGATGAAGAAAGGTATGAAGAAGAAAAATCCCTAATTTATCATGTTAGTAAGAATGATACATGGATAATAGATAGTGGATGTTCACATCATATGACTGGTGACACACATAAGTTCATTACTATGGAAGATCATGATGGAGGTTATGTTAGATTTGGCAATGATGCTCCATATCATGTGAAAGGTAAAGGTTCTATAATTCTACTGGATAATACACAATGTGACAATGTCTATTGGGTTGAAGGACTAAAGCATAATCTTTTGAGTGTGGCACAACAGGACAACACAGGTCATTGACTGGAATTTTAGAATGGAAAGGTAGGAGTATTTGATCAGAATGGAGGTCTAATTTCCACTTGTGAATAGTCAAAAGGTAACTTATTCTACCTTGACACTACTACAAAGAGTTTCTTATTTTATAAAGTTGAGGATGTATGGTTATGGCATAAGATATTTTTCATATGAATTTTGACAACTTAATTAAGGCGAGAAAAAGGAATAGAGTAAGAGGTCTACCAAGACTAGACAAACTTGAAAATGTCATGTGCAAAGGATGTCAAGTTGGTAAGATGACCAAGTCAATTTTTACAAGAAAATATTACACTACACAAGGAATTTTAGAGTTAGTGCACACTGACCTATGTGGACCTGTGAGAACACAAAGTTATTATGGTGATATATGTTTGTTGATTATTATTCAAGAATGATGCATGCCATGTTTTTGAAGGATAAAACATAATCTATTCAAACGTTTAAGTGGTACAAGGTAAGAGTTCAAAAGGAGACTAGAAGATAATTGAAGTTTCTGAGATCTGATAGAGGAGGTGAGTTTAGATCTGATGAGTTTACACTTTTTTGCAATGAACATGGAATAAAGAGACAAATGTCTACACCGAGGACACCATGAAAAAATGGTATAGCAAAGAGAAGAAAAAGATCCATTATTGATTGTGCAAGGACATTGATGATTGAGAATGGTGTATCTCAAACATTTTGGAGAGAAGCAATCATCACTGTAGCTTATACACTAAACTAAGTATAACTGAAGAAAGGTACAAACAAAACTTCATATGAAATCTGGTATGGTCACAAACTGAATGTAAGTTATTTCAAAGTATTTGGAAGTAGATGTTACATTCTAAAGGATTCTAGAGATGGAAAGTTTGATCATAAAGGTGATGAAGAAATATTCTTAAGATATTCTACAAAGAGAAAGGCTTACAAGTGCTTAAACAAGTCTACTAACAAAATTGTAGAAAATGCAAATGTAAGGATTGATGAATTTGCAAAGAAAAATGAAGAAGAAAACAAAAAGGAATCTGAGGACTATCAAAGATTTGTATATGTTCAACCTGAAGTTCCTGATACCTTACCTATAGTACAAACTGAGGAGGAAGCTGAACAGAAAGAGCCAAATGCTAAAAATGAAGAACTTCCATAGCCTACCGAGCCTATCCTAGAAAAGTATGTGAGAAGACACCATTCACCGAGCAAGATTATTGGAGACAAGAATTATAGAGTTATGATGAGAAGTAAGTTAAGAGATAACAAATGTTTAATTTTTGAATTTGAGCCAAGAATAGTAAAAGATGCATTGGATAATGACAATTGGGTTAAAGATATGAATGAAGAGATAGATCAAATTGAAAATAAAAATACATGGACTTTGGTACTAAGACCTAAAGATAAAAATGTTATTGGTACTAAGTGGATTTTTAGAAACAAATTGAATAAACATGGAGATGTGATTAGAAACAAAGATAAAATGCTTTGCAAAGGGTATGCACAAGAAGAAGGTATTGATTATGGAGACACTTATGCACCTATTTCTAGATTAGGAGTTAGAATTCTACTAGAATATCCAGCTTATAAAGGATTTAAAGTTTATCAAATGGATGTTAAGTTTGCATTTCTTAATGGTATTCTTGACGAAGAAGTCTATATTGAACAACCTGAAGGATTTGTTGAGAATACTAACAAGGACATGGTATGTAAACTACACAAGGCACTATATGGTTTGAAACAAGCACCCCAAGCATGGTATGAAAGGTTACATTCATATTTAATCAAGATTGGATTTCAAAGAACAAGTGACAACAAAAATGTGTATCTAAAATTTGATAGTAATGATAGGATTTTAATTGCTGAAATATTTGTTGATGACATTATTTTTGGAGGAAATAACACATTGTGTAGATCTTTTTCTAAGGAGATGAGAAAGGAATTTGAGATGTCCATGATAGGAGAAATACAATTCTTCATTGGACAATAGATTCAACAAGTCGAATATGGGATCTACATCACACAGTCAAAGTACATCAAGGAGATCCTAAAGACATTTGGTATGGAAGATTCAAGACCAGTTGGAACACCAATGGCCATTGGTTGCAAATTGTCAAAAGAAGATGAGTCAAAGGAAGTGAATGAGATACTCTACCGATCAATGATTGGTAAGCTACAATATGTTGTACATAGTAGACCTGATATTGCTCATGCAATAGGTATTGTTGCAAGATTTTTTGCCAATCTAAAGGAATCACACAGTTTGTAGTTAAGAGAATATTTAGATATCTGAAAGGTATTTAAGACTTCATTCTACTATACAAGAAAGGAGGAGATTTTGATCTGAAGGTTTACATTGATGTTGATTGGGCTAGAAACATTGATGAGAAGAAAAGTACAAGTGTAGGATCTTTCTTTTTAGGAGAAAGATTAGTGACATGGTAGAGTAAAAAACAAAGTTGTATATCACAATCTACAACTGAGGCAAAGTATGTAGTAGCAACTATGAATTGTGCAAACATTGTATGGATCAAACAAATATTACAAGAGGATATTATCGATCCAGTTACTATTTACTGTGATAATAAAAGTGATATCAACATATCAAAGAACTCAATGATGCATTCCAAGACCAAGAACAATTCTATCAAGTATCATTACTTGAGAGAACAAGTTCAATACAAGCATGTGATATTGGAGTATGTGAATTCGAAGGAGCATATAACAGATATATTTACCAAGCCACTACCAAAGGATGATTTTGAGCATCTCATAGGTAAATTAAGGGTCTTTCCCCTATCCAATATTCACTAAAGCAAGATGTATGCTGCATCAATTCAAGGATTCATTAGAATATCTATTTTGTGAGTTGATGTTAGTGTTGACTCTTTAGGTGATGCCTGAAGTTGTGAAAATGGATTATTTATGCAATGAGATATAAGACATGCCAGGTATGATCCATTACCTAAACAAAGTTTTCAGGAGTATGTATCTTTGGAATTGTTGTCAAAGAGGGAGAATAAGCTATCGATGATTACAGAGAAATGAAGATTTTCGTCAAACACAAAGAGGGAAAAGATTGAGAATTGATGATCAAAAGTAAAGAAAGATGGAAAGGAAGAATAAGCAACTAAGAGGGAGAATACAGATTAAAGAACATGTGCTAAGAAGATAAAGTTTCAAACAAGCACAAATGATAAATTTTAGAGGGAGAAAAGGACAGAACACAGTGACTGAGAAGACTGAAAAATAGAGAGCTACAACAAGAACATAATAGAGATATTAGAGTATTGTCATAATCAATTGATAGTGTTGCCATCAATGTCAAAGAGGGAGATTATTAACTCTGGACTAATGGTGATGATGATGAAGACTGAGATAAGAGGTATACAAGATTGTAGAAGGATTAGATCAATTATTATTTTTTCATTGATGTCAAGCAATTGATTTTTGGTTTATATTGAGTTTCCATATCATTAGGAGTATGATATAAGTTGAGTGAGTTAAGGAAAAAGAGGAAGTGGAAAGTTGTGAAGGAGTTAGTAAGGTTGAAGAACTTAATTGGGTAGCTAATACATATCAGACAATGATAAGGTAATAATGGTTTAGTTGTTTTCTACTTTAGATTTTATGATATCAAGTTGTTAAAGGAGATTGGACAAGTGAGCAAGGTTAGAAAATTGACAAGGAAAAGAAAACAATTTATTTTTCAAAGAAGAAAGAAGTCATTTGGTAAAAGGAAAGTAATTTTTGGTAAAGATAAAGGAAGCCAAGACACCAAGTGCAAGGAGATATATACCAAACAAATAAAAAATAATTTTGGTTGAAGGAAAATGAAGGGCACCAAGCATAGAACAAAAATTAAATACAAGGATAAGAACAACATTTAATGAAGAGCCACAATGATCTAGAGGATTCCAAGGATGAAGAAGAGTTAGTTAAAGAGATCTACGATCGAGAAAATTCAAGGTGATGGTCTATGGTAAATATTTAAGCGACACAAAGTGAAGGTATAGGTTTCAAGAAAATTTTAAGATATGAGGTGATGATAACAAGTTTTAGTGAGTGCCAAGTTCATTGAATTAGTTCAAGAGGATGATTAGATTATTTAGAATAAATAGAGGAAACCTTAATCAAGTATATTAAGAGGCAAAATATAATCTATATAAAGGATGAAATTGAATGAAAAACAAGCTGGCTAGTTGAAGTGTTTCTGAGTGATGTAATGAAGAAGAAAAAGGCGGAAGTATGAGTCTATAGTAGAGATTGATGAAGTGTTGAGGCCATTGAATAGTGAAGGAATGAAGTGAAGAGAAAGAGAACATAAGGGATCTGACTAAGCAAGAGGTAGTTATGGATTTATAGATCAAATTTTATATTGTTTCTTATTAACATTTGTAACAAAAAAATCTCTTAACCGAGTGGACCTAACAGTCTTATTGTAAATCCTTGAGAGAGGTGACATTATAGAAGAGTGTTCAAATTCCTTTAACCAGGCCACTCCTAATAGGGTGAAGATCCTAACAGATCTGAGAAAAATCCCCTAACAAGGTCATATTTAACAATGTGCATTGCAATCTTTAATAGGATTGGCTCTTAACCAATCATACTTTAGAAGAGTATTTTTATTGGTGGGTGACAATTCCCACATTGGTTTTTCCCAAATTGGGTTTCCACATTAAATATTGGTGTCAAATGTGTTGAATGTTTATTGTGCATGTTATTTGCTAATTACTTAAAATTGTTGATTGAAAAAGTTAATTTACTGTTGTTATCAGTTATTGCTGAAGTTTATCTTAAACCGATTTGAATCAAAGTTAAAGTTTTTAAGGTTTAAAGAATCATTGATTACTGATTCATCCCCTTCTCAATAATCCAACAAAACCTACATGATCTACCCCTGAAAGTTTGATAATCTTTGTGCAAGGAGGATAGTAACCTCCCTAAGAAACTCACCATACCATGTTATCCTTGAGAATTTGGAGTTGGATAATACGACATTGTTTGACACATTACATGGTCTACAATGGTCATATTATAATTAACTCTTGGGTATGTTCCTAAGCTTGTGAGAAAAGGTTTTCAAAGCTAAGATGATTCCATGGGATATAATTGCTTGTGCGTGTTTTCAATATTACAAACCCAGTGAGAAACATTTGTTAGAACATATACCCTCAAAGTTACAAGTCTATTTCCAAAGAGATCAAATCCAAAACTATGTTGTTCTTGCAAGGTAGCTTTATCCCTTGCAGGATTTATTTCTCACTTGTCCTAGAAAGAGATTAAATCCAAGAAGTCATTCCAAAATTCAAGCTAAGGTATACTTATCGTAGTCACTACCTAGTCTGACAAATCCAAAATTTGCAAAACTTGAGAACCTTCACCTTCATAATCCCTGGGACCAAAGAGATTGAATACATGATGAACTCGATAAAACATAAGAAAGTAAAACTCCATTACCTTATGTGTACAAAGAAAAGAAGATAGTCGATCAAGAGACTAAAAAAGCCAAAACATTGTGAAGTCAATCCAACAAGGAATCCAAAAGCACGAGAATATCAAAATAATCATATTTAACAACATTATTTCACACTTCATTGGAAAATATCACTTGAATCACACCTTTGTTAGCTTCAAGAGATACGCCTAGTAGGAAGATCACAAAAACTATCCTTTCTTAATCTTCTTTGTCATCATTAGATTTCATTGTCATCCTTAAGATCAACCTTAGTCATCCCAATTCATCTCCTTTTAGGAAACACCCTCCAATCAAACCTCATCCCTAATCTAAATCCAAAAAAATCCAAAAAATTAAGCATACCCCCACTCAATGTCACATCCTTTCAAGTTGCTTAAAGAGTACATCCTAAATCAAACTCATCCTTATATCATCACTCTTTGACTAAGCATTTTCTAGAGTAGCTCATCATGTTCTTATTTTCTCATCACCTTAATCCAAATGTTGGTCTACATTGACAAAGATCCCATCTTATAAAAGACTGCAAGTCCATCTTAGGTCGACAAGCCATATCCATTTGAGCTTACATTAGGAGAAGCAACTCACATATTTTGACACTAAGTTATCCTCTAGGTCTTTAGGGCATCACCATCATCCTTAAGCGCCTTAAATTCATCCACTCATCAAAAACCTAATTCTTGCATCATCACCATTTTCCTTAGATGTTTTAGTACCATCTTGCACACCATCTCCCCTTACATTATCCTCATCATCTTTAGAAACCTTGTATTACTCTTGTCATCCTAGTTCATTCATTTCATTCCACCTAAAAAATGATCAAAGAAGAGACAATATATGGATCCTAACCTTGTTGCTAGTTCATCTGACCCAATAATTGATCCCAACAATGCTATAGTCTCTTATGATTTGTAACAACAAGTCCAAATCGACAATGTATGGGCTGACCTAGATGAAATTCCCACCACAGGTTCTATGGAAGCTTTCATGAACCACCTAGGACATGAAAACATGGTTAGGGCAATCATAGGCCAGAATTGCAATACTATCCTTGATAACTTTGCATGATAAGGCACTCCCATACCACCAAAGATCTCAGACTTCAATCCTCCAAGCCCATTAATCTTCCCAAGGGGAAGGTTCAACACAATCATGGAAGAAATTGTCAACCCACAAATAAAATCTATCCAACCAATAGCCTCTAATCCCATAATTCCTACCATGCAATAATCAACTCCTTTCTCTATCATGGGACCAACACCTCAACCCTCATAACTAGCTCCCTCGCATGCGCCACCTCCACCATCGGTAACAAAATTCTCCACGCAAGCGCCACCTCCACCCCCAACATCTCAAGCCTTCATTCAAACACAAGTCTCCATGCAAGTGCCACCTCCCCCTCTTGTATCTCAAATATTTACTTCAACACCATCTTTCTCCCCTACACAACAAGGAGCAACACAAGCACCACCATCTACCACTCAACAAATCTCCACTCAAGGACAAACCCTACCCGTCACCCAATAAACCTCTTCATAAGCCTTGCTCCCACATTTCATCTCCACAAAATAGCCTAAAGAACCGTTTTACACAATAGGGATGCCTCCTACAGGATCCTTAAACCAACCACTCATACCACAAGTCCCCACAATCACAACTGCATTGCCAATTATCACTACATCACAAGCCGCTGTAAGGACAAGCTCTTTTTGAGGTCTCAATGGCCCAAAGTAGGTAATACACCTTTTTAATTGATGTCAAAGGATGAGAAAAATCAGATGTGAAAAACAATCAAGTGTGAAGAGCAGAAGTGCAGATGTGAAGAAGAGAAGAGTAGAAAGAAAGTTTATATACTTGCACATAAGAAAGAGTTTTAAACAATAAGAATAGTGTACATCCAAGGGGGGGAAACTAATGGAGATAAGAGTATGTAATCAAAAGAGATATTTTTCCCAAGGGGAGAAGAGACAAAGAAGAGGCGAGGAAAAAGAGAATAGTTAGAGAGACTCCAAAAGATATTGTGGATAATGTTGGTAGTACTGTTGGTTTTTGATTGCATTATTGTTTTATTATTTTTACCATCACATGTTTCCATCAATGTCAAATGGGGAGATTTTTGGAAATTTGGACGTGTTTTCATTGATTTCAAAATGTCTACTATGATGTTTGGATGTTTAATGTGATGCTTGGAAGTTTTGATATATGTTATGTAGTTTATATGTCATGTATGCAATTTTCCTAGTAATGCAGTATGTTTAGATGAATAGAGAAGGAAGGTTACTAAAGATGAGGAGTCACACACCTCATGAAATTATGTAGAGGTTGTCTACATGGTTCATGTAAAGTTTGAGTTGTTGACATGATGATTTGATCAAGTTGTGGTGTTGCAGATGAAGACTGGTTATTTTGTTGATTTCTAGTATTACAATGTTACAGAGTTGCAAGGATTGGTTTTGTGTGTGTGTTCAAGATGATATATTTGGTTTCATAATTGGTAATATGTTAAGGACATAAGAAATGTATCTATGAGTCAAAAGGTTTGTGATTCTGATGGACCACAAGGAATTTACAAGTATTTCAGTTGAGGATAACAATGTCTTGAAGTTGATATACTACAATTGATTGAATATCTTAAAGGAGAGATTGAGGAAGAGATTGATATACCTTAGTAGTTAATGTCTATATGTGAGACATTGAATCAGTTAGTGTATTGTCATTGATGTCAACTAGTTTTTACTGTACTTATATGATGGTTACAAACATCTGAAGAAGGAAATAATGATGAAGGAATGAGATATCTACATGAAGATAAGATGTATGAGAAAGATACATATATGGTATTCATTGGGTAACTTATTGACGAGTCTATGACATTATGTTAGTGATTTGATTGTATTACATAATTCTGTTATGATTTGAAGATAAAAAAATGTACAAGTTTATGTAGTTGGTAAATGAAGAATTTAGTATACACCAAGTTGGAATAGTGTACACCGAGCAATTGTAGTGTATACTGAGTACAATGTTAATCGAGTTAGTTATCACTGATGCACTATGGTATTAACTAAGTAAAAGGAATAAATGGAACTAATGACTTCTGAATAAATATAATGAGATGGATGATTATGAATGATTATGAGGTTAAAGATAATGTTTTTTATGTTGATCAAATGACTGACAAAATTCAAGGATGATCAGATGAAGGAGATTGAAACATGTTACTGACACAACTATCGAGGAAGGTTAAAGCGATAAAATTAATGGTGAAGATTAAGAGGCAAAATTTATGGTTGGAAATAAAATGGTTTATGATGTTTATAAATGGAGACAATAGATTTAGATTGAATTCTGGAATGCGCGTGAGAAGATTGCATTCATGCGAGTTGGTCAAACAAGTTGAAGACAGAACCGAGCAAATCTACAAACAACAACGAGTGTCAGAGAAAGGAATTATCAAGCATATCAGAGTTGGAGGATACAAAGAGATTGAATTGATTTTATTGGCTAGAGGTATTTTGACCTTAGCGTAGATCTAAAAATCTAAAAAATAAAGAAGACCATGATTATGTCGAACCTTGAAAATCTTGTAAAGAACCTGTTGTAATGGACCGAACCAATGGTTGGGTTATTTCATTCAAGATGAGATTTTATTCGAAGGAAACTAGTTGTGCATACCTAGGAGTCCAATGAGAGACAATATGATAAAAGAAAAGTATCTTGGTTGATTAGCAAGACATTTTGGTATTGAAAAAACAATGGCTTTGGTTAGTGAAAATTACTTTTGGTCTCAAATTCATAAGGATGTAAGGAAATTTGTTTAGAGTTGCAAATTTTTTCAAGTAGCAAAAGGATGTAGTCAGAATGTTAGATTATATAAACCTTTGACAATACCAAATAGACCTTAGGAAGACATAAGCATAGATTTCATACTTGGATTTCCTAAGACACAAAGAGGGAATGATTCGATATTGTAGTTGTGGACAAATGTTCTAAGATGACCCTATGGATTTCAGTGCTTGGGTATTCTTCGATCATTTCTTCTTTGAGGACACCAAGGCATGAAGTGGTTCAAGATCTATGAATGCATTATCTTCCATAGTGAATTTTGTTAGGATTAGGGACTCGAATTTGACACAATGTTCTACAAATAGGAAAAAATAACAGAGTTTTAGAAATTATTTAGATTCCTATTAGGTTAGTATTGATGGTGGAATACTTTGTTAATTACAATAATATAAATTTTGGGATGCTCGAACCCATCATATTTTAAGAGCTACTAGCTCATTCAAGACGATTTTTGAACATGTTTAACCTTGCCCAACTATTTACAAGTTTGGCAGGTTATAGCCTTGAGGATACTTGGACACATGGTTCAAAATATCCTAGGCAATGTGAAATGTATGGGTGATTAATATTTAAATTAGTTCACAAATGTAAGGGAATAAACACATAGTTGTCTTAGGAGCTAACTTTCCATCTTGAATAAGGATAGTTTTACTCTTAATAGAAATGTGATAGGCTATCAATAAGTCATTTCCTTGTATAGATTGAATCATCATGACAATTTCTAGGTTAAACATTTTAAGAAATATAAGGTGTTGTAACAAGAAAATGCCTCACTTTCACATGTCTTTGAACCAAGTTTTCTTGAACTAATTATTGAAGTACGTGGCTATCTTTATAGACTCTTTCGATAGTGCTTCATTTTTCCATTAGAAACAAGTTAATTTCTTTTTCTTTAAATTAATTACATAGGGGTTGCTCTAAGCTAGTACTAATCTTGAGTAGAGTTGAAGCCAAACCTCTATATTAATCAATTTCTTTAATGCACTAGGTGAATGCAATTCCATAGTTTAGAAGGTACTACAACTATCAAAAGGTTTCCAACATTTCACGTGACAAATGAGTGGTTTCTTTGTCCTAACATTGCAATACTTGGAATGCTTGGATACACTAGGTTAAATGAAGGGGGAATTAAGTTAGCAAAAATATATTGGGTCATTTTGTTTATAAATTGACTTGTGATTTAGTTTGAAGATGTAGGTACATAGAGTGATTTTCTAGATAAATGAACATTTGTGCTTAAAAAAATAAATAGATTGAGATCTATACCAAAACCTCAACACATTGAATTTTGGCACCATTGGGTGTGCTAAAAAATGTTGATGCTTATATGTGTTCCAAATACCTACACCATGGAAAGAACATTAGCATAGCAATTTCATAGGTTTAGGACCTTAAAATGTAATATACTTTTGGAGAAATGAAGGTTAATTCCTTATCTATTCTAGGTACCCTAAGTTATTAGAGAAAAGGGACATGTATTATTAGCTTTAAGAGTTGAAATAAATTGGAGATGATGTACCATAAACATTTCAAAGTATTTAATATAGGAAACTATAATACCACTAGGGATGTCTAAGAGAGTTTAAGTTAATGTGTGTCTAGCACTTGGATTTTATAAACTAATTTTCCTAAGATTGGGATACAAATGTCAATTAAATAAATTTTATTACCCTCTTGTGACAATAGTGGTGTAGAATATTTATGTATAAGTCTACTGAAATGTAAATAATCTTGTCAAATAAATGTTAACTTAATGTAGAAAACACAATAGAATTTTACTAAAATTTCAGTATGTGCCTGTTTGTTTGCCGGAAGATGGCAGGAATTGGAAGATGATAATCAGGTTTTGACTTGAATCCACTGTTTGGAACGCTTATTTGCAAAATCAGGTTATACCATCAAAACCTGAATATACCACCAAAATGAGCATATCCATCTTCCCACCTAGGAGGTGGAATTTGATTTCATCTCCAGGTTTTGACAATTTCTGAACCCAATTAAATTATTTTGTCGGGTCCGTCATCTTCATCAGATCGCAAAGGGAGAGCTAAAAGGGGAGGCGAATAAAGATGTCATTTTTGAACCCAATGAAATATGCATCCCCATCATTAATCCTCGCGTTGTTCGCCACATCATCTAATGGCCGCTGCTGCTCAGGGATATGCTGGCCGTCTTCTTCAGGTGAAGAGGAGAGCAAGGCGGAAGTGAGGTGCCTTGCTTGAAGCTGTGAGTCCCGGCGGTTGTGGCTTTGACGCTGCAAAGCCAATTCTCTGCGCTTCTGTTGATCGGAGAGTATGCGCTTGTGAATTCGGTGTGAGGACGTGACAGGGTCGACCATGGATAATTTGTAAGGAGGTATACAACCCTGTCAAAGCCTTACAGAGGTTTTGCTCTGCTATGCTTCCCTTCTTGTCTACTAATGGTAGAGCTCCAAAATTTTGAATCAAGTTATAAGAGCGGTGAATATTTTTAAATGTGATTTGGTGACTTGATGGATGCTTTTTATATTGCAAGAGTAGAAATTTTGCATGCAGGGAATGGAATGCAGTTTGTTCTAGCATTGAATTTCACTCATATTGAATTCCAAGTTAAGACAATGACTATGGAAATGAATGTTGCACCGCACAAACAATTCAAGATCTGCAAGATTTCATCTCTTCAAAAGTTGATATTTTAGGCATGGGTGGTTTAAATTACTGAACAAAGTCATGGTTCTCAAACTTCCATAAAACATTTCAACAGAGCGAAAGAAGACTGAAACAACATCATCGTCCTTAAAGCTGACATTTTTTGAAGCCCGTAATTGTGGTTGCAATCTAGTTTCTTCTCAATTCTAATTCCAATTTCGAAAATGGCAACCAAACGCAAAATATGAATTGTCTCAGCCATCTTCCGAGTGAACCAAATGATCCAAACTATCTTCTGAATACACAAAACCGGAATTTCAAAACCTAATTTTGAGATAATCAGATTTTGACTCAAATTCCAATTCTCTAAACAAACAGACCTTAATGTTCTTCATAATCTACATCTCTTAAATCTGCATTCCCTAGACTGTAAAATATTAAAAACACATTATTTTTTAAAAAAGATTTGCAGCACAGAAATACAGATCATGAAGATCATATGCTGAAATTCTATTGTGTCTTCCACGTTAAGTTAACATTATTTGACAAGATTATTTATATTTTAAATTTTTTTAGCCCCTCCCGACGGAAGGATTGTGCAGAACGGGAATGGCAGAAGAGCATCAGCATCCCATCTGAGGCGTGAATGCTGCACGCGTTTTAGTCAAAAGTAAAATCTCCTGTACGTCCTACGCTTTAGGCGCGCATGCTAACATATCAGATTTCTCAGAAGCTTCATATCACGTGAATCAGAGTTATTTGTCGAAATTTAAAGACCATTAATTAGAAGAGAGCAAATGCAGAGAAAGTAGTCGCAACTTCAAATGAAACTTCTCCCCGCTAAAAATGAAACTTCAAAGAAATTTGGGTGTTGTCTACTTGAGAATGGAATCTTCGTATTCACAGCTTCGCCGTTGTTTCTATCCTTCTTCTCCTGCAGTTTCTGCCCGGAATGCTGGGGCCCCGATCCTTTTCCTGAAGAGCGCCCTCCACATTTATATCCGCATCCTCTGTATTCACTGGATACCCAAGAGAAAATTTGTTTCCACTGGAGGGCAGTTGCACTTATCCCTGCATATTTGTGTGAGATTGACCCAAGTGATCAGACTATAAGAGAGTAGAACGAAAATGGGGGATCTTGTGTCGGGAGCCATTGTAGGTAAAGTTGCCAGTGATCTGTTATCGTTGGTGACAGATGCCATAAAGAAGAGCTATAACTGCAAAGAAAACTGCCAGCACCTTAAGAAAGCACTAGAAGATATTATGCCTCTATTACATGAGGTCATTACTACTGGTTCCGAGCAGATTCCCCAATATCGCCAGAATCAGCTTAACGAATTATATAAGAGGCTGAAGGATGGGACTGATCTGGTAAACAAGTGTTCCAAGGTCAGCCGATACAATTTGTACAAGAGACATAAATTTTCAACGAAAATTGAAGCTTTGGAAAAGTATATTATCAATTTCAATTCAAAGCAAGGGTGGTTACAAACAATGTGTGACATTCGGCATCTCAGTGTAGATATGAAGGAGGGTTTGGAGAGGATTCAGGGCGAAATCGCAACAAGAGAGCCTCAGCCGGCGATAACTGAATCGATGAATCGGTTGCAAAGCGACGAAGAGACTCCTAGTCACATCCCACAAATTCCTGAAATGCCTAAATCTCCAGTAGGTTTGCAAATTTCTATTGATGGGCTGTGGGAGCGTCTGTTCCCCGAAGATGTCTCACATGTTGCAGTGAAAGGATTCGGGGGCAGTGGCAAGACCACTTTGGCCTTAGCTTTTTGCACGGACCCTAAAATCAAAGGTGAGAAGATTTTTATATATGTGTATCATTCGAGTCTTATGGGTATTTAGGATTACAATAGATCGCAATGATGTTGCTCTCTGCTTTGGGATTTCTTTTTCTAGGTCGAAATCATTTCAGAGGTTAATGTGGGTTATCTTTTAATTTATAGCTAATTCTTAAGCTGTAGTTGCATGGATTATTGCCTTACTCTGACGGGATTCAAAATCCATTCAAACATTTGTAGAGATAGGGTCATATCCTCAACTATTTTCAACAAAATTTTGATTTCATAAATAGTAGTGTGCTTGTTTTTATCCAGTTCTGTGGTTACAAAACATGCTCTTTTTGCGGCAGAGCAATTGTTGCCCGCCTCATTTAGTTCCTTCCGCTCAAAAGCGTACGCCATCAATCACAAAATTTCTTCACTAACTGATTTTATTTTATTTTATGTTGTTGGTGTTCAGATCACTTTAAGGACAGAATTGTTTTCGAAACAATTTCGCAGAGCCCAAATCTCATGGTAACTATTGAGAGACTGTGGGATAAGTTAGTTCCTGACGACAGACCTGATTTTCAGAATGTTGAAGATGCCCATATGCAGCTCCAGCAAAAGCTCAGCCAAATGAGTTCTCAGCCAACTTTGGTTGTGCTGGATGATGTCTGGAAGAAGCTTCACCTTGACAAATTGTTGTTTGAAGCAGAAGGATACAAGACTGTGATCACAACTAGAAATAGCCTTGTCGAAGCTAAATGTGAGTATGACTTGCAATTATTAAGAGAAGAAGATGCTCTGTCCCTTTTCTACTTTTGGGCATTTGGACAGCAAACAGTTCCAGAAACAGACGATCAAAATCTAGTCAGTCAGGTATTTTTCTTTTCCCATTTCCCCAAGCAGGCAACACATCAGAAATTTAAATGATGTACTGTGTATAATTGAGGATTACATTATATAGATGTTATGATCCCATAGAGGCTGATCAATTGGGAACGATTTAATTCAGGTAATAAAAGAATGCAAAGGACTGCCACTTGCTCTTAAGGTGATCGGAAGCTCTCTGCGTGATAAGCGCCCTGCAGTGTGGAGGGATGCGAGAAACAGGCTTTCTCAAGCAGAACCAATATCAGATTATCACAAAGATGGGCTTCTCAGTTGTCTGAAGGCAAGTATAGATATATTGGAAAGAGAAGATCATGAATGCTTTTTAGATTTAGGGATATTTCCAGAAGACAGAAAAAATCCTGTGGCTGCATTGTTGGACCTGTGGGTTCATGTTCATGATTTGGATTGGGAAGCTGCTTATAGAATTTTTTCAGAACTTAATAGTCGAAATCTATTGAGTCTTGTGAACACTACAATGTAAGTCAATCGTCGCAAACTCTATTTATCTTTGCTTATGCTTGCTTCCTTGCTTATGGTCCACACCTATTAATTGTTTGTATTTAAGTTGGATGCAAATCAAGGCCATTCTTGCAACTCATACAATCAAGAAACACGGTTGAATCATTGGTTAGAATAGAATTACAACATATTATAAGTTGCTTGTTGGCTTTCGATTATTGTATTGATGCGAATGAGGAATGAATCTTTTCTTCGTATCACAAATATCTTTATTTTGACTAACATAGCAACGCTGATTCAGGGATCGCTTTGGGAACATGTGTGGCAGTAGCTTTGAGCTTTTTATTCAGCATGATGTCCTACGGGACTTGGCTTTAACTCTGACCAGGAAAGAAGAGTCAATAAACATGCGTAGAAGGCTTATTATGCCCCGGAGAGAAAAAACTGTTCCTGGAAAATGGATAAAACACGCGGATTCTCCATTCAATGCTGAGATTGTTTCCTTGCACACAGGTTGGGTACATATTCTTTTATCAAGTCTCGACATCATTTTTGTCCATCTGGTTCCAGAGGTTAAAAGATTGCAGTCTCATTCTTGCAAGTATCATTTCAGCTCTTGCCTTTACCTACCTACTAGATATGTCCAATGATGCTGATTGGTTCATTTTTTGAATGCAGAGATGATGAATGAGGAGGACTGGTGTCACATGAGCTTTCCTAAAGCTGAGGCGCTTGTGTTAAACTTTTCTGCAAGTGAATACTTTCTTCCCCCATTTTTGCAGACCATGCACAAATTGAAAGTCCTTGTAATTGTCAATTACAACTCAAAGCGGGCCACTCTCAAAGGTTTATCTGTCCTATCTTCATTATCTGAATTGAAGAGTCTTAGGCTGGAGAGAATTATTGTTCCACCCCTCCATGATTATTGCCAATCCTGGCAAAAGTTAGAGAAGCTATCTTTCAGTCTATGCGATGGTTGCGAAATACTGAATTGGATGCAGACAAATCTGTACTTAAATCTCCCCAATCTTGTGGAGCTTACCATTGATCACTGTAGTAACTTGAAGGAACTTACTGCATGTATTTGTAATTTGACTTCCCTTCAAAAGTTGTCTGTCACAAACTGCCATGATCTTTGTAAGTTGTCCGATGATGTAGGAAAGCTTAGTTCATTGCAAATTCTGCGCTTGTATGCATGCCCATGTTTAGAAGAGCTGCCATCTTCCATAGGTAAACTCAAACAGCTGAAATTCCTTGATATTTCACTGTGTGAGTACATGCACCGACTCCCGGACGATTTTGGCCAATTGTCAAGCTTGGAAGGTCTTGGCATGAGAGGGTGTTCTCATGTGAAGAAAATTCCTAAATCTGCCAGTGAGCTAAAGTCCCTCGTGCATGTCATCTGTAATGAGAAGATTGGCCGGCAATGGACAGCTATCAAGGCCTCCCACATTCCTCGGCTCCATGTTGAAGTTGCAGAAGAGCATTTCCACTTGGAGTGGCTTAACGATTGATGCTTGTATAATTTAGTTACAACCCCAATGGAGATACCAGATTGATGCTTTCGTCAATAATATAAATGTAGTGTCGATACAGTTGTAGAGTCTCGGGCACTAATGTGTGGAGAAGGGGTTTTCGCCAGGTCACGTAAGATATACATTCTCGTACAGCTAAATGTGTCCGCCTTTCTCATTCACGCATTTTTTTCTGTATCGGTTTTGCTCAGCTTCTATGGAGCTGCCAGATTCCATGTTGATGTAGAAATTTTATATTTTCTAGTGTTACACTCGGATTATATGACATTGGTAAACTCTTCATTATTTTTTAGGATAACATGCTGTACATATGCATGTGAGATTTTAGTTCTTATGAGTTGAATGTTTTGAAATGAACAAATGGGTACTTAATTTTTGTTGTCAATTTTTAATGATGATTGAATGTTGCTTTTGTTTGAATATGTATGATTATCTTAATGTAAATTAATTAGTGTTGTGATTGATAAGTGGATACATGATGATTCATCCCGCCTTCCAACAAAGAGAGGGAGAGTATCGCCGGTGAAAGGGAGATACAGGCGGCGAACAGGTGATCGATGCCATATGAGTGTTCTCACACATGCACAAATAGATTCATACTGTCCTTGTTTGTGGTCATTAGTGAACCTTGTGTATTACCTCTGATAGTCAAGGAGAACACTTGCACAAATAGATTCATACTGTCCTTGTTTGTGGTCATTAGTGAACCTTGTGTATTACCTCTGATAGTCAAGGAGAACACTTGCACAAATAGATTCATACTGTCCTTGTTTGTGGTCATTAGTGAACCTTGTGTATTACCTCTGATAGTCAAGAACTGGAGCGATGCTTGGTTAGAAAGAACTAGAGCCTACTTAGTAAATATTTGATTGTTGATTAAACTAGCATTTGCATTCTAACGAGGTGTAATGCTTATGCTGATAGTAAGATATGTTATAGGTAATATATTGGAAGGCTAATAAAGAATCACTGAACAAAGCAATATTTTGTATGGTTTCAATAAATGCAACATTTAATAGTGGTCAGAGAAATATTTCAGTGAAGCAATGGGATATTAGGAAATAATGGGCATGCCAACATTCATAATAAACTTATTAGAGAAGAGGTAGCAAACACGGAAGGAGGGCAAGAATTTGGTTATGAAAGCAGCACATTAGTCTCGACAGGAGTATTTTTCCTTTAAGGCTGCCCATCCTTTCACAAGGAGACCAGCTGAAAATCGATTGGGAGCATATCTTGAAATGTAATTCATGTTCCTATCAATGCTTCCACCATTCTGCGACTGCGTACACATGTAACAAACAAACTGAACCATTGCTGGTATGGCCATGTCCTTTTTTATAGGGTTTTCAATCAATTGCAGCTGAATTATAATTTTCTCTTTTAGAATTCTTTCATGTGTAGGCTTAGAGGGTCTCTTTATAGTATAGAATTCGGTAGCTCCTCAAGTGTTCTCTTCTTATCTCTGGTTTGTTGATAACAAATGCTTTTATTACAACCTCGGTATTATTATTAAAATATTCAATTGTTAAGGGAATTGGTTCTTTTTCTAATAGCAAGAAATTTCCTCGTTTTTTATCCATTTCGAGTCTGATTAATTATATTTGCAAAAACTCAAATTTTGCGATACATTTTAGGAGTTTTTTATGGCGACCAATTAGTTTTCATGAACTTCATTGAAACCCATCTTTGAAAATGGAAAACAATCCCCGACAAAATTCAAATGATGTCTACAACTAGCAAATTTTAAATGTTCTCTATGATTTTGGTGAAGTGCGGAGAAATCAATTGGCCAGAATTAAAAGAAAAAAACCTAGACAATGCCTTATGCATGCAAAAGCTTTCAAATCTCAAAATTTACTTCACAAATGAAACTTTTTATGGCCTTAAAATCCATCGGGCCACAAATTTTGAATGTTATATTTTCATGTTCAATTGTTTAGGGATTTGGTTAGCAGAAAATTTTCTCTTTTCTTATTAATTTTGAATCCAAATAATTACATATTTATAATTTAATATAAAACTTGTGATACATTCTAAAGTTTTTTTTATTATGACCAATTAATTCTGCTGCACTTCATTGAAACTCATGTTTCACAATGGGAAAAAAAATTCCGAGAAAATTCAAATGACATATATTGCAAACAAATTGTACATTGAAAAGTGGATTTCAAATGTCCTCCATGGTTTCCATCAAGTGTAGAGAGATGAATTGGTCAGCTTAAATATAACCCTAGACAATGCCTTGTGCATGCAAAAGCTTTCAAATCCTAACTGATTTCATTTTAGCTTGTGTTGTTGGTGTACAGATCACTTTAAGGACAGAATTGTTTTTGAAACAGTTTTACAGTCCCCAAATCTCAGGGTAACTATCGAGAGACTGTGGGATAAGATAGTTTGTTGCCCCATACCTTATTTTCAGAATGTTGGAAGATGCCCATATCCAGTTGAAGATAGTTTGTTGCTCCATTCTCAATCAACTTTTGTTGTGCTGGACGATGTCTGGAACAAGCTTCACCTTGACAAACTGTTGTTTGAAGCAAAAGGATACAAGACTGTGATCACAACTAGAAATAGCCTTGTCGAAGCTAATTGCTAGTATGAATTGCAATTATTAAGAGAAGGATATGCTCTGTCCCTTTTTTCTACTTTTGGGCATTTGGACGACAAACAGTTCTAGTACAGTCGATCAAATCTAGTCAGTCAGGCATTTTTCTTTTCCCATATCCACAAGCAGGCAACACACCAGAAATTTAAATTCTGTATTGTGTATAATTGAGGGTTACAATATATAGATGTTATGGTCCCATAGAGGCTGATCAATTGGAAACAATTTAATTTAGGTAATAACAGAATGCAAAGGGCTTCCACTTGCTCTTAAAGTGTTTGGAAGCTTTCTGCGTGCTAAGCCCCCTGCGGTGTGGAGGGATGCGAGAAATAGGCTTTCTTAAGAAGAACCAATATCAGATTATCTTGAAGATGGGCTTCTCAGTTGTTTGAAGACAAGTATAGATATATTGAAAGGATAAGTTCATGAATGCTTTTTAGATTTGGGGATATTTCCAGAGGACAAAAAATTCTGACGCTGCATTGTTGGACCTATGGGTTTATGTTCATGAGTTGGATTGGGAAGCTTCTTATAGAAATTTGACAGGACTTAATAGTCAAAATCTATTGAGTCTTGTGAACAGTCCAACGTAGGTCAATCTTCAGAAATTCTAGGTTTCTTTTTTATGCTTTCTTTCTTGCTTATGGTTCACTCCTGTTGAGTGTTTGGGTTTATTGGATGCAAATCAAGGCCTTTCATGCATTGAATCATTGGTTTGAATAGAATTACAACATATTATTAAGTTGCTTGTTGCTTGTCTAATATTTTATCACATAATTTGATGCGAGAGAAGGATGAATATTTTCTTCGTAATCACAAATATCTTTATTTTGATTTAGAGATCACTTTGGGAACATGTGTGGCAGTAGCTTTGAACTTCTCATTCAGCCTGATGTCATACTGGACTTGCCTTTATTCCTGACCAGGCAAGAAGAGTGAATACACATGCATAGAAGGCTTATTATGCCCCGAAGAGAAAATATTGTTCCCAAAATATAGAGAGAACATGCAGTTCTGCATTGAATGCTGAGAGCCTGAGATTGTTTCCTTGTACACAGTTTGGGCACATATTTTCTTTTATCAAGTCTCCACATCATCTATTGTAGTTCGAGAGGTTAAAGGTCTCATTTTACCAAGTATCAAATCAATTCTTGCCTTTTATCTACCTACTAGTTTTGTCCGATGATGTTGATTGTTTGATTTTTTGAGTGCAGGTATGATGAATAAGGACTGGTGTCACATGAACTTTCCTAGAGCTAAGGCTCTTGTGTTAAATCTTTCTGCTAGTTAATACTTTATTTCCCCATTTTATCAGACCATGCACAAATTGAATGTCCTTGTAACTGTCAATTTCTCAAAGGTTTATCAGTCCTATTTTCATTATTAAATGATAGGCTATTATTTGGAGAAACTTTGGCCGGAATCTCTAAATGTCTTACGCCGTAAGAGACGGTGATCGGAAAATCAAACCGCCTAACTTTTAGGGGTTGAAAGGTCACAGACAGGAGGGGGATATTCAGCAGGGAATAAGACGACACATCAGGCATCCTCATATGGCATATGATTACCGTACCGCAAGCATTGAAAGATTTGTTGAAGTGGCTTTAGAAATTTCCAAGCAAGGCAATTTGTAGTGGAGATGCGTTTGTAATCTTTAGATTCAAAGATCAGTTTTGTCCATTTCCCTGTAATCTCTTACATTAAGAATATATTCTAGAATGATTGCACAGTTTTGTCACAGGGTACACATGCGCAGAAAATACTTATGGTAAGAAGCAAATTGTTTATGACGGTTATCCATCCATTCTGGTCTATTTTACTGGAGGATTTGAAGTATTTTTTAGCTGATAGGCTATTTGCTCTCTGAAAAATAAAATTTCTGTCAGAAAATTGTCAGCTTTTTTCATTTTTTTCTTTTCCGACTATAAAAAATATTTCGCTTTGTTCCCATGATTTTTAGTTCTGAAATTTGAATTATATTTAAAACATTCTTATTCACTGATTTGTCCAAATTGTAATATATACAAGACAAATTTTATCGAGTCTCTTGATTTATCCTAATGCAAATAAAAAAAAGTTTCTATTTTGTAGACTATTTCTATTTTCTATATATATGAATATCACCCATTACCAAGAATTAATTCGATTTTTGAGATTAAATTCAAGAAATCTACAAATATTTCATTTTAATTTCAGAGGTAACATACCATAGCTTTGAGGATTGAAGGTTCATTGGTTTTTTAAGAAATTTATAATTTTTTTAGAAGGTTCAGTGGTTTTTTAAGACATTTATATTTTTTTTAATAGTTAGTGTTTGTGTTCTTATATTAAATAATCATTAAGATTAGATAAAAAAATTATTGTTATGTAATGTTGAAAGATATTTTTGTAGATTTATATTTTATTTTAAATGTATACTATAATCAAATCAAGTCAAATCAAAGCAAATCAAGGACAAAATTGAAGTAATTAAATCACAATGCATAATTAGCCAATCAAAACAAAAATCAAATCTTAATTCTAGATCAATCAAAATTGAGAGCATTTTAATTAAGTACAATCAAATCAAAATACAATTAAATCAATTAATTGTATAGTCTTGGATTAAATTAAATTCAACCCATTCAAGGGGTACATGGCTAAAATAAATCAATTAAATCAATTAAATCAATTAATAAATTTCAATTCAATCACAAAGGGAGGAAAATCAATCAACCAATGAGAGTGGAGGAAAGACATTTACATGGATCAAGTCAAATTCAATCTCAATCACTCAAAGTGAAAGAGAATCTTATCCATTGATCTTGTCTACTTGTCCCAAGCTTTGAGGACACAAACTTTGCATTGTCTTTAAAAGGTGGAACTAAGGACTCAACCAAGGTTTAATCATGATCAAATACAACTACACCTCCTAGTATTGGAAAATCTATAAAAGGAAGACCAAATTCTTTCATTATTATCAACTACACATCTCAGAATTGCATTGAACCTTTTGCAATTTGAGTTTAGAAAGGCATTTGAGAGCATAATTAGCATTTAATTTTGATAATTGTTAGCAATAGCTTGTTTATCTTTATCATTCTCATTCTAGGACTGTCATTAATGGGAGCTTGCTGAGAGCTATTCATTAACATTCTTAGTTAGAGAGTCACAGGATACTCAATTGATCATTATTTGCTAAATAGTTGCTCTATTGTGATTTATTTAGTTACCATTTCATTTATTGTTCAATACTAATTCTCTCAAGATATTTTTTTAGTATACATATACCATGTGAGTTTTTCTTTGATGATGGAAAAAATATTCATGTTTGTTAATAAATGGGGTTATGACTATGAAATTTTCTTTGATGAGAGAAAAAATTTAAGAAATTAAATTTATAAATAATATTTATAAATATTATAAATTGTGGAAATTAAATGTTTGCATGTACTATAAAGATTTTTTTTTTAAAATTAGACATTTGATTTTTAAAAATTAATTTAAGATGAAATACAAGTAAATAAATCAATAAAACTATTAATTTTTAAATTTTAATTTATAATGAATGGAGACAAAGAGAAATTTTAGTTTTTAAGTGTTATATGTGTTATAAAATTAGAGAGTGGATTTTAGTAACTAATTTAAGTTTGAATATTTGTTAGCTTTTTAAAAGAGTATATAATAGATATATTTGTTTGAAATTTAGAAAATGCTTAAGATGAAATATTTAAAGAAATGAATTATATTAATTTCTGAATTTGATTTAAAAAAAATTGAAACATACCACTAATGATCTATTTTCATTTGTACAAAAGATATCACTTACTTAAAAATCATAACTCTTATCGGCTCATTGTTGCACATACAAAAGCGCGCAACTGCTAGTTTTAATATTTTTGAACAATGTGATGTTGAGTACATGAATCTTCTTTTACTTGGTTTAGACTCGAGCTTAAGGAGGATTTCCTTAATATATTTTTTATTTGAAGATTTAAAATATTAGTGATAAGTTATTTTTATATATATGTTGTTAAGAGAATCAATTTTTTGCATTAACATTTGAAAATCTTTTTTTTGAGCTCTTCACTCCGATGATAGATTAAGAGTGTGATCCTAAATATCAAATCATGAATACAATTGGTTCTAGAAAAGGTGGTGTATTGTTTTCTTAATTTATGTAGTGCTTAAAAAATTATTTTTAAAATAGTGTATATGTTTGAATTGATATTTTTTATTCTTCAATGATCTTTTATTAGGAGGAGATGAGGATGGATTACTTGGAAACATTGATTCAAAAACATTGATAGTTGATTGTAAAAGCAATCTTTTGAATATATATTTTTAACTTAATCTCGTATATGTGGTCAACAAAATTTATTTTTCAATAAATTTAAAGTGGGTTTGATTTTGAGAAAATGTAATGATTAAATAAATTTGAATTGGAGTAGAATTGAAATCGGTACCTTCTTTTCATCTTAAATATATCATTTATGAAATAAATATATTCTTGAAAACTATTCATAAAGTATGGATTTGATACAATTGACTCACAACAATGGCCAACGTAATACACATTAGTACACATTTTGTTTCGAGAGTTGTGTCCATTTTCTTAAGTGTCGATGCCGGTGATGGTGGGTCGTTTCAAGATCAATATGGCGGCCCAAATGACCATCATATTTGTTGACTTAAATATAAGAAGAATTTGAGGCCCTTTGATTGGTATGAAGCGGCCAACAAACTATGGTAGTAGCACTAGAGAATCTAAACAAAATGTGTAATGGCCACTTTGAAATGTAGATTTTAAGAACAAATTTGGTCAATCAAATGTGTATTTTGAAATATAGATTAAGTGTTGGAAACTACAATTGTTATATTGTCATTGATGTCAAGCCTTAACTGGTAAGATAGTTGTTATCTAGGATAGTACCATATCTTTTGATTGATGAAGAGGATTTGAAAAGAAGAGATAACAAGAGAACCTAAGGAAAGGTTGAGTTATATGATACTTTAATGGGTACTTGATTAGTTGGCACATTGACAAGGTAATGTGTTGTTTATCTAAGCAAGAAGAAAGAAATGAATTGTAGGCTTAACCGAGCAAAAGTGAAGAAATCCAGTTTAAGCCAAGTGATGTTAGTGTCGACCGAGTGCTAATATATGCCGAGTAAATCTAGTGTTGATTGAACATTAGTAATTGTCGAGTGATAGGAAATTATCAAGAAAATATAATGTTTGCCAAGGAAGATAGTTTGTAGTGATGACTGAGATACACAGTGATGACCGAGAAGATGAACACAATATTGACCGAGTCTCAGTAATTTACATTTGGAGAAAGAATTGAGAATCCTAGCCGACATAGTTGAATTCTTGAGATATGTAAAATATGTTGACAGTATTAATGAATTGTATGGAGCATTTAATGCATGGTAAATCATTTTCTTATGGATTCAAAGAGAAGTTTGGAGATGCATCTTGAAGGAACGGATGAAGAACATAATGATGGAAGGATTTGATGAATCTGACCTAAACCTAAGATCTACAGAGGAGATTAAGTGAAAAAATATTGATCTACCTGATCAAAGAGGTATAAGATTAACCTAATTGTGAGGTTACAGTAAGAGAGAAGAGGAGGTTGATGTTATTGACCGGCAAGTCTAAGCAGAAGGCTGAAGGTAAAATTACGAAGGAGCTAAACAGAGTTGTGATTTCTTGAAGCGAATTCTGAGCAGATTAGAGATGGAGATGAAATGAAGGTGAGTTGGTAAATCAACATATGTACAAAATGGATTTGTATTTGCAAAGTGAGTTGTATGTTTTTCATATCAGAAACTACTGTTACTTTCTAACCATTGTATCAGTTTAAATCCTTTAATCAAGGTTGACCTAACAGTCATTATATAAATCCTTTAATCAAGGTGACATTCTAATGGAATGTTGTTAATTCCTCTAACCATGCCACTTTTGATAGTGTTTTAAATCCTTTAACAGGGTCACACCTAACAGTGTGTATGTAAAACTTTGACAGGGTTGGCTTTTCACAGAGCTCACTTCAGAAGAGTGAAAATCAGTAGCATGTTACAAAGTGATTTTTCCCAAATTGGATTTCCACTATAAATCTTGGTGTTATACATGTGAATAATTTTGATGTGGATGTTGTTGAAAGTTTAATATTCTACAAGTTAATTAATTTTGGACAGTGGACTGCATGTTATATGTTTATGATATATGTTATAGAGACTAAGTTGAATTGCTGATTAGATCTAAGTTTGTTGAAGTGCTAGAAAGTTCAATTGGTACATCTGGACCTGAGAGCAATTTATTCACCCTCCCTCTGTGTTGTTTTAAATCATTCTAACAATTGGTATCAGAGTTGTTGGTACTTACAGAGAAAGTTTAAATGTACTTGAAGCTAATGATCAAGATGTACAAAAAGGAGGTACCAAAGTTGAACAAAGAGAACTTCCCTGCATGACAATCTGATGAAAGCATCTAGTTGGTATTGGTGATTCAACAAAGTACTATGTGGAAAATGAATATGTGATACATGTTGCACCTTTGATTGCCGAGGAGATGAAAGAAAAACAAGAACACAATCAAGCAATGTTGGAGATTGCATCTGCCTTAAGCTATCCTGAATTTGAAGACATCAAGGACTGCACAAATGAAAAGCAAATATGGGGCATTCTTGCAACTATCTATGGTGGAGATACAAATGTGCTGAGAGTCAAATCTAAAATCTTGAGAGGTAAGTTTGATGAAATGAAAATGCAAGAAGGTGAAAATATTGCTCAATATTGTGGTAGAATCAAGGAGGTAGTGAATGTTACTAGAGGAGCTAATGGAAATATTGATGATGAAAATATTATTCATAAATTATTGAGGACTTTTCTTCCTATCTATGCTATCAGAATTTTTGCAATACAAGAATCAAGATGTAACCCTGGTAATGTTCTAACTCTGGAAAGTCTTGTTGGTAAGCTTATTATTTTTGAGTTGTCTAATTATGATAACTACATTATTCTTAATGTTGAATCTGCATTTAAGTCACAAATGTTTCTGCATAAGTCTAAGAAGGAAAAAGAAAAGTGTGAAAAGTGATAGTGACAGTGACAATGATAGTGTCACTTTTGATGAAGATCTAGATGATCTTGAGGCACTTATGGCTAGAAGGATAAAAAGAGGAAAAAGAAAATATAAAGGTAAACTTCCTATAATTTGTTTTTCATGTAACAAAGTTGGTCATATTGCAGCAAGATGTCTTGATAGGTCCAACAAGGATGAGAGAAGGGAAAGCAAGTACATAGACAAGAGAAAGATCATTGAAGGTACAAAGACTACAAAGAAAAAGGTAAGAAATCATGCTATATTACTGAAGAGAAAATTGACAGTGAAACTAGTGAATCTGATGAATGTGATATAGAAGTTGTTTATGTTTCTATGAAAGATGATTCTGATGAAGATGAGTGTGTGTGAGTGATTTAAACCTTCATGAAATAACAAGATTTAAAGAGAATTTACACTATTCAAAGCAAACTAATCTAAATAATGCACAAATCAATCTAAATATCTCATGGTTCTCTAAATTGAAGTGGTAAATGAGGCTCTCAGCTGCAAATCCTCACTAGTGACACTCTAATTATGAGAATTGAACTAAGAATGATATGCAAACTAGATCTAATTATAAAATTCTAGCTCTATTTGATAAGAAATCTACAAAATGATCAACAATTGAAGCTAATTATCAATGAAAATTGCTAAGTGAGTGATGTGGATGCAAATTGCAAGAGCTTTGCTGCAATTCAAAGATATGGAGTGGATGATTAATGCCTCAAAATGCCTTCTATTTATAAGATTTTCCCAAGGGTAGGGAGTAAAGTGAGATAACCATGGTTATGCTTGGGTAAGGTCAATTGGCTTTGCTTTGTCCCTAAATGGGGGGATAAACATTTAAATGGTTTCAAAAGGCTGGACCATTTCAACAAAAGTGAGTGATTTGTGTCCATTTTGTCTCCTTTTTGCTTTGTTGAGAGAATTTATGATTTATTAATTAATTAAAGTAATTAAATTTAGCCATGAAGGGTAAGAGGTTCATTTTGATTTTTTGCTTTCAACAACTATGTCATTAATTGAATTTAATCAATTTCTTAGTGTTTTTCCCCTTTTCAAGCTTTATTTAATCATTTAATCATTTAATTGAATTTTCCTTTGATTTGAATTGCCTTTGTTCCATTTATTGATTTTTCGTGTTATTTTGATGATTTGTTGCACCTTTTATTGATTTAAGCCTTTTGCCAATTTTTCGTGTCTACAAATGCCCCTCTTTGGATCGATGTGCGAAGAACACCGATTCAAAGATTCCCTTAGTATGATGATCTGATTCAGGTCTTGATTTTGATATGCCTCTGATCGTTCTGATTGATGTACTTCCTGATGATGATGATGTACCTCTGATGATAGTGCTGATATGATTCTGATGCCTCTGATATGATATGGGTCCTGATTTGATGATAGGTCCTGGGTTCACTGATAAAGGTCCTGGGTTCACTGATTGCTGATATGTTGATAGGTTTGATATTGATTTTCTCCTGATATGAAACTGATATGAAATTGATACTGATATGATACAATATGATATTGATATGATATGATATTGATAACGATATGATATTGATAATGATACTGATATGATAATGATATGATATGCCCCACTGATAAATGTTTTTGATGTGATGCCCATTTGATACTCTGATGCCCCCTCAGAAATAAAACATATTAATTCCTTGATTTGAACGATTTTGATTATTTGGAATATGTTTTGATTTCTGATATCGTTTAAAAGAAATAATCAAGTTTTATTCATGCCTCGGCTAATGAAGATGTCATATAATAGGTCCAAAGTGCATTTTTAAGTGTTTATTAGGACCAATTTCACCTTAAATAGGGTAAAACCCCTCATTTTACTATTCATTTGCACCGTTCCCTCTTGAGATTTGAGCTTTGATTTTAGCCTTTTTTACACGATGGTGGTCCCACATCGCGAGCATCGATTTGAGAGAGCGCGCCGGTTCAGTCGGAGAGCGACCGATGGTCCTTCGGTATGTCATTCAAATTTTTCTCATGTTTTGAAAGTTGCATTTATGACCTCATTTAATGCATTTTAAAATTTTGATTCTGCGTTTGCGAAAAGAAATGTCACCTCCGTGCCTTTTAATTACGCCTAAAAATTTTAAATGTCGCCTTTGGTGAATTTGATATCGCCTTCCTTAGGTTTGCTCACGCCTTTAGAAAATCCTTTATCGCCTGCGGATAATTTAATATCGCTTAGGGTTTAAACATTTTAATTGTGTATTGCGTGAAAATCTTGAATAATAAAATGTCGCCTGCTGAAAATCTTATATCGCGTCCGTGAAATTAAGTCACGCGGATGATTAAAATCACGCGTATGGAGAATTTGATGTCGCCTCTGGTAAAAGAAATGACGCCTGAAAGAAAAATCACGTAAGTGAATTTTTTTTTTTTTAATGTTATTTGAGACTTTTCTAGGACATCTGATTGCTCGATTGCGTCAACTTGATTGATATCGATCACGTCAATGAATTTAATCAAATGTTCAGTTAGGGTGTTCCCCTTGTTTGATTTCAACAACAAATTAGGACATTGGTAACTATAATATCGAAGAATAAGGTAAATCAATCTTCATCACGAATGATAGGTCATGGATCTAATCGTCCATTCATTTTATGCTCAAATGCTTAGAGACATAAAACTAGGATCATCCTTCCTCAATGCTTAGAGTTAGGATTGGTAGGGCTGATAAGTATATTTAAATTGATGACTATGATTGATTGTTTGATTTCCTGATAGTAAGTTACTCATGTGATTCCATTGTTTTGATTAAATAGGAGGATGTCCCTGTTCTGTACCTCCAAACTGTACCACACTGGGTGATGGAGCTTAGGGAGCAGTTGACTGATGCTGAGAGGCGAGTGATTAGGCGCTACGGTTTACTATGTGTATTAGAGCTTCCTCAGTTCTAGATGAACCGAGGTTTGATTACCACTGTCGCAGAGCGTTGGCACTCTGAGACAAACATGTTTTGGCTACCACAGGGCGAGATGACGATTACTCCTGAGGATGTATATAGATTGTTGCGGATCCTGACTCATGGAGAGATAGCATATTACGATGCCGTATATGATGGGACGTATTGTCGACAAGTATTCAGAGATCCGTCTATAGGTGATGATTGCATCTTATGGCCTCAGTTTGCCTCATTTCCTATTTTACCAGCGTTATTAGGTGCTATCATTGGTGGCATATTATTACCTGATCGGCGGGGTCACGGATTTTCAGTGGGATGGGGCAAGATTATCGAGGATTTGCTACATCAGCCTCAACACTTTGACTGGGGATCTTGTGTGCTGGCATAGCTTTACCATGATCTTCATGAGGTGGTTTATAGGAGATCAACTTCGTTATCTGCTGGGATTCATATTTTGCAGCTGTGGATATGGGAGCACTTACCAGTCAGTCATCCTATATCAGAGCGAGATCGACCTTTAGGATATCCTTTTGCATGGTAGTATACTGGTATGGTGACACAGTGTCACTTAGGTCATTTGGAGTATTGGCGACGTCAGATTGATGATATGGATGAGGTCTATTGGAGACCATATGTTGAGGTCGAGGATTGGAGAGAGGATAGCTTGGAGTTACCATATATGTTTGCTCCTCGATGGATGATCGGCAGGATCGACTCTGTTCTTGAGAGATTCTTGGCAGGTAGAGTACTACGACAGTTTGGGCAGATTCAGCCTATGCCTCAAGGATCTGCAGTGTATGCTCGTTCTAGTGCAGAGCGGGCTACTTGGGGTCATATGCCTTCATACGATGATGCTATTGAGCAGATATCACTGCTGGGTTATATGGACTGGGATATGAGGTTACACATTAGAGATGCCGTGGTTACTCAGGAGTATCTAGCTTGGTTGATGGAGCATCCTATGCCTCAATTTACAGACCCTGCAGAGCCAGTGCCTGGGCAAGATGATGATGGTGATGATGTCGGTGGTGGGAGGAGACGCAGAGGTAGAACATGAGGTAGGGTGGTGATTAGACTCAGAGGATGAGTGAGAGATATACAGATACAGGCACCACCTCCTCCTCCTTCTCGTCCTGCAGTAGCATAGAGACAGAGGATAGATCGTCAGGATCATGTGAGGGCTGCTAGGCAGGATCCAGTTGCAGGACAGGATACGGGAGCAGGATTACAGCAGGCTACCGTGGATGGTTAGGATACAGGTGCACAGCAGATGCTAGCAGCTTTTTCCCGTGATCAGGGAAAAGTTCCTATAGATACAGGTGATCCTCAGAGTACCTATGAGGTTGGGGAGAGTTCTAGTACTACCCAGCTGCGAGCAGATGTGGGAGCATTACGGACAGAGGTGTCATAGATGTCTTCTATGATTCAGCAGTTAGTATCAGGTTTGGCTCCATTGGTTCCTCTCCTTATTGCTATGGTTGGTCAGACGCCTCCTCAGCTGCCTCAGCAGCCTCCATCACAGCCTCCTCCACAGCCTCCTCCAGGACCTCCTCCCAGTGGTGACGAGAGTTGAGCTATGAGTGCTCTTATGGATCATTTTTGTACTGATGCTGAGATACTTGATGTTGTACCATATTCTTGTGACCTTGGTGTCACCTTTCCAGTTGTACTTTGATACTTATTTGACATTGATGCCCTTGTTGATGGGCGATTATAGAGTTGATTTATGATATCATTGTTATACTTGATGCATTGAGTTTTTTTTTTTTTTGAGTAGACATGTGATATGAGGACATTTATGATCTTTCCTGCTTTTTACTTGATGATATATGAGATTACCTTTAGATGCTGCTATATGTGTTTATCTAATGCATTTGTTTTTGATGGATGTGTCTATGGATGCAACGTATCTTATGTATGATATAGATAGATGGATGCATTTCTTTCTCATGTATGGATGCAGTTTTGATATGTTATTTCTCATGTATGCAATCTGTATGTATGCACATGTAAATGATTATTTCCTTCTTTTCCTTGATAATATATCTATGTAATGATTAATGATATGGAATGAATGCAAAAAGTATAATCTCATGTTTTTATTGTAGAAAAGATGATATTGAGATGATGTTGTCCTTGTTGATTTGACCTTGTTGATGATGTTATGTACCCCCTTTTTGATGCGAAATGAAACCCTTGGGAAAAAATGCATGTGCAATTAATCTAACATGAGAATGCATTTAACCTTTTATGAATGCAGCTTAGTGTCACTAGCTTTTTAGCAAATAAATGCCTTGAGGATATATTTTCATCATTGAGCACTTGGGACCGGAAAGTCAATACAATCACCACTGCCCACTGACATGATGATATGAATATCACTTTTTATTTCTCATATGGTAACCTCCGTTTTGCTTTCCCATCGGTCTCATCGATATGACTATCACTGATTACCAACAATCATGAGAGTACGAATACCGATTTTGTCAGATTCTATGTTGCAAGTGGATTTTGTCATTTAGATATGAAGAATCTAAATATCCAAGGTATCCAGTTGCGTAAACAAACAAAGGTTAACTCATTGTTTTATAAGATAATCCTCAATGGTTCTTTGATGACCATGTCTTTAGATGAATTCTCATAAGGCAATGAATCTTCCTCCAAACAATCACTTCATAGTCAAGAAAAATATCATGTCTCCATCATTGTCAATCTAGTCGAAACATCATTGATTAGCTAAAAAGACTTGATACAAATTGAATTAATGTAAGTAAATAGATTTTTAACCAACTTTTCAAAAGAATCTATCTAGGTGTTTTACATTATTTTCTGATCTTCAAAAAATATTTCCAAGTGTTTTGATCATGGAATGATGTTTGATTTTTAATCCTGAATAATAAGTCAATTTAGGCTCAAGGATTTTGTTGTGGTAGTCAACTTCTTGGTTAGTAAACAATGATATCAATCAAAGGTTTACAAAAATCTGATCTCTCTTCTGAAAATGTTGATCCCTTTCTGCTTGTGACTGAATGTTGCTCATTTGAACCCTTTTTGAGGTACCCACTTTCCAATCCGTTTATGCTGCCCCCAAGTATTTGATGTATCAGTTTTGACAACTTTGGGCAATGCAAAGGATGATGCTACAAAATGTTATTATGACTATGTACAAATGACGGATGCAATGAAGGTTTAGACAAATGAGATGATGAGATGCATTATGTACATATGTGACTAGGAAAGAAATGACTTAAGGGAACCAAAAGTGCTTGTTGCCAAGTTTTCACCTTTGGGTACTTTTTTTTGCTACCGAGGCGCCTATTTGCTAGGTTTTCACCAAGGCACTTTTTTTCTTTTTCATTTTTTTTTTAATTTTTTTTAATTTTTCTTTATCACCTTGGCGCCTATTTGCTAGGTTTTCACCAAGAGATAGTTTTTCAAATGTTTTTGCTTTCTTCATGCTCAATTTTCCACTGTTTTTGATCTTTCTTCTTTTCCAATATTTTTGTATTTTCAAGATCTCTTTTCAACTATGTACAATAATTATGATGCTCTCTCATCTGATACTCTTTATACTCTTTCATCTGCTTTAGGTGTAGAATCTCTTCAAATGAATGCTATTTATGGGTTCTTGTAATTCTTCACCATTACAATCTGATAACTTATATGTTCCAGTTCCAAAGGATGACACTACCACAAATGGGCCTATCCAATTAGCTTCCCACTTTCCTTTCTTTTCCCTTTCAGCTTGATTTTTGGGATTTTCTCTTAGTACCAAGTCTCCTACTTGAAAAGTTCTTGGTTTGATGTGTTTGTTGTAATTGCGTGAAATCCTATTTTGATAAACTCTTAAATACTCATAAGCTTGAGTCTGGTGTTCCTCTAACAATTCCAATTATTGTAGCCTAGCAATCCTATAATCCTCATCAGTGATCAATCCCCTTAATGAAACCCATAGAGATGGAATTTCAACTTCTAATGGTAGAACTGCTTCAGTTCCATAGACTAAAGAGAATGGGGTGGCTCCTGTAGGTGTTCTGATACTAGTTCTGTAAGCCCATAGTGCGGGATTTATTTGCACATGCCAATCTCTTCCTGATTTGTTAACTGATCTTTTTAATATTTTGAGGATATTTTTGTTTGTTGCTTCACCTTGTCCATTGCCTTGTGGATAATAAATGGATGATGAATGATGTGTAATGTGAAATGTCATGCAAAGTTCATCAATATCTTGATTTTTGAATTGTTTCCCATTATCCATGATAATGGCATGTGGAATACCATAGCGACAAATTATGTGGTTCAAAATGAACATTGAAATTTGTTTGCCGGTTGCTGTTGTTAATGGAACTACTTCCACCCATTTGGTGAAGTATTCTGTTGCTGTGATGATATACTTGTGTTCGTTTGAAGATGGAGGATGTATGATTCCAATCAAGTCAAAACCCCATTGATAAAAAGGCCATGGTGTAATGAATGGGTGTAATTCTTGAGCCGGTGCATGTATCATATTACCATGATATTGACATTTGCTGCATGTCTTCACAAATTGACAAGCATCCTTTTCTAATGTTGTCCAAAAGTACCCTAAACGAAGGATTTTCTTAGCTAGATTAAAACCGCTTGAGTGTGACCCGCAAATGCCTTCATGGACCTCGCGTAAAGCTAACTTAGACTCTTCTTCCTCTAGACATCTAAGTAACATCCCATCAAGACCCTTACAATACAATGTGTCTGAAAGGATTAGGTAACGGGCGGCTTGGCGTATGAAGTTACATTTTTGGGCACGAGTTTGGTCTATGGGGAGTACTTGGTCTTTAAGGTAAGTATAGATGGGTCCATACCAAGGAGAGTCATGTCCATGTAAAAGAGAAACAATTTGGGTGTCAGGAAGGTTGAATGCCGATTTTACCAACTCTTCCACCAAGAACTCATACTTCTCATTTTGATCTGGTTTTTGTAACAATGAAGCCAAGGTAGCCATGGTATCTGCTGCTCTATTCTTTTCTTTTGGAATCTGTTCAAATGTGATCAAAGCAAAGTACTTCTTCCATCCATCAATCAAGGTTTTATATTTCATCAATGTTATATCTTTGGTATTGTATTCATTATTAACCTGATTGATTATGAGTTGGGAATCCCCATACACTTGTAATTCTGCAATATTCCATTCTAAAGCCATTTTGATGCCAATGACCAATGCCTCATATTCTGCTATGTTATTGGTGCATGGAAATAAGAGTTTATAGGACTTTGGAATGGTGTACCCTTGAGGGGTAACCAATAATATACCTGCTCCAGAACCTCCTTGTGTGTAAGATCCATCAAAATATAATTTCCATGTCTTTGCTTCTATGTTGACAATTTCTGCATCTGGAAATTCAATTTGCATGGTTTGTGTAGACTCCATTGGGTTATCTGCTAAGTGATCTGCTATCACTTGTCCTTTAATTACTCTTCTATCAACATATTCAATGTTGAATTCACTTAGGATCATGACCCATTTTGCTATTCTACCTGTTAAGGCAGTTTTACTTAGCAAGTATTTGAGAGGATCAATCTTGGCAATTAATTTGATCTTATGCATCAACATATAATGTCTTAGTTTTTGAGATGCAAAAACCACTACTAGACATGCTCTTTCCATGAATGAATAATTGAGTTCATATTTTATTAAGGTTCTACTAAGATAGTAGATTGCCCTTTCTTTTCCTTGCTCATCTTCTTGTGCCAACAATATGCCTAGAGACCTTTCTGTGGCTGATATGTATAGCAACAGTTCTTTACCCTTGATAGGTGACATAAGAATAGGTGGGTTTATAAAATAAGTCTTCAAAATAGCGAAGGCCTTATCACATTCTTCATCCCACATAAATGTAGTGTCCTTGTGTAACAATCTGGTGAAGGAGTGACACTTTTCTACTAATTGAGAGATAAATCTCCTTATTGATTGAATCTTTCCTTGTAGTGACCTCATTTGGCTAATATTTCTTGGAATCTCCATTTCTAGAATGGCTTGCACTTTTTCAGGATCAACTTCAATGCCTTTTGCTGACACTATATAACCCAATAACTTGCTGGATTGGACACCAAAGGCACACTTCTTTGGGTTTAATCTAACTTTGAATTGTTCTAACCGAATGAATATTTTTCTTAGGATTTGTAAGTGCTCTTCTCTATTGTGGGATTTTGCTAGAATGTCGTCCACATAATCTTCTAAGAAAGTGTGCATCATGTCATGGAAAATAGTTGTCATGGCCCTTTGATATGTAGCTCCAGCATTTTTTAAACCGAAGGGCATGACATTCCAACAAAAAGTACCCCAAGGGCAAGTAAATGCTGTCTTTTCTTGGTCTTCGGGAGCAATCTTTATTTGGTTGTAGCCACTAAATCCATCCATTAATGAGTACATTGCCTGACCTACTGTCAAATCCACTATGGTATCAATGCTTGGCAATGGGAAGTCATCTTTGGGACATGCAAGGTTTAAATCTCTGAAATCCATACACACACAGATAGATTTATCATGCTTAGTAACTGGCACAATGTTAGAGATCCAATCAGCATATGCTATTATTCTTATGAACCCCACCTTTAACAATTTTTCCAATTCTGTCTTGACTAGGAGAGCCACATGTGGGTGCATTTTCCTTAGTTTTTGCTTCATAGGTTTAACTCCGGGTCTAACATTCAGATGATGCATTATGAAATTAGGATCCAGTCCAGGCATATCGGCATATGACCATGTAAAATTTACTTGTTGTTCTTGGAAGAATTTGATGAAGTCCTCTCTTTCAAGAGATGTAAGTGATGCAACCAAGTGTACAACCTTTGGCTCTAATTCTGTACCAATGTTAACTTTTTCTATTGGTTCTATAAGAATGGATGACCGTTCTTCTTCATGTTCAGGCAAAGTGTCCAATCTCTCTTCTAATGGTGCCACAGTTGGGTTTTCACCAAAAGAAACATCTTTTATTTTCATTGTTTTTGGTTCTAATGGTGCCACAGTTGGGTTTTCACCAATAGAACTTCTCATTTTTAAATTTTTTTTCATTTTTTTTTGACTAAGAGATTGGACCCTTGCTATTGTCATCATGTCCATATTGAGTTCGCTGGTGAAAGAGGGTTCAACCGCATTGAGGTATTGGTTTGTTGCTTGGTCATTTGGGAAGTAAAGTAAGTCATGTGGTTCAGTTTGATCCCAATCAATGAGGTCTGGATGTATCAAAATTAAGGAGTTATTGGGTAAGGTATCATCAATAGGATTTATGGACATGACTTCATTTGAGAGTTCATACATTGTATCGTTTAGATCTATGATGTGCGCTTCCTCAAGATGATCCATGGAAGCAGGGTCAAAGTCCCCTTCGCTTGAATCCTCGTCGACCTCTATGGGAAACAATGTGGGAAAAGCCACAAGTGGGTTAAAACTAACATTTGAATTTCCCTCCTCTGAAGGTGTCCAAAATGTTTCTATCCATGCTCCACTACTAGATGCTTGTTCTATATTAGGCCTTTGAATAGGAGATTCTTCATTAATTGGAGCATCTTGTTTTGGGATTTTTGCATAAGTATGTATAGCAATGACTTCTTTATCTTGACATGACTCATCTGATAAAGTATCCCATTCATAATCCCTAGAGTCTTCACTATCTCCTTCGGATTCTAATGCATTTATTTGAGGATGAAAATCATGCATTGGACTTGAACTTTCTCCCTTATATTGAAAACCTACTCCGGATTTTTCATGACTTGCCCTCCAAATAGGTTCAATAGGTTCTAATAATCCTCTATTTCTTTGGCCTAGGGGTCCTCTTCCTTTGTATCCCATCTTTTGCATAATATCAAATCCTTTCCCATATTGTTCGGTTTGTATATTGACATGCTGAATTCTTTCCATGGGAATGTCTAAGGTACCATCCTCATCATGATAAAGCCATTGAAGGACATCATCTTCTTCCTTATCCCATGTTGCTTTGCTATCTTCCCTCACAAAATAAGAATTATACTTATGTGGAAGATGTTCTTTTGATGGTTTTCCATGTGATTTGGGAGACATGGGCATGTCAAATAGAGAAACTGAATATTCTCCTACCCCTTTTGATCTAATCTTGCATTGTTTGTCGAATTTGTTCATCATCTCACTCATGTATTGGTAATGATCTTTTTTAGCTTGTTCTTTTTCCTCTTTAGTAGGTTTGTAGATCATTGTCTCCAATTTAGGTGCTATATATGGACTTTCCATTACATTTGGACCCTCGTAGCTCACTTTTTCCTTGCCCTTAGTTGATGTAGTTGAGCTAGCTTGAAGAGGATTTTGTGCATCTTCATTGGTGATTCTTGGAACAACTCCTTCATGATTATGTGGAATGTATAATTCATGCGAGGGTTTGAGTGCATTACAATATTGAAATGGATTTGAGTCTCCTCCAACTGTGATTTCTTCACCCATGTATGGGAACTTGATGCATTGGTGGTATGTGGATGGGACAGCTTGCATCTCATGAATCCATGGTCTTCCCAATAAGATGTTATAGGTTAATTTCATGTCCAACACTTGACACTTGGTTTCCTTCTTGACTGGTCCCACTTGGATGGGCAACACAATCATGCCTTTAGAAGCTCTTTCAGCTTCGTCGTAAGCTTTTATGGTGATTTTCTTTGTAGGGTCAATGCAAGGCTCGGATAGACCTAAGGATTTTACAAGACTCAATGTGCATATGTTAAGGCCAGCCCCTCCATCAATAAGGGCTCTTTTGACTCTATGCCTTTCAATCAAAACCTCTATATGTAATGGCAAATTTTGAGGATGAGTTATAGACATGTCATCTTGATCGGAAAATGAAAGACAATGAGGAGCCACGAGATGTCCTACCATATTTTGAAATTTTTCTTCCCCTAAGGTAGTAGAAACATGTGTCTCTTCCAAAGCTTTTTCCAAAATCTCTTTATGATTTGGTGACAACTTCAATAAATCTAAGATTGAGATTTGTGCTGGAGTACATTACAATTGGTCCACCAAACTATAAGGCCTTGCTGCTGTAGGAGGTTGTTTGACCACAATGTTGGATGGTGGGATATTGGTGTTTTGAGGGACTATCCCTTGTAAAGTCATTCTAGAATTTTGCCCTCTTGTAATGACATTTGTTGCTTCCTTTTGAGGCTGTTCATTAATGATGATAGCATTAACAATATGATCATATGATGGCACAAAGTTGAGATTATTGGCACTTTGTTTCTTGCCATTTGATGACTCACCTTTATCATGTTTGTAAAAAGGTTGTTTGAAGGCCGTATGATCTTCATTATTTTGGGGTCCATCAATAGTGATTATGTTATTATCTATCAAGTCTTGCACCACATTCTTTAATTGTAGACATTCATTTGTAGTGTGCCCCCGAATCCTATGATATTCACAATGATGCTTAGCATCCCACCAGCCCAGCTTGTGTTCTGGTTCATAAGGCTTAATAGCAGGTAATGTAATAACATTGTTAGCCATGAGAGCCTTTAATGTAGTTTCAAGTGATTCTCCCAAGGGTGTAAAGTGTCTTGCAGGAGTGGGCTTCAAATACTTCTCATACTTGCTGTTTTGATCTTTATTTCCTTGATTATTCTTGTTGGCATTGTTGTTGTTGTTGGAAGGTGCATTATATGCTTGATTAGTATTATTCACTTGATTTGGTGTCTTTGTAAGGGCAAATGGGATCACCTTCAAGTTGCTGGATTCCACTAAACCATCATTAACAATGTCTTTATTGTTATTCTTTGCAGCATAACGGCTATTGTTGTTGTACCAACTTTTATTTGGATTGTTGTTATTGTTGTTGTTGGAGTTAGAGTTATTCTTATTTTCCTTGTACAATTTCAACTCTCCACTCTTAATCAACACTTCTTCTGTTGTAATTCCATTATCAATCAAATCTTGGAAGGTTTTAGGACATTGCATCCTTAGTCTATAATTCAGTTCGCTTCTTAAACCGTTAATAAAGATATCCATTTTTTCTTTCTCCGGTACACTTCTTGGATATCTAGCAAATGCAGTCCTCCATCTTTGCAAGAATGTGAGGAAGGCTTCTCCATCTTTTTGCTTCGTGTTACATAATGTTATCATTGTGACCTCATGTTTGATGTTATAAGAGTAATGAGTCACAAATTTAGAAGCTAACTCTTCAAAGGATTTTATGCCGGATGGTAGTTTTGAAAACCAATCCATGGCCGTTCCTCCCAAGCTTCTTGGGAATAGTCTCATTAAATAAGTTGATTCATGCATGAATTCAAGACTCAATGCACAAAACCCCTGAAGATGATCATGTGGGTCAGATGTTCCTTCATACCTCTCATATTTAGGAAATGTTACATTAATGGGAAAAGGCATCATCACCAAACTCTTATCAAATGGAAAAGGACATAATGTTTCAATAGAGAAAGGCTTAGGAGCCCCGTTTTGTTTCAAACTGTCGATTTCCATTTGTAATGCCTTGAATTGTTTCCTCATTGCTTCCATAGGGTCTTCTATTTCCTTGGGCTTTAATTGTTCTATGTCAAAATCTTTAGGTAGCTTTACCCCAGTTTGTATCAAGTCCATGAAGTGTTTTTCTTTATCCATAAGCATGGTCTTTTTCATTAGTTCTATGAAATAAGGGCATTGTCTTGCCTCTAATGCTCTTTCAACTGTGGCTTCTTCCACAGTTGGGGGTAAGTTTGTATTATGAGGAGGAAATAAGTTGTTGCCTTGTGAATTTGCCTCTTGGGAATTAGGATCTCTTCCTCCATTATTAGAATTTCCTTGATTGTTGTTAGGATCCATACCCCCATTCATGTTGTTCCCTTGGTTGTTGTTAGGATCCATACCCCCATTCATGTTATTCCCTTGGTTGTTGGGATCGATATTTCCTAGGGTACTGCTAAACATCTTGTTAATGTCCTTTGCCTTAGCGGGTTTTTCAATCACTCGTGAAGTAATGAAAGTGTTTTTCAGAAATGGGAGCTCTTCTCCATTGTAGGTCCCATCTATTTGTAATGCTTTCCTTATAGAGAGTGACCTTGTAATAACAGGCATGAACAAACTTTAAGGGTATGTTGACTTTCTTCTCTTGATAAGCTGGTTTTTGGAATAAGGTAAAGATTTTTGATCAATTTTAAATGGTTTAAAATTTTAATGATATTTTGATCAATAACTTTGGAATATCTTGTTTGAAAATAGAAAAACAATTTCAACACACACATCAATTGGGTACCATATCCCTAGAATGCTCTAATGTGTATATTTTTGAACGTTTTCATAGGTTAAACACAAGAATAGCTTCCACGCAATCTACCTAGCACATAATTGGTTCATAAACATGGCTCTAATAGGTAGTTTTGCTATTTTACCGTTATGTAGTAAGTTTTTCATTCAAAATAGATCTTAGCTTTTCATCCCCCAAGTATGTTAAGGGGCTTCCCACACGCACAAAAGCATGATTTTGCGCAATCCGTTAGGACTACTATAGGAAGTTCGAAAGAGCTAAAATCCTTTTTGTCGTGTACCCCATTAAGGATACACGTGTTTCATTTTATAGTGGGTCAGATTCTTGCGGCAAAAGCAAGTGTATCCCACTTTGGGCTGTCCTTCTCACCGACCCTTTTAAGGCAATCTCGGGAGGCGAGCTCACTAAGTTTTAAACATGTTCATTTGAAAGCATGAAAAGTGGATTTGGTAGAGCAAGTTTGGGAATTTGATTCACTCAAAGAGTGAAGAGCATATCCCTATTGCCTTTCCTTATCCCAAACACTCACAATCAATTTGGTTCTTTTTCAACCCCGTGACAAAGGGGTTCTTAGAATTGAAGTGTTTATTTTTTTCTTTTATGATTAAACTATGTTTTGAACTTTGAAATGCCACAATGTGCAAGCTTGATGAGAAAAATACCTCAAACGATGCTAGCAAAGGCTAGGCACATTTTTAAGTAGTAGATTTTCTTGTTTTCTCTCCAAATCCTTCCCTTACCTTAGAAAAACGTTCCCTCCACCAACAAGTTAGTCAGCACAATACAAACAAAGTGAGGGAAAACCAAAATCAAAGCTTAAAATGATATAATTGATTATGCTTTTGATTCTTTTTACCAAAATACTTGCAAAATTCTTACAAACTTAAGGACTAAACTCCCAATTTAATGATATGTATTTTTGTTTGTAAGCATCTACAACAACAATGTATTTAGCATATAATTTTACTTCCTTCTCTAAATCATTGTTGAGAACAAAAGTAGAGTGTACCTGGTTTTCTTTCCTTATCCTTTTAGAGATCAATTTCTCCTCTAAGTTATGCCTTCTCTCTGGTTTTTGCACTTTCTTATGACAGACCATGCTCCTGAGATAAAAAAAATGACCGTGAAGTTAGAATACAGTCATCATTTTAACAATTTTGATAAAATAAAGAACATACAGCCACGCGACATTATCCAGACTATAGGCGAGATAAAATTTAACAAAGACGTGACTACTTTAACCGCGAGCGTCACCAAAAGGGGCTCAAGCGAGATTAAAATAGACAAGTGCGATATCAAATTTTAGCAAAGTGTGAAATCTTTACTAGACGCGACAACAGTAATTATTCTGATGAAATATAAATACTCAATCAGGCGACATTGTCTATGCTAAACGCAAGATCTAATTTAATAAAGACGTAATTATTTTAACCGTGAGCGTCACCATAAGGGGCTCAAGCGAGATTAAAATAATCAAGTGCGATATCAAATTATAACAACGCGTGAACTCTTTGCTAGACGCGATAAATTAATTCAGAAAAGTGACATTTCATCAATCAAAAGCGACATTTAAAATCATCAAAGCGAGAAATTAAATGAATAAGGCAGGAAACTCCCTTTTCACCAGGCGTAAAATGATTCCTCAGCTGCGGCTTTTAATTTAGTCCAGGCGACATCTAAATGACCAAAGGCATCAGCTGCTTGTCCGTGACGCGAGAGTTTGATTTCTGTAGGCGTGATTTCTTTTTCCAGAAGCGTGATTCTGCAGGCTGAAAAGCGTAATCATTTAGACTCCAGGTGATATTTTAATTTCCGCACGCGACATCTCTTTTCTTTAGGCGTGACTTCTTTACCAACAGGCGTGATTTCTTTTCTGTAACCTGCAAACAGTGAGCAAATTCATGCAATTCTAGCCTAAATTTTGCAAATAACGTGGAAATTATGATAAATTTGAGGCCTAGGGCCCCACGGTGGGTGCCATTTGTGTGTGAGTGATTTACACCTTCATGAAATAACAAGATTTAAAGAGAATTTACACTATTCAAAGAAAACTAATCTAAATAATGCACAAATCAATCTAAATATCTCATGGTTCTCTAAATTGAAGTGGTAAATGAGGCTCTCAGCTGCAAATCCTCACTAGTGACACTCTAATTATGAGAATTGAACTAAGAATGATATGCAAACTAGATCTAATTATCAAATTCTAGCTCTATTTGATAAGAAATCTACAAAATGATCAACAATTGAAGCTAATTATCAATGAAAATTGCTAAGTGAGTGATGTGGATGCAAATTGCAAGAGCTTTGCTGCAATTCAAAGATATGGAGTGGATGATTAATGCCTCAAAATGCCTTCTATTTATAAGATTTTCCCAAGGGTAGGGGGTAAAGTGAGATAACCATGGTTATGCTTGGGTAAGGTCAATTGGCTTTGCTTTGTCCCTAAATGGGGGGACAAACATTTAGATGGTTTCAAAAGGCTGGACCATTTTAACAAAAGTGAGTGATTTGTGTCCATTTTGTCTCCTTTTTGATTTGTTGAGAGAATTTATGATTTATTAATTAATTAAAGTAATTAAATTTAGCCATGAAGGGTAAGAGGTTCATTTTGATTTTTTGCTTTCAACAACTATGTCATTAATTGAATTTAATCAATTTCTTAGTGTTTTTCCCCTTTTCAAGCTTTATTTAATCATTTAATCATTTAATTGAATTTTCCTTTGATTTGAATTGCCTTTGTTCTATTTATTGATTTTTCGTGTTATTTTGATGATTTGTTGCACCTTTTATTGATTTAAGCCTTTTTCCAATTTTTCGTGTCTACAATGAGAAAACTGCACTTATTTCTTATGTGATTAAAGGTGATAAATAGATTATTGATAGTGGTTGCTCACATCACATGACTGGTGATAAAAGTAAGTTTGAGACCCTAGATCAATACAAAGATAGAAGTGTTAAATTTGGTAATGATGCACCATGTCCCGTGAAAGGAAAATGATCAATAAGATTGATTGATAAGATCAAAAGTGAAAATACTTATTGGGTTGGAGGTCTTAATTATAACTTGTTGAGTGTTGCACAGTTGAACAACACTGGTCATTGAGTGGAATTTCATCACAGAAAGGCTAAAATATTTGATGCCATTGGTGAACTAATTAGAATTGGAGATCATACAAGAGGTAACTTGTTCTATCTAGACCTATTTGAAGAAACATGTTTGTTTGCACAAGTTGATGATGTATGGTTATGGCATAAGAGGCCGTGTCATGTGAATTTTGACAATCTGGTAAATATTAGTAAAAAGAAGAAAGTGAGAAGTTTGTCAAGATTGAAGAAACTTGATAATGTGATGTGAAAACAGTGTCAACTGGAAAAAATGACAGTCTAGTTTTAAGATCAAGACATACTTTTGACAATATTTTGGAATTGGTTCATACTGGCCTTTGTGGACCTATGGGTGCACAAAGTTATTGTGATTATAAGTATTTCATTCTATTTGTTGATGACTATTCTAGAATGATGACTGTAATATTTTTGAAAGAGAAATTTGATGCATTTCAGTTGTTTAAGTGGTATTTGGAAAAAGTTGAAAAAGAAATAGGTAGAAGCTTGAAATGTTTGAGATCTGATAGAGGTGGAGATTTTATATCAAATGAGTTCAATTTTTTCTATAATGATAGAGGAATAAAGAGGCATATGTCTGCACCAAGAACACCTCCACATAATGGCATAGCAAAAAGAAGAAACAAGCCAATTATGGATTGTGCTAGAACATTGATGATATAAAAGAATGTTGCAAAAAATTTATGGGGAGAAGTTGTAAGTACAACTGTTTATACCTTAAACTAAGTACAAATTAAAAAAGGTACAAATGCTACACCTTTTGAGTAATGACGTGGATATACACCTAATGTGAAGTGTTATAGAGTCTTTGGGAGTAAATGCTATATGTGTGTGTGAAAATTATACCTGATCTGTAGACACAACACTCAGTAAAACATTAGAGGTTAGCTATAATCAAAATCATGCAAAATTGAAAGCTATCTAACCAAGCGATTTACTGCCTTCTAATAGGTGCGAGATTAATGTTCTCAGATTGTAATCAAGATCAGTGACCTAGACGACACCTAAATGAAGGATTTGAATGCAAAAGATGGATATGGAATAAATGCAATTAAGCTATTTTTTGGATTTTTCTATGCAATAATAATTGTAAAAACTGATATGAAATCTATGCTAAATGAAATTGATATGCTATGAATGCTATTGAAAATTGATATGCTATGAATCTAACAATGATATGTAATATGAATGCAAAAAAAATAAGATTGATCTCACAAAGCTTTGAATTCGCAAGTTGATTCCTCAGTCTCCAATTCTCCAGCGTGATTGTGCAAAATATGAGATGATTTGTGAAGAGCTAAAGCCTTAATTTATAGAAATCCAGGGCTTTGGAGGTGCATGAATAAAAGCCATAAATCACTCAAATTAACTCATCTTGATTTTTGAGTTATCTGATCATAAAAGATAGTTAATTCTCAAAATCATGCAAAAACATGCAAAAACAGCTTTTTAACTCAAATTAGAGTTTAGATCAACTTTTTGAACTCCAAAAGGATGTTGAGTTCCAAAAAGTCAATAACTTGCATTGATTTTCTGATTTGGAGTTTAACTGTTTCTTTTGAATATGCATAATAATTAAGAATTAAATAAATAAATAAAGTGATTTATCCTCAACTCAACTGATTTTTGAAAATAAATAATTAATTTATGGGTTAATTAACTATTTATTCAAACTTTTATTAAAAATTATATTATTAAATAATGACAACATGCTTTAATTAATTAAATAAGAATTTAATCAATTAAAGATAGGAATTTTGATTTATTGTCAAAATTAAATAATACAATTAATAATAGATAGAATTAAATTTAATTACATAATTAAGTGGCAAATATTAAATCTAATTAATTAAATATGAAAATATTCAATTAATCAAATTTTAGGATAAATGTGATTTATTGCCAAATAATTATAAAATTAAAGATAATTAAGATAATTAGGAATATTACTAGGAATATTCTCCAATGCAAAATTTAAGATAATCAATTAGATTTGATGATGTTTAGATGTGCCTTAGATTAGGACTTTGATGTCGATTTCATATGATTGGATGATATAGGAGGTTAATGAACTTATAGCCCATTTTTGGGGTATTACATTTTGCCCCTCTTTGAATTACTGTGCGAAGCGCAGTGGTTCAAAGATAGTCTGTGTTTGATAAAGATATGAAACTGATTCAAAAGATAAACCGATCTCAAGATAGAAACCGATTGAAAGATATTGAGATAGGAGTTGATTGATATTGACTTGATATGGAGATAATAGGTCCTGAATGACCAAAGATAATGTTCACTATAACAGAAAACGAACCTATGATTGCGAAAAAGTGTCAAAATGCCTGATTCTGAACCTTAGGATTGATAAGAAGTGAGTGACCCGTTCTAGACTCGATTGTCTTAGCAGAACTAGCAAGTATCACATCTGAATCTTTCAGTTGTCGAAGAACCAAGGAAAGAACACTATGATCTGATGGTTGCAAAAACTGATACAGTTTACAAGATTGAGAGAATACCAGATTGATATGGATCGATGAATCTGATATGCCTCAAGTGATGATAGATTTGCCCCGAGCGATGAGGACTTTTGATGAATCAGTAACTAGACGTGATTGTTTGTCTTGATCACTGATGAAAGATATTGATAGACTTGATCGATAGAATTTGATTTACAGACTTTGAATGATGTGCAATACCATGCCCCCTTCGGGATGAAAATTGAAATCTGACAAGAAAAGTCAGCGTTATAGTTTAGAAGCATGTTAATTGATTTGAGAAGTGGTTATACACGTCCGAGAACGCATTCTGCATCATTGGGAGGTCCAAAAAGACCAAGTTTGACTAGGTTTGACCATGAGTTGACCATGGTTGACCAAGTTGAAATTTTGATAGTTTGATGTAAGATAATCAGTTAAGTTGAATACTAGATTTCTGTGATGATTGAAGGTCGAATATGCAAGTAGTTAATAATATGAATGATCTCAGATTTGAATTTTGATCCCGAAAAAGGATTCTACTTGCTATTTCATTGGAGGAACCTTCGTGTGAGATTCAGCTCTTGTTAGACTTGAAGATGCGATTTGAAGAATCATTTAAGCATTGAAGTTCGTTTAATCATTGTGAGATCATGCAATAAGACATGCAAAATGAAATGCAACCTAAGACCTAGGACCTAGTCACTGATCATGTGTCGATTTGTTATCATCATTGAACTTTTTAGGTAACCGGATAAATCAATACAATGCCCACTAGCCATGAAACCATAGACATATGAATATCGATTTGTATGTGCAAGAATCAATACAACACCCACTGGTCAAACAACCATGGACATATGAATATTGATTTTAGTTGTTGAATGTCGGATTAGATATAAGCATCAAGGCACAAATGCCAGGATGACCTGAATATCATGTCCATTTTGATATAGCAATTTGTACAAGCATCAAAACATAAACGTCGTGATGACCTGAATACGCCTTGCATTGCAAACACATCAAATAGTCAAGAGATCATTCTAAATCCAATGTGAATTACCCGTAGTGACCCTTTATCGTTCACATCCTTAGGCAAGATTGCGTTCCACAGTAGGAGAAAGAACTTACTCAAAAAGACAATAGTTAGATCAAACTTCCTTGAATTTTTCGGGTATCAATGGTCGAGGTACGCATGGCCATCCAATTCGAGATAGAGGCTCTTACAGTCGGACACCATTTCAATCCAAAATTTCCAAAGCTGTTAGATTTTCACATACAAGCAGAAGACAAAGAAAATATTATGCCCCCAGTCATCACTCTCTAAATCCTGTAAAGGAAATCATTGAAGAGCTCGAAGGGACACAATATGCAAAAATCTCAATGCGAATCATTAAGCATACAAGGAGATAAAAGCATGAAAAGCACAGATTGTTTTCAGTTGAGTTTTGATGTTTGATTGTTGTTGATGCAAAATCCTTTCTGGAGACGAGACTGACTGACTGACTCAACTTGAAGCTTCAAAGGACTCTGAGTGGATATGACACGTCTAAGATACATGGGAGACCATAGGATATGACATTGATTGCCCCCAAGTGTGAACATTGATAGGATGCAAATGCTTGAGCTGGTTGGTGTACAGGCTGACTTATTGAAAACTGGAAATGCAGGAACAAACCGGGAGATATGTACAAACTAAAGCAAGACTGAAAGATGGGAAAGACCAAGATTGTGCTGATAGATGGAGCATTTTGGAACAAGTGGTGCCCGTTTGCCGAGTTTTCACCATCTTGGTAGAGATTCTATTTTTGCTACCGAGGTGCCTGTTTCCAGGTTTTCACCAAAGGCACTTTTTTTTTTTTTTCTTTTTTTTTTTTTCATTTTTTTTTTTTTCAATTTTTTTGTACTTTTTTTTTTTTTTTTTTTTTTGTACTTTTGATATTTTTTGATTTTTTTTGTGAATCATCAAGGTGCCTATTGCTAGGTTTTCACCAAGATGTTCATTTTTTTCAGGACTTTTTCTGATTTTTAAGATTTTTTCAGGACATTTACCAAGCACTGAATGCCTTAGGCATAGAATTTCTTCAGATGGAGAACGTTGATTGGTTCTCGGAGCTGTTCTCCTTCAGTCGTTGAGAGTTGATAGGCACCAGAGCCAAAAGTAGCAGTGATTACAAAGGGACCCAGCCAGTTGGGTTCGAACTTCCCCTTGCGTTCTCGATGTGATTGATTTTTAGGATTTTCTCTCAACACTAGATCGCCAACCTGAAATTCTCTATGTCTGACTTTCTTGTTGTAGCCTCTAGACATTCTTTTCTGATACACTCTGAGATGATCATACGCTGCTTGTCTGCGCTCATCTAGTAGTTCAAGTTCTTGTAACCTCGACACTCTGTAGTCTTCATTAGTGACAAGTCCATGCATTCTAATCCTGAGTGATGGGATTTCAACCTCAATAGGCAGTACCGCTTCAGACCCATAAACTAAAGCGAAAGGTGTAGCCCCTGTAGGCGTTCTGATACTAGTTCTGTATGCCCAGAGAGCTGGATTGATCATCAGATGCCAGTCTCTTCCTGTTTTATTCACTATTCTGTGCAAGATCTTCAGGAGATTTTTGTTTGAAGCCTCAGCTTGTCCGTTCCCTTGAGGATAGTAGATAGATGACCAATGTTGAGTAATTTTGAACTTGGCACATAAGTCATCTAGGTCCTTGTTTTTGAATTGTCCCCCGTTATCTGTGATTATAGAGTGAGGGATCCCATATCTGCAAATGATGTAATTCAGGATGAACATAGAGATCTGTTTCCCCGTTGCTTGTGTTAGAGGAACTGCTTCTACCCATTTTGTAAAATAATCTGTAGCTGTGATTATATGGGTATGTCCATTAGAAGAGTGCGGATGGATAGCACCTATGAGATCAAATGCCCATTGTTGAAAAGGCCATTGTGTAGTAAAGGGAATCAGATCTCTCCCTGGAGCATGAATCAAGTTGCCATGTACTTGACACTGTTGACAGTTTTTAGCAAATTTAATAGCTTCTTTTTCCATTTCAGGCCAATAATACCCAGCCCTAATAAGTTTTCGAGCTAACGTTAACCCGTTCGAGTGTGACCCACATATACCCTCGTGGACTTCCTCTAATGCACGTTGAGACTCTTCTCGTTCTAAACATCTAAGCAGTGTACCATCTAGACCTCGTTTGTACAGATCATTACCAATGATGACATATCGGGATGCAGATCGGATAAGGTTTCGTTTCTCAAAACGGTTAAAGGACTCAGGGATGATTTGGTCATGGAGATAGGAGAACAAATTTTTGTAGCGAGATGAGTCATAACTTACAACAGTGCAGATCATGCGGGTTTCAGGGGAGTCATATGCAGGATAGGATAGGGCTTCCACCAGGAACTCGTAGCGTAGTTCATGTTCAGGCTGTTGTAAAAGAGTAGATAATGTTGCCATTGCATCAGCAGCCTTATTCTCCATTCTGGGTATTTTCTCAAATGTGATAGAGATGAAGTATTTCTTTAGATCATCGACCATTCTCTTGTAAGGAATGAGCTTTTCATCTTTGGTTTGGTACACATCATTGACCTGGTGGATGACTAGTTGTGAGTCTCCATGAATGTGCATCTCTGTAACTCTCCACTGTATTGCCATTTTCATACCATTGAGAAGTGCCTCATATTCAGCAATATTGTTTGTGCAAGGAAACTTTAATCTGAATGCTTTGGGTATCGAGTATCCTTGAGGAGTAATGAACAATATGCCTGCGCCGGATCCATTCTGTGTGTAGGAGCCATCAAAGAATAATCGCCATGCTCTAGAAGAGAGGTGCATGATAGAGGAATCGGGAAATTCCATTTGCATGGGTGTATCATCAAACAGTGGTGCTTCAGCTAACTGATCAGCAATGACCTGTCCTTTGATAGCTTTTCTTTCAACATATTCAATGTCAAATTCGCTCAAGAGCATGACCCATTTAGCTAGTCTACCTGTGAGGGCAGCTTTGCTTAGGAGATATTTCAGTGGATCAATTTTAGCTACCAAATGAGTAGTATGAGCTAACATATAGTGTCTCAATTTCTGTGATGCAAAGATCACAGCGAGACATGCCTTCTCTATCATTGAGTAGTTCTTCTCATAGGCCACTAAAGTTCGGCTGATATAGTAGATGGCTCTTTCTTTCTTGTTCTCATCATGCTGTGCTAGCAATGCCCCCAGTGATGTATCTGTTGCGGAGACATATAATATTAATGGCTTCCCATGAATAGGAGGCATCAATATAGGTGGATTTGATAGATACTTCTTGATATGTTTAAAGTTGTTCTCGCATTCTTCATTCCATGCAAAGGTCACACCTTTATGTAATGTTTTTGTAAAAGGCTGTGATATGAATCTTCTGATAGATTGAACTCTGCCTTGCAACGTCCTCATTTGACTGATATTTGTGGGAGGTTGCATCTCTATTATAGCCTTGACCTTAGCTGGATCAACTTCAATGCCTTTCTTGGAGACGATGTATCCTAGGAGCTTTCCAGAAGTGACTCCAAAAGCACACTTTTTAGGATTTAGTCGAAGACTAAATTTTTCCATTCTGTCGAGGATCATGCTCAAGTCTGTTAGATGTTCAGTTCTAATCATGGATTTTGCCAAGGTATCATCTACGTAATCCTCCATTGTTCTATGCATCATATCATGAAAAATAGATGTCATTGCTCTTTGATATGTAGCTCCAGCATTTTTGAGTCCGAATGGCATAACATTCCAACAGAAAGTTCCCCACGCACATGTGAAAGCTGTTTTCTCTTGATCTTTTGGAGCAATTTTGATTTGGTTGTATCCAGAAAAACCATCCATAAGGGAATACATTTCATAGCCCGCAGTCATGTCCACTATCATATCAATGTTAGGCAGTGGAAAATCATCCTTAGGGCATGCTCTATTCACGTCTCTAAAGTCCGTGCATACTCTGATTGAACCATCTGGTTTGGAAACAGGTGCAATGTTGGAAATCCACTCAACATAGTCTATGACACGGATGAATCCAGCTTTTAGGAGTTTTTCTAGTTCTGCTTTGACTAAGAGTGCAACATGAGGATGCATCTTTCTCAATTTTTGTTTGATTGGTTTTACTCCGGGAGCAATGGATAGATGGTGCATAATGAGATTGGGATCCAATCCTGGCATATCTGAATATTTCCATGCAAAGTTGATCTTTTTCTCTGATAAGAAGGTAGTGAAGTTTTGTTTCTCTTCATCTGATAGAGATTGTGCTACATGTACCAATTGTGGTTCCTCTGTTGTACCCAAATTGATGGATTGAGTTGGCTCAATCAGAACTGGAGATCTATCCTGTAAATGACTTGGAAGGACATCAAATATCTCATCCTTAGGTGCCTCAGAGAGGTTTTCACCTTTAGATACGTCTTTTCTTTTTACTTTTGTTGGTTCTGAGACTGCCACAAAGTGGTTTTCACCCTCATAACTCTTTTTCTTTTTCTTTTTACTCTTGTTTTTCTGACTAAGATATTTGATGTCCGACTCGGTCATGCTGACACTCGGTTCACTGATGGAAGTACTCATAGGCTCAACTGCATTGAGGTAGCAGGCAAGGGCATAGTCATTTGGGAAGGTATACATACCATGGTTTGGGTTGGTGGAAGTTTGGTCGATAAGATCAGGGCGTTGGATAGTCAAAGTGGGAAAGGCTTGGGATATGGTGTTCACGGATGTGGATATGTCATCATTGGTCCTAACCTGACGCTCAAGTTCAAAGGTGATATTACAGCTCAGAATGTTCAATTCGTGAATAGGCTCAACATCATCATAGGAGTCCTCTTCAGCCATAGGTGGATCAGACACGTTAAGTTCATTGTTTCGCTCTAGACCTACGTTGGGTTGAGAGACATATTGGTGAATAACATCAATAGATTTCTCTGTTATAAGCTCATCTTCTTCTGGAATGGCACCCCATTCATAATCATTTGACTCATCTTCTGATTCAGAATCTCTAGGAAATCTTAGAAAGTGCGTGAAATCAGGATGAATACCCCAAGAAGGATTACCCTCAGTCTCTGACTTGAATTCATATTCATGGGAATCAGTGTCCGAATAACTACCCCCTGCTTCTTGATTAGTTTGATTGCCTTCGAGATTGGCTGGTTCTTGTGGTACAACCATCTCTTGCGCTACAGTAGGTTCTTGTGTTTCCACTACATTAATTCTTCTGATAGGATCATCTGTATCATTAAGAAGATCTTTGATCTCTTTAGGCAATTTTTCATAGGGAATAAGCTCAGAGCTATCTGAATCATCATCAGAGGGTTCTATTTCTTCTTTCTTAAGAAGGGGTTCTCCTGGTGCAATTTGTTCTATGACATGAGAACAACCACCTCTGAGATGATAGGGTTTCTTTTTAAACCCTATGCCACCAGTATCTTTTTTGGCTCGACCAATATGTGAAATGGGGGTCACAAGACCCTTTCCCCTAATTCCTAGAGGTCCTTGACCAGAATATCCCATCTTGGCTATCAATTTGTTTCCTGGACCATATGAATTAGAAGGGACTGTAGGTGCTATAGATTCACTAGGTTGAACAATTTTAGATTCAGAATCCTCTTTATATAGCCATGCCAGCACAGCTTCATCCTCTTCAAATTCTTGTTTAGATACTTGCTCCACCACAAAATGTCTTTTGTATGCTTCCATAGGTTCCTTAGGTTCTGATTTAGACTGCTTCAAGGATTGGCCATATGACTTAGGTGAGATTGGGAGAGATGTTAGAGACAAGACTGGCTCTATAGTGTATTCTCCCATCCCATTTTCTTTGATATTGATCTCTTTAGCAATGTCATCCATCTTAGATGTGGAAGCCACATTTTGTTGCTTGATGGAAGATTCTCTATTATTGGGAACAAGTTTATCGGCACTTTCCTTCAATGTATTGCAAGTTGTACTCAGATCAGCTGGGATAGTAACCTCCACTCCTTCATAGGGAAATTTCAAGCATTGATGGTATGTTGAAGGAATAGCCTGCATTTCATGTATCCAGGGTCTCCCTAGAAGGATATTGTAAGCCAATGGTAGATCGAGCACCTGACATGTGGTATCTTTGATGACTGGACCCACCCGGATGGGCAAGACAATGGTGCCTTTAGAAGCTCTTTCTTGTTCATCATAGGCTTTTATGGTGATCTTCTTTCGAGGATCAATAGCCATCTCTGAGAATCCCAACTGTGTGATTAAGTTGTAAGAACAAATGTTGAGGCCTGCGCCCCCATCTATCAACACACGTTTGACTCGACGGTTCTGGATCAAGACTTGTATGTGCAAGGGCTGATTATGTGGGTGACTTAGGGAGTTGTCATCCTCTTCTGAAAAGGAGATATATTGCGGAGATGTTAGATGACCAACCATAGTTTGGAACCTGTCTAGATCTAGATCATCAGGAACATTAGAGCTAAGCAAAGCTTTGTCTAGGATATCTCGGTGAGCTGGAGAGATTCGAAGTAACTCAAACATAGAGATTTTGGCATTGGTATGCTGGAGTTGTTGTACGATGCTGTAAGATGTAGGTCTGGTATCCTTTGGATTGGGAGATTTCGAGGCAACCTTCTGTTTAGAAGCAGATGTGAGATTGAAAGGTATCTTAGGGACATCAAATGAATTTGGTGTTTGTCCTTTCAGATGCGTCTGAGCTTGTGATCTGGTAACGGCATTAGCTGAGGAATGATTTCTATCTCTTCGTACAATCGTGATGACATTACAGCTCTCAGAGAGGCATGGTTCCACCATATTGATGACAACATCGTTTCCAGGGTAGGCATAGTTGACTTTTGCCCCCATGTTAGGCTGAGAAGTGGAAACTCCCTTGCCATGTTGTGGAAAAGGTTCTGTAAATGCTGTGTGATCATTATTGCTGGTAGGATTATCGATTGTGATGTCCCCTTGATCTATCAAGTCTTGAATGGTATGCTTCAAATGGAAGCATCCATTAGTTCTGTGGCCTTTAGTTCGATGGAAAGCACAAAATTCATTATCTTTCCACCAACATGGTTTTGGATCCGGATCAGGTTTTCGGATTGGTGGTAAAGAGATCATGTTATCAGCTATCAGGGTCCTCAGAGCAGATTCCAAAGATTCTCCCAGGGGAGTAAACTTTCGTTTATTATCCCATCGTTTGAATGGCTTCTTTGGAGATGGTTCAGCAGATTTTTGCTCTGAAGCTTCAATGGCTTTGGTGGCAAGGGTGAGATTGTAGGCCGGTGCCTTTGATGGGGTGTGGATAGTGTCAACAACACCGTCAGAGACGATACCTTTGTTTCTATTCCAGGTCTTGTTTTTATCTTTTGAGCTAGATCCCGATTCAGACTTGTCCTTTTGAAGTGTGATTTCTCCTTTCTTGACAAGTACTTTCTCAATCTTGATTGCATTATCCACCATTTTATCAAAAGATACATGATCTTGCATTTGCAATGGATAGTTGAGCTCTGGAACAAGGTTATTGATAAAGATTTCAAGTTTCTCCATTTCGGGAATTGGTCTAGCATATAAAGAAAACTTCTTTCGCCACCTCTTGAGAAAAGTTAGGAATGATTCCCCTGGATATTGCTTGAGGTTACAGATATCGATCATGGTAATCGGATGTTGAATATTGTAGGAATATTGTTGATAAAACAATTTAATCAATTCCTCAAAAGTTTTGATCGTAGAAGGTAATCTTGAAAACCACTGAATGGATGCTCCTCCCAAGGATCTAGGAAAAAGACGCATTAGATAAGTCGGTTCATGCATGAATTCCATGGATTGTGTACAGAACTCTCTGACATGATCTTGAGGATCAGAGTGCCCGTCATATTTGTCATACTTTGGTATCTCCACTCTTTTTGGGAATGGAGGCATATACAAGTCTTTGTCAAAAGGGAAAGGACAAAGGGCCTCCATGGAGAATTCCTTGGGTTCCTTCTCTTTCTCAATTTTATTCATTTTGACCTGCATAGCGTGCAGCTGGTTCATTATGGCCGTCATCGGAGTTTCTTCCTCATGTGTGATGATATCTTCGACATTGAAGTGAGGAGGAAGTTTAGCTCCTTCTTGGGCTAATTGCAAAAAGTATGCCTCTCTATCCATTTTCAAGAAATGCCTCATCATTCTTTTGAATTCATCGTCATTCTGACACCGATGGATTTCAGAGGGTGTAGGGTCTTGGTCGGCATTATGTTGAGAGTGGTGTCCCTGGGATCCTCCTCCTAGAGAACCATGGTTTGTCCCTGCTTGAGACATGGTAGGAGTTTTTGGGCTCCCTGGAATAGATTGAGGAAGAGTTTGTTGATTACCTCTGTGAGTTGATAGAGGAGGTCTGTAACCAATTTTCAATCGAAAGTTACCGAGACCGTCGTCTTCGTAGATACCTGACTTGATGAGTTGTTCAAGAGTTGGACCTGGAGTATTGGTCAAAAGTAAGTTTTGAGATGTTTCTTCTGATTTCTTGTGTGAAGAAGCTCTGGTCTCCACCATTAACTTTGAATGAAACAGAAGAAAAGGATGAAGACAACTGAAGAACAATTTGATTTGAGAAAATTGGATGACGCAACCTTGTCAAGATTATGATAGTTTTGAAGATCTGATGAGATGTGGGTGAAGGAAACTGTGCCCTGGATGCATGGGATAGATCGCCCAAAAGATAGCGGACACGAGTTCTCAACACTTAGTTTGTTTTTGAAGATTGATTGATTGAAGATTGATAGTTATGACAAGGTTTTGACACGAGATAAAAAGGACTCAAATTGATCAAACAGAAGACTAGATCGGATTCAAAAGATCAAACTCAGAAAATGGTAGAATGCTCAATAGCTACTGCTCTGTTCTGACACAATGATATTTTTGACAGATTCTGGAACTAGGCTGGAAACATTGGATATCTTGCAATTTGACAATTTCTGACAACTTTCTCAAATTTTTCCAAACGACACTCTGCAGACTCATATGACACTGGGTAGTCTATGAAATGACAGTTGCTAAACTCATACGACAGTTGGGTAATACTGAAATGACACTTGACAAAACTCGTACGACTTTTGACTTCTTGAAATGACTTTTGACTCCAGAAAGAACTTTACGTCAATTTTTGCAAAATTTAAGATTTTCAGTTTTGGATTGTTTGCAAATTGTACTGTCCAGATTTTGAAGGTTATACCAGATTTGATCGTTTTTAATAGCCAAGTAGATAAATAAGCACACAGAACAGCAAGCAAGTGATTCCAAGCACGTCTGAAAACAATGATCAAGGGCAAAAGCAACCTTGCGCATGAACAATCAAGTGACCAAATTGTGCTAATCCCTGAGAGTACTAATTGTGTATGTTCTGAAAAGTTTTGCAATAACACACATATACCTGAGAATGAAAAATTGGCCTCTCTAAGGTTTTTAGTAATGGTTTGACTCTGCAACTTTTATGATTCAAAGGGGTGAACTCCAATCCCGGCGCACCAGGGTTTTGACACAGTCCGAGAACTTAATCTTCAAGAGCTGCTAGGGAGATCTGACAACCCAACAATGAACCATACCCGTGGAGATTTCTTCCACAAGGACATTTATATAGCGGTTGTCACTACCATGGCGAAAATGGCTATTACCGCTTGAGGTTCCGTCAATGCAGTTTGCCCTGTGAAGGGATTGTCCGCTACGGTTAACCCTCTCTAAAGATGACTCACAATAGTATACCACAAGGGGACTTGGCTCTAGATTCAAGGTTTTGACACCTCTTCACTTTTAACCCAAACAAAGCAAGCAGATTAATCCGACACGCTAAGACAAAGTTTTGTTCCACCAAGGTCTGTGATATCAACTCCATGTGATCTATCAACCTCTCCGGGGAGAGAATGTATCAATCAATAAGAGAAGACGCACTAACCAATTTTGATTCACCAAAGCTTGTGATATCAACCCCACATGATCTATCAACCTCTCCGGAGAGAGAATGTGTCGATCAATAAGAGAAGACTCACTAACTAAGTTGAATGTGAAACGCACTAAGTATCCTCCCTACCTACAAGGATTCTATCGTCAAGAAGGATTTCGCTAGGAATCCAATCTCTCAAGAATCACAAATAGTGTTCATAGGGCCTAATTACTATGTGAGCACAGATGTATGTTCCGAAAGAAAATCTACCAAAAGCATCCAAAAAGTAGAAAGAGGAACACTTAACGTTTAAAGCGAATATGAGATGAGTCCACAAGGTGGAACACTTAACACCTCACACAAGCTAAAAACGAGTCCACAACTTAGAAAACAAGGGAGTTCCTAAAAGCACAAAAGGGTTGCCAAGTGGAACATTTAACGCTTCTGTCCTGTTGACCCCTCCCCTTTATGGCGCTGAGATTGCAACCACGGGGCGGAAATGAGGGGCCGGCGGATTAGCGAGTCCAATAACCCAAGATAGCAATCAAGATCAATCACAAGTATTTTAAGACTACTTAATGAATCCTTAAGGGTTCACAACCTAGTATCAATTATGCAAGTGTGTAGAAATAGATCAAAAGCATGAAAAGATGCACACAAGTTTGACACATAAGAGATTTATTTTAAGTCCCAAATCAAAATATTATTAGATGAAGGAGAATACCTAGGATCCTTGCAACGCGCTTAGTAGATTTTACTTGATTTTTAGCAATTTTTGTTGAGCTTTTCCATGCAAGCAAGTGACGAACTCTCCAACAAGCAAACAAGCAAACAAGATATGCAAAATATATTCAACTTATGAAAACCATAGGGTTAGCTCTAAAAATCAATTATTATCAATAATAATAACCAGCAATCAACCCAAATGACAACTCATATCATTCATTGAACCATGTAAAAAAAATAAGTGCATACCCATCACAAAACTTTATTTTTTTTTTGCTGCATTTGACCTAGTCAACAAGATCTAATTTTTTTGATATGATTTTGGCCACAAAAATAGAAATTCAGAATAGAGACCCTTGCTAAAAAACAGAGAGCTTTCCAAAAATGCAAAAATTTTAGAAAAACCTCTTCATTTGTGCCCTAGAGACCCATTTTATCAATACAGACCAGTTTTTGTAAATTGACTATTTGAGCTATGATATCATGTCCAAATTTAAAACACAAAGAATGGACCCCCTGTATAATTTAAAGATATTTCCGAAAATATAAAAATTTTCGAAAAATATGCTGATTTGCGTCAGATATTAATTTTTTCCGGAATTTCAAGAAAAAATTATTAAAAATTCAAAACATCTCAAAAAATTCTAAATTTTTTACTGTAGCTTCCATGACATGTCACCAACCTGCAAAAAAAATTTCAGATCAAAATTCCAAGCCGTTTGGGAGATAAAATTAAATCTTTGAAACTTTGGGGTTTTAGCTCCAAAAAAATCAAAACCAGCATGCAAAGGTGGGTTGCCCCACGGTGGGCGCCAAAAATGTGTGTGTGAAAATTATACCTGATCTGTAGACACAACACTCAGTAAAACATTAGAGGTTAGCTATAATCAAAATCATGCAAAATTGAAAGCTATCTAACCAAGCGATTTACTGCCTTCTAATAGGTGCGAGATTAATGTTCTCAGATTGTAATCAAGATCAGTGACCTAGACGACACCTAAATGAAGGATTTGAATGCAAAAGATGGATATGGAATAAATGCAATTAAGCTATTTTTTGGATTTTTCTATGCAATAATAATTGTAAAAACTGATATGAAATCTATGCTAAATGAAATTGATATGCTATGAATGCTATTGAAAATTGATATGCTATGAATCTAACAATGATATGTAATATGAATGCAAAAAAAATAAGATTGATCTCACAAAGCTTTGAATTCGCAAGTTGATTCCTCAGTCTCCAATTCTCCAGCGTGATTGTGCAAAATATGAGATGATTTGTGAAGAGCTAAAGCCTTAATTTATAGAAATCCAGGGCTTTGGAGGTGCATGAATAAAAGCCATAAATCACTCAAATTAACTCATCTTGATTTTTGAGTTATCTGATCATAAAAGATAGTTAATTCTCAAAATCATGCAAAAACATGCAAAAACAGCTTTTTAACTCAAATTAGAGTTTAGATCAACTTTTTGAACTCCAAAAGGATGTTGAGTTCCAAAAAGTCAATAACTTGCATTGATTTTCTGATTTGGAGTTTAACTGTTTCTTTTGAATATGCATAATAATTAAGAATTAAATAAATAAATAAAGTGATTTATCCTCAACTCAACTGATTTTTGAAAATAAATAATTAATTTATGGGTTAATTAACTATTTATTCAAACTTTTATTAAAAATTATATTATTAAATAATGACAACATGCTTTAATTAATTAAATAAGAATTTAATCAATTAAAGATAGGAATTTTGATTTATTGTCAAAATTAAATAATACAATTAATAATAGATAGAATTAAATTTAATTACATAATTAAGTGGCAAATATTAAATCTAATTAATTAAATATGAAAATATTCAATTAATCAAATTTTAGGATAAATGTGATTTATTGCCAAATAATTATAAAATTAAAGATAATTAAGATAATTAGGAATATTACTAGGAATATTCTCCAATGCAAAATTTAAGATAATCAATTAGATTTGATGATGTTTAGATGTGCCTTAGATTAGGACTTTGATGTCGATTTCATATGATTGGATGATATAGGAGGTTAATGAACTTATAGCCCATTTTTGGGGTATTACACTATATAGTGAAATACATTAGGAATGGAAAATTTGATACAAAAAGTGATGAAGACATATTCCTAGGATATTCCACTAAGAGAAAAGCTTATAAGTGTTTGAATTATAACACTAACAAAGTTGTGGAAAGTGCAAATGTTAGAGTTGATGAATATGCAGAAAAGAATGAATTGGAGTGCAAGCAAGAACCTGAAGATTACAGATCTTTTGTATACATGGAAGAAGGAGAGGCAAGTAATAAACCTGAACCAGATGTAGAGTCACAAATAAGTAATGCTGAGCATTAGGAGGATGTTGCTGAGCAAGAAGAAGAAGCAGAAAATTTACATGATGAACCTGTAACACCCCAAAATTGGCACCTTATAATTTCAATCAATTTTGGTGCATTTTCTTCAAATTTTACATCATTAAAGTCCTATTTTACTAGGTAATTTTCTCTCTCCTACCTGACTTTATTTTACTTGGTGCCAATTGCAAAAACCCTAAATTGCATTAATCTCACACTATAATTAATTCCTAAGTATTCGACTTTATTAGTTAAATTATCCCTTTGATAAATTAATTTAATTCTAAAGTCCTAAGTGCTTTAAATTAAATTAAACCCACCCCCTTTAGCTAATACATATAAAAGGAATTAATATTATTTGGTTATTTGAATAGATTATCTTTATTTGGATTTAACAATTCAAATTATTCGAAGGGTCACCCATATGTGGCAATAATTCATTCTTTTAATTAAATAATCCTTCAATATTTGTCTCAATTGGAAATGAAGAGTCGACCGTTTCATTTCAAGAAACTCTTCATCCTCTCTCTAGGCTCCTATATTATGAACCTCATTTTCTCATTTTGAGGAGACAATGGTGAGAGTATCAAACTATAGTTAAATTTTGTCTCAATTATTTCATGTTTCTAAGATTTTAGTGCATATTAGTTTAATTCTCATTTAGTGTAATTGCATTCTCATATTAGTGTAATTTTCTTATTGTTGTTAGCTTAATTCTCATATCTCTTTCATGTTCTTAGATCAAAATCTGCACTTCATTCTTAGATTAAGTGCATCTTCATCTTAGATTAATTATAATTTTTTCATCTTTCAAGCTTTCAAAATCCTTCATATTAGCTTGGTCTTCTAGTTGTTGGCTCTTGTTCTAAGAGTAATTCAAACACCCCAACTAATTAGGAGGCAACAAGTCAAATCGATAGATATTGCGAATTGAGTAATTCATACTCACCTTCATAATTTTGATGATCGAGCAATGACTACATTGTGTATATGGCTGGATTAGAGGTCCACATTTAGCTATAAACATTCTGGCACCCACCATGGGGCAGAAAAATCATTTCTGACCTCACTCTTGAAATTTTTCTGATAAGAAATTTGAACTATGTCGTGCATTCATACTTCACTGTGTACGAAATTTTGCACGAAATTTCAGAGCGTGCCGTGTGAAGTTTTTCTCCCAGTAGCATTCTGTTGCGCAAAGAAACACTTTCTCGCATAGGTCCTTGCATTTTCTTGCACGTAGTGCAGTACTTTCTCATGCGAAGATCTTCTGTCAGTTTTTTCAAATTTTCCAGATTCTGCAATTTACTATTACTTTTTCCTGACATTTACTTTCTGCTATTGATTTCATATTTCATATTTCTGCTACAACGTAACAGTGGTATGCAGGTCGCTTATCAAAGACATATAAACTCGCTAACAGTTTGCTTGTAGGACGGTTGTCGAAGACTTTTAAAATGTTGTGCTTGTTTTATTGCTTTCATCACATAGTATAACTAGGGCTTTGTTAAAATTTCTTAAGGGTCATAATAGCAAAGTAGGGGAATAGGCTCTTCATTACATGGAAGTGATGCCCATGGATGAAACGGAGACCTAGATGTTGCTAGAATGATGGATACCTAGGGAAGCAAAGCAAGGTAGTGAATATTTAGCACATCTACTTGCCAGGGTATTATGCTCTTCTCTCTTTGAGAGAACCAAAAACCCAAAAGCTTGTGGATTTGGTGGAGTGAAACTAGCTCGGTGATGAATATGCTTGATGTGTTTGGGTAAGGTGAAGAGGTAGAGAAGTATGCTCTTCTCTCTTTGAGAGAATAAGAAAATACAACCCTCGAATCCAAGCCAAGTTGTGTTACCTTTAGAGGGTTACCTTTAGAGGGCCTACCGAAAGTTGAACCTTCGGGAACGACCCAAGTGAGTACTCACCTATTGCCGGTGATTCCACTTCACTATAATAAAGAATGTTTTGTTGAGTCTAAAGACTCCAAAACCATGTTAAATTCCTTTTCTTGATTTCGACTATCATCTTGAGAAGGCTTCGTCTGTTGTATTGAGTGGTGCCGCTCCTAGCCCTGCTTGCTGGGGTGTATGACTTTCAGGTGTTGGTGTGGCTGCGAGGCCCTAGCCCTGTATCAGGGGCACCGAAGGTTAGTGTGAACAAAAGCCCCCTAAAAAATTTCCTTAGTTAGTTGCCTACCCGAATCACCTCCGAAAGGAGACATAATCTTTGCGCAGGGAGGGGGAAGAATCTCTCCCATAGATTCTCACCATAGGCATGCACTTGGATGTTTGAAGGTGGTATATGACACTGGCCCTTGCTTTAAGGGTAACCTTTGAACATATACTATTGAATTCTTGGAAACACCAAAAACACGGGTGCCCTCTAGGGGGTGACATGACTGTGTGAGGTGAACGCATGCGCATAAGCTGTGAGGCACATATTTTGTCTTCTCACCATTTTTTTTGTAGGGATAACTATGTGTTTATTATCAAGTCTTAAACTGTCCATCATGATTAAATAAAGAATCCCATGATACTGCCAAGTTGCTTTGTCCTTGGTAGGTTTGTTTGTGACTACTTCTTACGTCACTACTGCCTGATCAAAACTTTGTGCTTGTAAACGAATGCTTGAAACCTTCAAAACTGAGATTGCTGATTCAAATTGCCTTTAAACTGTTTGAAAACTAGAAATTCTATCAGAGAATAGTTCAAGCTGTGTCTCAAAGCTTTAATTTTTACCTTGAAAATTATGTCGAACTATCGAACTTTGGTTCTTTCCCATGTGAAATTTTACTTTTCAGAGTATTTCCTCACACGAGATTTCATTCTCTTGCATGAAGTTTGGCATTCTCTCACATGGCCCAACACTTTCTCACGTGAACCTGTACCTAGATTTTAAAAAAAGTGAGCTTATTCCCGTTGATTGGTCAACTTTTTACCTGATCTAATTTTTGTCCGAGGTCTATTTCCCTATTTTCCTATCATTCACTGTCTGAAACTGAGTGTCTCGTGCTGTGAACCAAATGATTTTTCTTGAACTCATGATTATCTCCTTGTTATTTGTTTCATCTTTTGTGCTTTTGTACCTCACATCATGATAGTCTTATCTCAGCTATTCTAGCCATTTCTCTTGATGATTCATGTCGGGTGCATCTCACATCTTGGTTGTTCTAGCCTTTATCTCCTTTTCATTATTCCTAGAGATAGAGTTTTAGCATTATCCTAAGTCCTCTTTCGATACTTAAATCTTCATCTATGACTATTATGACTAGAAGTGGCAACACTTACCCCATTCGTGGTACTGGACAAGGTAGAGGTAAACCTCGTAATCAAGAAATAGATCATCCTGAACCTGTCATGAAATCTGAGCATTGTGAGGGATCCTCAAGTTCTTCTTCATTGAGTAATTTGAAAGATAGCCTATCTCAATCATCACCTCCAATGTTCCAAGAGTGTTTTAATCCATTGTTTCAAGCGCAACCTAGTTTCGCATTTCAAGAACAGGACAACTCATTCTTCCAAAACAACTCATTGTTTCATAACTTTGGAAGACCACTCCCTCGGACTAGTCCTATTATTGAATCTATTGATCCCACTAAAAATATCAACTCATTTGAACCTTTTGACCCTCTTGATCTTGTTCACGCACCAGAAGTTACCTTAGCTACACCCTTTCGGCATTGTTTATATCATTTTACTGAGTCTTCATTTGTTGCATAGTCCTATGTTGACAAGATGGGAGATCCATTTGACTTCCAACTAGGCAAATACAACCAAGCTTATGACCAATCTCAAAACAATCAGCATCATGGTCAATATTCCAATGACCAATGTCATGCTCAACCTCAAAATGATCAACGTTATGATCAATCCTAGAATGATCAGAATCAGCACCAAGCTCAAAACAAAGCTCAAGGTGGTCAACCATCATATCACTATCGTCCTCCTTATGATCAGAGTCAAGATCAAGTTTCAAGCATTTATGAGATTCTTGGCAATGATAGTGATGACACAATAACTCAAAATGACATAGATGCTGCGAAAGCAAACAAGGGTCTTATCAAGATGATGGAGATCCTCCTTCTAGAGGAGAAGGAAAAATACTTTCTTGAGTTGGCCAAACAAGGGGCCAAATTACCCTCAGATTATCAAGTCGAAATGCTTGTGGCCAAAGAAGAAGAAATTGAGACCGCTAAGTTGCAAAAGATGGTCTGAGACATGCAAGATTAGATTAGCCAACTTGCGAAGAACAAGGACAAACCCGCACAACAATTCACAATGGAAAGCATTTGTCCTTTCCCCTTTGATAGGAGTATTCACATGCCACCTTTTCCCAAAGGTGTAGAGCTGCCTAAATATGACAAATACTTGGGTAATACCAATCCCCAACATCACTTGAGAGAGTTTGGCACTCTATCCATGGAATTCATGCATGATCAGACATATCTTATGCACCTATTTCCTCGTAGCTTGGGTGGACTAGCTATGGAATGGTTTTTTCGATTGCCCACTGGCATTAAGACTTTTGATGAAATGGCTAATCTATTTCTCCAACATTACTCACATAATATTCAACATCCAGTCAACATCCAGGATCTTTGCAATTTGAAATAGCGACAAGGGGAACCTTTCCTAACATTTCTCCAAAGGTGGAGATAATTATGTACAAGGTGTCCTCACAAGCTACCAAAGTCTAAAAGGCTCGACATCTTTTTGGATAATCTTGTCCCAGACTTTGGATACCAAGTGCAATTACAAGGTCCCCTAACCTTTGATAGCATGATTAAATAAGTAGTACGAATAGAGTCATTTATGATCAAGAAAGGGGAATTGACTTTGAACAAAGACAACAAACAATGATCTTCAACCTCGAACAAAGATAAAGGGAAGTTTGTCAACAAGAATAGAGACATTGTGAATTATGGAGTGGTTGACAATGTGACCCTGAAACCTGCTAAGTCTATTTTCAATCTCTCATCTAGCATACAGGTGATCAAAGCTACTAAAAAGCCTATGACAGAAAATTCAGCAACCTTCAAGGTTTTCTAGAAACAAACCTTGGGACTCTCGACCCAAGCATGAATTCACTTCCTTGGGAGAACCACTTGATGTGGTTTATAAGACTCTTGTGCAAAATTAGATACTCACTCCTTTGGAAAAAAATCCCTATGACCCACAACCATGACCTCATTGGTGGAATGACAACGCATACTATGACTATCACTAAAACATTGGTCATAAGACTTCTACTTGTCTCCAGCTGAAACATAAGGTTCAATATCTAATTGACAATGGTGACATTGTTGTGGACAACCATAACAAGAATTTGGATCACCAGGTGTTTAAGGATCCCTTCCCTCCTCATGAGAAAGGTGAGTCTTCCAAAGCTAAGAATACCAATGCCAAGGTTAACTATACATATACTACCAATGATAATGTCATCAACATGATTGAAACTATTAAAGTTGAGTATTGTGATGTGATTACCTTCAAGGGGAGTGACAATGCTCCCAAACCCAAGACTCCTTTCATCTTGCGTAGTTCTGCATCTCATTCATCTGAATCTGAACAACCTCAAGATTGTGCCAATGTTGTTACTTGATCACGTGGAAGGATTATTTTGAAAGGTCCCGATCCTCCTGTATTTGCTACGAAACAAACTATGGATAAGATTGCTACTAGTCCTACCAATAAAACCTCAAAATTGATCCCTACGCCTTAGCACTACTAGTTATAGCATCTTAGATCAACTACAGCAAATCAATGCCTAGATTACCATTTTTGAGCTGTTGAAGATCTTGCCCACTCATAGGAAGATTCTCGATAAAGCCCTCACCAAGGAAAATGTCCCCAAGGATCTTGATCTCAATCAGTTTCAATCCATGGTGGGTCACTTGACCTCACCTCATTATTTTTCCTTTTCTGAAGAAGATGACCACTCACTGAGCCATCTGCATAATAATCCTTTACACATAGAAGTCATGATAGGTCCTAAGCATGTCCATCATGTGCTTATTGACAATGGTGCTGGCCTCAATATCTATTTTGCTAAGTTGCTCACCCAGCTAGGCTATGATGAGGATTATATAGATTCCCGCAAGATAATTACTATTAAAGCTTATGATGAAGAGGAATGCAAATCCCAAGGTTCAGTTGTATTGCCAATCTGATTTGGCCCTATTGAGAGAGATGCTACTTTTCATGTTCTTGATATTCCTCTTGCCTACAACATATTGTTGGGAAGACCATGGATTCATGAGATATAGGTAGTCCCATCTACGTATCACCAATGCATCAAGCTCCCTTTTCATGGAGCAGAAGTGATAGTGCCTACCAACACAAACTATTCTTGCAATACCCTAGTGCAATCTACAGACAGTTTGGTTCCAACTAATAGAGAGTCCACTGAGTTCTGTGATGCCATCTCCATGCTCCTATGAGAAACCTTCTGAGAATAACAAACCTTCTAATGCCTCTCCTCAAATAGCCTATGATGGCGCCTTTGTACGAGCCTCTACACCTTTAGAAGATGAGGATGAAAAAAAAGCTATCATAGCTTGGATCTATAAAGGGAAAGAAACATTTGAAATGACTACTCCACCTCTAGACTTAGAATAAGAGTGATAAAGTGAGGCCTTCAAGATCATGAAGCACTTCGGCTATAAAGGGAGTGGTCCTATAGGAATGAATGACAATGGTTTGTTGAAACCCATTAAAGCTATAGGTCACTGCACAAAGGATACTACTGGCTTAGGCTTCAAAAAGATTCCCTTTCATTTAGGGATAAACAAATTTGTGCCAGAACCTGAACCTGAATGTGAACCAGAATTTGAAGATACTACCCCAAAGGTAAATCTAGAGACCAGCTCTGATGAAGACACCTTTCCATATTCTATTCCTCCAGAATTTGCTGTACTCTTTGTAGAACCAGATGAACCTGTTATACCTATCCACCTGATAGGGACTGATAGTGATTTTGATGACACCGCTTCGGTGCATCGACTCACATATGACCAATGGAGAGAAATACAAATGGCTAATTTTGATTCTCAGGGTGAACGGTACATACCACCACATTTACAAGAGCGGTTTGAACAAGACCAACTTCAGCAAGCCATTAATGCTACAAGAGATGAAGATGAGTTAGATGATACAACCAGTGCTAATGGAATTCCCACATCAAGTACTGACTCACATGAGTATGATTTTGACTCTTTGTTTGATTCTACTTATGATAAAGATATAGACATGGTGCATACCTTTGAAAACCCTCTTGAAGTAGGTGAAGGGTCTAGTGTTAGGACGCATGAATTAGACACCATCGGTGTTAACTTGTCTTCTACTTCCAACATAGGATCTCACAGGGATTCAAATGCTCCTTTGGATGAGATCGCTCTAGGTCTTGACTTGCTCGTCCATGCTTTTGATGATTATACTGTGAACGCAATTGAACCAGCCACTACTTCTCTCTCACTCAAAAATCCTGAGCTGATAAACTGGAACTCTCCCTCCTCATCCAATGAAGTCCTAATGTTCTAGAATGATTGGCTCTAGCATGTTACCTCCATGCTATTGAACCTATAATGTCCTCCACCAATGAAGGTAGTGTCAGCATGATAGAGGTAGATATCAAGTATGTTAGTCAAAAAAATTAAAAGAAGAAAAAATAGATGCTTTGATGGTGAAAACCACATTGTGGCAGTGTCAGAGCCGAAAATAGTAAAAATAAAAGATGTAGCTGAGGGTGAAAACCTCTCTAAGGCACCCAAGGATGAGATACTTGATACACTCTCGAGTCACTGTCAGGAGAGATCATCAGTATTGATTGAGATGACACAACTAGTGAATTTGGGTACATAGGTTGCTCGACAAATTATTCATCTAGCACATTCATTATCTGCAAAAGAAAAGGAAGAGTTCACTAGCTTCTTTCAAAGTAAGAAAATAAACTTTGCATGGACTTACTCTGATATGCTTGGATTGGACCCCAATCTAATCATGCACCATCTATCCATTGCACCAGGTATTAAACCTATCAAACATAAGCTTCGAAAGATGCATCCACACGTGGCACTTTCAGTCAAAGCAGAGCTAGAAAAACTTCTTAAGGCTGGTTTCATAAGGACTATTGACTATGCAGAGTGGATTTCAAATATTGTTCCAGTCACCAAACATGATAAATCCATTTGTGTGTGCACAGACTTCTGGGATCTAAATAAGGCATGTCCAAAAGATGACCTCCCACTACCCAATGTTGACATGATAGTGGATATGACAATAGGCTATGAGATGTATTCCTTGATGGATAACTTCTCTGGCTATAATCAAATAAAAACTACTCCAAAAGATCAAGAAAATACCACTTTCATGTGTGCTTGGGGAACCTTTTGCTGAAATGTCATGCCCTTTGGGCTTAAGAATGCTGGAGCAACATATCAGAGAGTTGTCACTACCATTTTCCATGATATGATGCATAAAAAAATGGAAGATTATGTGGACGACACTTTGGCCAAAAGCATGCAACAAAAATATCATCTTATAGATTTGGGTCCCATACTTGACCACATGGAACAATTTAGTCTCAGACTTAATCCCAAAAAATGTGCATTTGGTGTCACTTCTGAGAAACTCTTGGGTTACATCATTTCAGCTAAAGGCATAGAGGTTGATCCTAAGAAAGTTCAAGCTATTATGGAAATGCCTCCACCTAAGAACATCAGTCAAATGAGAGGACTTTAGGGAAGGCTACAATCTATTTGATACTTCATTTCACAGTTGGCTGACAAGTCACAACCATTCACTAAAACTTTGCATAAGGGTGTGACTTATGAATGGAATAAAGAATGTGATAGGGGACTCACTCAAATTAAACAATATCTTGCTAATCCACCTATATTGATGCCCCCTATTCATGGGAAGCCACTCATACTATACATCTCAGCCATGAACACATCTTTGGGTGCTCTTCTAGCTCAAGAAGATCAGAACAACAAAGAGAGATCCATTTATTATATCAGCAGAACATTGGTTTCTTATGAAATGAACTATTCTATCATTGAAAAATTTGTCTAGCAGTAGTGTTTGCTTCACATAAATTGTGACATTATATGATCGCTCACACTACAAGGCTCATTGCAAAAATTGATCCACTAAAGTACTTACTGAGCAAGGCTGCCCAATTGGGTAGATTAGCAAAATGGGTTATGATAATCAGTGAATTTGACATTGAGTATGTGGAAAGAAAAGCTATTAAAGGGAAAGCAATTGCTGATCAGTTGGCAGAAGCTCCTCTAAAAGATCACCAACCTTTGAACATTGAATTCCCAGATGAATCCATCATGCTTCTCACACATCAGGCTTGGAGAATGTTCTTTGATGGATCATTCACTCAGCAAGGATTAGGTGTAGGCATTCTGTTTATAACACCTCAAATATACTCATTGCCCAAAGCTTATAAAATGTTGTTTCCCTGCACAAACAACATCACTGAATATGAAGCTCTCATCAACGGTATGAAGATAGCCATTGAATGGTGTACATATGAGCTCAAGGTCTTTGGAGACTCTCAGTTAGTCATCAACCAAGTTAATGATATCTATCAAACAGAATATGACAAGCTAGTGCCTTAGAAATGAATGGTGGATGATCTCAAACAATATTTTGCACACATTTCTTTCCAATAAATTCCAAGGGTAGATAATAAAGTAGCCGATGCTATGGCCACTTTTGCCTCAATGTTACAGATGCCAGAACATGACTTTAGACATGAATTCCTAGTGGAGACATTACGCTACCTAGCCTATGACATCCCTAAATCTAGGATGATCCATTCATTCATTGGACATGATTCATCCCGCTACCACCATATCTATTCCTGCCTCTGTGACCAAATCATTCCTAACACCTATACCCAGAATGAAAAGCATCACCTAATTCGTAATGCTTCATGGTATGTCATCATAGCAAATGACTTGTATAAACGGGGTCTAGACGGTACCCTCCTTAGGTGTCTAGAACCCGATAGTCCAAACATACGTTAGTTGAGGTACATGAAGGTATTTGTGGGTCTCATTCAAGTGGTTTGACATTAGCTCGTAAACTTATTAGAGCTGGTTAATACTAGCCAGATATAGAGAAAGAAGTTATTCAATATGCCAAGGCTTGTAAATAGTGCCAATTTCATGGAAATCTGATCCATGCTCCTGCTAAAGAGCTTATTCCTTTCATTAGTTTCTGGCCATTTCAACAGTGGGCCTTTGATTTGGTGGGTCAGATACATCCTTCTTCTTCAAGAGGACATAAGTTTATCATCACAACAACAGACTATTTTACTAAATGGGTTGAGGCAGTCCCTCTGACTATAGCTGATGGCAAGTCTGTGGCTATGTTTATACTAAACTATATCATCTGTAGATATGGTGTACCCTCGTCCATTATCACTAACAATGGGGGAAAATTCAAGAACAAGGACCTAAAAGAGTTATGCACCAAATTTAGGATCATTCATCATTGGTCATCTATCTATTATCCCTAGGGTAATGGACAAGAAGAAGCTTCTAATAAGATAATTCTCAAAATCTTGCACATAACAGTTCACAAATCTGGTAGAGATTGGCACCTCTAGATTAATCTAGCTTTATGGGCCTATAGAAAAAGCATTCAAACACCAATGGGGGCCACACCCTTTGCCTTGGTTTATGGAGAAAATGTAGTATTTCCTATTGAGGCTGAGATTCCTACGTTGTGAGTCTCTTTGAGGGGCCTTGTCACCGATGATGAAAACATAATATCCTGGCTACAATAGCTAGAGTTACTAGATGAACATCAGAAGGTGGCGTTTAATCATCTTCGAGCATACCAAAAGAGAATGTCTAAAGCATACAATAAGAAAGTTAGACAAAGGGAATTCCAAGTGGGTGATCTCATCTTGAGAGAAAACCCCAAAAATCAGCAGCAACGGATCCAGAAAGGAAAGTTTGAACCAAATTGGCTTGGTCCATACATTATTACTACAACATTTGGGTCTAGTGCTTACCAAATCTCCACCATTGAAGGAGAACAACTCAAAGAGCCTATCAAAACTCTTCACTTGAAAATATTCTACAACTGAGACATTTCTTGTGTGCTCATGTACATACTTATTGATCCTGAAAAAATCCAAAAAATGGTATATTGTCAAAAAATCCTCAAAATTGTAAAATGTCCTAAAAAAATGATCATCTTAGTGAAAACTTGGTAAACAGGCGCTTTGATGTATCTATTATCCTGGTGAAAACCTGGTAAATAGGTGCCTTGACAATAATAAAATAAAAATGAAAAATTGAAAAAACAAAAAAAAACAAAAAAAAGAAAAAACACAAAAAAAGTGAAAATTCAAAAAAATAAAAAAAGAGAAAAGTACACAAAAATTGAAAAGAAGAGAAAAATGTGCCATTGATGAAAACCTGGCAAACAGGCATCATGGTAGCAAAAATAGAATCTCTGCTAAGGTGGTGAAAACTTGGTAAACAGGCACCTCTTGTTCCCTAATGCTATACCTATTGCAGCACCGCTTGGCTCTTGCTTTCCTGCTTTAGTTCGCTTTCATGTTTCTTGCTTTAGTTTGTTTCCTGCTTTAGTTTTCTAGCTCATACACTTGCTTCAGTTACTTTTGAGATTTTGCTCGACTCTTCATGGATTGAAACTGGTCACACTTGGGGGCACCTTCTTGGTCTAGAGGGCATTGTCCTATTGCTTTCAGAAGTTTTGTTCGTGCATCAGTGACGAGTGGTTCTCATTGCATCTGCCTGCTGATGCCTAGCTACTTTTGAGATTTCTCTCCTTGAGGATCTCTCATGCATTGGTCACCAGTGGTTCTCACTGTACCTACCTACTAATATCTAGCTCTCATTCGAACCCCTCTCTTTCGGGACCTCTTCCTTATGTTAGTCACCAGTGGTTCTCACTGCATCTACCTATTGATGTTTCATTCGTGCTTGGTTCTCTCTTTCAAGAATCCTTCTTGTATCAGTCACCAATGGTTCTCACTATGTGTGCATGTTGATACTTGGTTAGCACTCTGATATCTCCTTGAGACTTCATCTCTCACGACGGTCACTAGTGGTTCTCACCGTGTCTGCCTATTGTCGCTGTCCTGTTGAGACTTCGAATGTTGTACACTTCCAATTTGACTTCAATCTGCTTAAACTAAAAACTACAACTAGATTTGTCTCTCTGAAGCATGCTGAGATTTTCTTTTGTGTTTTTTTTGTTGCTTTATAATTTCCCCTCAAGCGAATCTAAGATGTCTTTCTTGACTAGGAAACGCAAAGACTGGGGGCATGATCTTTTCTCGCTTTCTATTTGCTAGTTTAGTTCCAATGATCCAAAGAATCTATATAAGATGGGCGTCGACTATGAGAGCCTTCATCTAGTGTTGGATGGCCATGTGTACCTAGACTCCTTTTATATGGAAACTTTGGTGAGGTTGGTTCTTCTCCTTGTCTATTTTGAGCGACTTCTTTTGGCTACAAGTGAAACTGCTAACATTCATCCTGTGAAGTGAATGTAAGGGTCACTGTGAGCACCTTTGATATGCTTATCATTCACTTAGAACAAAGAAGGAACTCTCATGTGTCTGGCATGTTTGTATGCAAGCGACATTTAGGTCATTCTAGCAGTTATGCTTTGATGCTTATGTTAACTTGCTAAATCAAAAGGAATAGGTGTTCAGGTCATTCTGGCTTCTTGTGCCTTAATGCTTACATCTCATTCCAAAAAATCTAAGACTTATGTCATATTCATATTCTCATGATTGTAATGTTAGTGAGGATTGTATGGCATCCTACGAATGTTCGTTGCTAAAAACTCTATGATGATAATACGATGAGTCCAATAGCCAAGTCCTAGGGCTGTGTCTAGCTTAGGTTTGCATTCTCATTCTAGGCTTGCATTGAGATAGTGTTTTGGTACTACCTTGATTGTCTTCCTCTGGATCTATTCATCGAAGGTTTTCATCTTTTGTCCCGGGTTTGTCTTGGCTGCACAAGTGTCCTGTCCTTGCTCTCGATCTTTGAAACATTCTTTTGGTTAGTACCTGTCATATATTGCTACATCCTGCATGAGATGATTACTACCACATTTCCATATGCATGCATTTCACACCTACATATCCATCTACCATCAAATCATACATTCCATCATTGGATTGCATACATATATAAAATAAAACATGTGCATATTCATATCATAAAAGAAAGCATGTGCATCTCATACATATCTAATCCATACATCTAAATCATCTAGGAAACATCTCATAAAACATGAACATCAACATTAAAGCAATATATAAACAAGTATAATGATATCAAAGAGGCGATCTCATATATATATATATATATATATATATCTCATGGTCAATCAATGTCATGTACAAAAAGAATGGTGCTTCTCGAGCACAGTATCAAAACATGGGCAACAATATGAATGTCAAAATGGGCTAACTCTTCCCATCACCACCTGGAGGAGGTGGTGGTGGTGGTCCCTGTGGTGGTGGTCCTTGAGGAGGTGCCTGCGGTAGTGGTCCCTATGGTGCTCTGACGTACTAAAAAAATGGAGGCACCTGCTCTGATAGATCTTGAACAATGCCAACATATGCCACATAGTAGTAAGCTGCCTGAGTAGACTCATATCTAGTCTCTAGCCAAGACCTCACCAGCTCCTCTTAGAGCTCTCTGATCTCCCAGTCCCTATCAACCACCCACATCTCCTGGATGATGACCTAGGCGTGGTAGTCATCCCTCTCCCACTGTACCTGCTGAAATCTCTCTCGTCTCTTCCTAAGAGCCTCATGTACTTGTGCTATCTAAGGTGTCCCCTGTGCAGCCTGATCTAACATATCTACATCATTATGTGCCCCCTTGTTAGGAGGCATCTACTGTGATGGGTCCCCCTTCCTCTGTCTAGTGGCCCTCTACTGGGTCCCACTACTGCCAGCCCCTGCATCTGATCCCATAGTCCTCGGGGGGATGTCCATCTGCCCTATCCTTGACCTCAATAACCTCTATCTCTGCTACTACTATTGTGGCCCCTGCTGTTCAACCTACTGCTGTACTAGTATTTTCTATTGGGAAGGTACCTACTATTTCACCCCCTGGCCCATGCCGATAGGATCTATGAATCTAGGGAAGGGGTGTGCCAAGAAGTGATCTTGATATGCAGGTGTCATCCCTGCATTGGTGACATCCACCATGTAGTCCCCTTGAATTGGAGGTACTCGTGCCTCAATCATGCATCTACCCTAATCTAACCTAGGTTGCCAGCCCTTCTTTGTCTCATCGATGGAGCAAGCATATGTAGCGTACTCCTGTGAGAGGTCCTGTGGCCTCCCAAACTACCTCATGACACATGTGAGCAAGAAGCACTCAATGACACTAATAGTATGTCCAATCAGTGGATGCAAGATGAACATATGGGAGAACTCCCACCGAGTGTCATCCCATGGCTCTATGGCTATCCAAGGTCTCCACACAACTATTGCCATATCATCTAACTGCCCCCTCCATTGCTCGGTCTTACCCATCACTAGTGAGTCATAGGGCCTGCATATCTATAAATGTAGGGCTTGAGGGCCTACCATGTATCATGAAATATTGGCCTACAAATAGGGAGATGCTCCCAAGCCTAGATCTACAATACAAAAACTCTAGTGGCCATGGTCTTGGCACTCTGATACATGACCTTGTGCATCTCATGATACATGTGTGTGAGCATGCACTCACTCCATTTGAATCTGACAGTTGGCCTATCCAGCATCTACTGTAGCATCCGTCCCTAGCTACACTCCAATCCGTGATGACCTCGATCAGGAACCAAGTAACAACTCAGGAACATGGCTAAAATGACTACTAATTAGTGAGCACCACCATATCTACTGACCAACTCATCCCACCAGATGGCCCAACCCATCACTAACTCATCTTTGAATATGGCTCTCAGTGCTAGTGTACTTGCCCTCAACTGTATATCATACTCAACACAGGTGCCATTGAAGGGTATCCTCAGAATTTGGTAGATGTCCTTGGGAGTGACTATCATCTCCCCCATCAGCAAATGAAATGTGTTCATCTCTAAATTGAAACACTCAACAAGTGCACCTAGAAGACCGTGATTTACCCGAATGTCAGGTATATCACGCAAGTATGTCAATCCTAGCCCATCAATGTGGGCACCCTCAGTATTGGTCAACCTCTATACTAATGTGGTGATGAATGGATGGTGTGACTAGAATGCGACATCTGGGAAGTCAACCTGCAAAGAAAGCGATGACATTGGATCAGTATCTCAACATGGTGGTTCTCAGAGCAACAACAACAAATGAAGCAATGCATCTAGCCTACACACAACTCTGTGATACTCTACTTGGATGATTTCATGCAAATTTGGCAAAGATTTTAAAAATTGTAGCAGATTTGCGCTCGAGACAGGATCCTATCTCGTGTGAGATTTCATCACCAAGGATGAAATTTCATGTGACATCTTCTAGCAGCTCGCGCGAGAACATAGAGCCACCTGATACGAGGATTCCTTAACCCCCATGAGGAAACTATTTTCTTGCGTGAGGGGTGATTGAGGCTGGTGCGAGGAAATTGTTTCCTCACATGAGAATTGAAGAACTAAGCCTAAACATGCTAAAATCTAACCTAATTAACCTAGAAAGTGATTAAAACTTGAAATGTAGGATGGTTTATCAACTACGTTTAGGTGGGTCATACTTCAGCGGTCGACTGTGGTGTCAGGAATGCTTGAATCGATGTGTATGCACTAGTACACCCTCCATTCTCTCTCAGAGCTCTCAAATCGCTAGAAGACAAAGTGAATAATGATTTGAAAATGACCCCTCCAGGCCTTATATAGCTTTTGACCTAATTTTCAAAAGTGCTCCGTTTTATGTGAAAACATCACCCTTGGCTAAATCGACTATTTTGAATCCATTTTCAAGATCAAAATCAAAATTTGACATCTCTAAATAGCTCAAAATCATGTTTTAAAATTTTGGGATCCTTTGGGATCGGACGCTTGTGCAGTCAGCCTTCTGGCATCATTTTCCTACCAAATTCTCATCTCATCATTTTCTTGAGATCTTCAACATTTTCATCTAAAGTCAACTCTAGTCAAATATGGTCAAACTTGGTCAACATGACCTCCCAATTACTCCAAATTGCTTTTGTAGCTTCTTGAATCTAGTCTGATTGCTTCTATTCTGCAACCTCTTGTTATCAATCGTCCTTCTGATATGTCATCTTTCAATTTCACTCCTGAGGGGGCAAGATGATTACATCATTCAAATCTTGTCGAACTAGTCTCATATCAATTTGATCTAAATCAAAAGTCCTCATTTCTTAGGGCATCTCATCTCTAGGGGCATCATTGTGCCTCACATCTTGTTATCTATCTTTTAGGTATCTGAGCAATCTAACTTGGATCCTCAAGGATCAAGCTTTGTTCTAGAGATAGTTCTTGAAATCTCATTAGGTATTAGGGAAATCTAACCCTAATTCCTGAAAGTCAAGCTTCATTTTGGAGATGGCTCTCGAAATCTTTTTTTAGACTATTATCTGGGCAATCTAACCTGGGTCTCGGAGGGCTAAGCTTTGTATTGGGGCAATCTAACCTTGATTCTGGAGATTAGTCCTAAATCTACCTCTACCATCATTTGATCAATGGGCATTGGGGCAATCTAACCCCGATTCCAGTCTCCTCTCAAGTTGTCATTAGACCATTGTCTTCACAATCTAACTTAGACTTCAGAGAATCATGCCTCATTCTGGAGGTGGTTCTACAATTTGATCTGATCAGTGTCTTGGCAATCTAACCTTGACTTCCGAAATGCTCATCATCTATCACATTAGACTATTCTTTGAATCAATGCACTGCTTGCACATCAATTCAAAGAGGGGCGAATGTAATACCCCAAAATTGGCACCTTATAATTTCAATCAGTTTTGGTGCATTTTCTTCAAATTTTACATAATTAAAGTCCTATTTTACTAGGCAAATTTCTCTCTCCTACCTGACTTTATTTGACTTGGTGTCAATTGCAAAAACCCTAAATTGTATTAATCTCACACTATAATTAATTCCTAAGCATTTGACTTTATTAGCTAAATAATCCCTTTGATAAATTAATTTAATTCTAAAGTCCTATATGCTTTAAATTAAACTAAACCCACCCCCTTTAGCTAATACACATAAAAAGAATTAATATTATTTGGTTATTTGAATGGATTATATTTATTTGGATTTAACAATTCAAATTATTCGAAGGGTCACCCATATGTGGCAATAATTCATTCTTTTAATTAAATAATCCTTCAATATTTGTCTCAATTGGAAATGAAGAGTCGACCGTTTCATTTCAAGAAACTCTTCATCCTCTCTCTGGGCTTGTCTATATTATGAACCTCATTTTCTCATTTTGAGGAGACAATGGTGAGAGTATCAAAACTATAGTTAAATTTTGTCTCAATTATTTTATGTTTCCAAGCTTTTATTGCATATTAGTTTAATTCTCATTTAGTGTAATTGCGTTCTCATATTAGTGTAATTTGCTTATTTTTGTTAGCTTAATTCTCATATCTCTTTCATGTTCTTAGATTAAAATTTTCACTTCATTCTTAGATTAAGTGCATCTTCATCTTAGATTAATTGAAATTTGTTCATCTTTCAATCTTTCAAAATCCTTCATATTAGCTTGGTCTTTTGGTTGTTGGCTCTCGTTGTGAGAGTAATTCAAACACCCCAGCTAATTAGGAGGCAATAGGTCGAATCGATAGATATTGCAAATTGAGTAATTCATACTCACCTTCATAATTTTGATGATTGAGCAATGATTACGTTGTGTATATGGATGGATTAGGGGTCCACGTTCAGTTATAAATAGAACCTGAAGATCAAGAACAAGGAGAAAGGAAATCTGAACCTACATTGGCACAGTATGTAAGAAGACATCACAAGCCTGAACAAATCATTGGAGATAAAGAATTTGGAATCATGACAAGAAGTAATTTGAAAGATCATACATGCTTACTATGTGAGTCTATTACTATGAAATATTCTTTAGAGAATGATGATTGGATACAAGCCATGAATGGAGAAATAGAGTAGATAGAAAAGAATAACACCTGGACTCTAGTGCCGAGACCAAAATACAAGAATGTTATTGGAACAAAATGGGTATTTGGAAACAAGCTGAATGAACATGGAGAAGTCACAAGAAATAAGGCCAGATTAGTATGTAAGGGGTATGCACAAGAAGAAGGAATTGACTATGGGGAGACATTTGCCCCTATAACAATATTAGGAGTAAGAACTCTTCTTGCATATGTTTCTTATAAAGGATTCAAAGTATATCAAATGGATGTCAAATCTGCATTTCTAAATGAGATATTAGAAGAAGTATACATTGAACAACCAGAAGGATTTGTTGACCCGAGAAAGAAGAATATGGTTTGCAAGTTGCACATGATGTTGTATGAATTGAAACAAGCCCCCAGAGCATGGTATGAGAGACTGCACAATTATTTGATAAAGATTGGATTTGCAAGGACAAATGACAATAGTAATCTATATATGAAGACTGAAAAAGGTAAAGGGATTTTGTTAGTTGAAATCTTTGTTGATGATATCATATTTGGAGGACAAGATGCTCTATGTTAGAACTTTTCAAATGAGATGCAAACTAAATTTGAAATGTCTATGTTTGGTGAGCTCAAATTATTTATTAGTTTTCAAGTCTATTAGATGAAGAAAGGTATCTATATTACTCAATCAAAATATGTTAAAGAGATACTGAAAACTTTTGGTATGGAGGATTCTAGATCAGTAAGTACTCCTATGGCTACTGGACATAAACTATCTAAAATTGATGATACTATTGAAGTGAATCAAACCTTGTATAGATCCATGATTGGAAAACTACAATATGTTGTTCACAACAGACTGAATATTGCCCTAATAGTTGGGATTGTGGCAATATTTTCTGCCAATCCTAAGGAAAATCATATGATGATAGCGAAAAGAATACTTAGATATTAGAAAAGAACATAGGACTAAGGATTATATTACAAGAAGAATGACAAGTTTGAACTGAGAGTTTACATTGATGCAAATTAGGCTAGAAATGTTAATGACATAAAAAGTACAAGCGGTGGAGCATTCTTTCTAGGACAAATATTAGTCTCCTAGACAAGCAAGAAACAAAACTACATATCCCAATCTACAACAGAAGCTGAGTATGTAGCAGCAACAATAAATTGTTCAAATTTAGTGTGGATAAAGAAATTGTTAAAAGGTATGGAGGAAATCACTGAGCCGGTTGTTATTTTTTGTGATAACACAAGTGCTATTAACATATCAAAGAATCCAATTATACACAGTAAGACTAAGCATATTGCTATCAAGTATCATTATTTGAGAGAGCTAGTTCAAAACAAAGAAGTAAGATTGGAGTATGTGAATATAAAGGAACAATTAGCAGATATATTCACAAAAGATTTACCTAAGGATGCTCATGAATATCTGAGAGGTAAACTTGGGGTGATTCCCCTAACTGAGGCTACCTAGTAAAATAGGAGCACTACATCAAATGTGCTAATCAGAATATTTGAGAAATTAATGCAGAAAAGGTCACACTTTAGGAGTTGCCTAGAGTTGTGAGAAGTGAGGCAAAGATATCAATCATTCATAAACAACATACATAACTGACATGAAGACACCTACATAATAGAAATGTAAGTGATAGATACAAGCTTTGGCATTGTTGTCAAAGAGGGAGAAGATTCAATGAAAAAAAATAGAGTGATACAACACTGAGGGAGAAGATTCAATGAAACTTGAGGGAGAGATACATAAAAGATTCAGAGGGAGTAGTTGAGCAAGCGGTCAAGCAAGGCAAAAGTTGTGAATCCGAATAAAGCTAAGGATATTAATAAAAATATGATGCACAAAGATTTTTGGATTGTTTGGTAAATCATGTGTTATTCATGTGGTGTTTCTATCAATGCCAAAGAGGGAGATTGTTGGAAACTACAATTGAAACAATTGTTATATTGTTATTAATGTCAAACCTTAATTGGTAAGACAATTTCTATTTAGGATAGTACCATATCTTTTGATTGATGAAGAGGATTTGAAAAGAGGAGATAAAAAGAGAACCTAAGGAAAGGTTGAGTTATGTGATACTTCAATGGGTACTTGATTAGTTGGCACATTGACAAGGTAATATGTTGTTTATCTAAGCAAGAAGAAAGACTAGAATTGTAGACTTAACCGAGCAAAAGTGAATAAATTTAGTTTAATCTAAGTGATGTTACTGTCGACCGAGCACTAGTATATGCTGAGTAAATCTAGTGTTGACTGAACATCATTAATTGTTGAGTGAAAGGAAATTACCGAGCAAAGACAGTATTTGCCGAGGAAGATAGTTTGTAGTGATGACTAAGATACATAGTGATGATCGAGAAGATGAACACAATATTGACCGAGTGTCATTAATTTACATTTGGAGAAAGAATTGAGAATCCCAACTGACAATTGAATTCTTGGGATATGTAAAATGTGTTGACAATATTAATGAATTGTATGGAGCATTTAATGCATGGTAAATTGTTTTCTTATGGATTCAAAGAGAAGTTTGGAGATGTATCTAGCAAGAAAAGATGAAGAACATAATGATGGAAGGATTTGATGAATCTGATATAAACCTAAGATCTACGGAGGAGATTAAGCAAAAAAAGATTGATATACTTGATCAAAGAGGTATAAGACTAACCTAATTGTGAGGTTACATTAAGAGAGATGATGAGGTTGATGTTATTGACTGAGAAGTCTAAGCAGAAGGCTGAAGGTGAAATTGTGAAGGAGCTAAACAGAGTTGTGATTGCTTGAAGCGAATTCTGAGCAGATCATAGATGGAGATGAAATGAAGGCAGTCAGTAAATCAACATATGTGTGAACTGGATCTATATTTTCAAAGTGAGTTGTATGTTTTTCAGATCAAAAACTACTGTTACTTTCTAACCATTGTATTAGTCTAAATACGTTAATCAAAGTTGACCTAACAGTCATTATATAAATCTTTTAATCAAGGTGACATTCTAATGGAATGTTCTTAAGTCCTCTAACCATGCCACTTTTGACAGAGTGTTTTAAATCCTTTAACAGGGTTGTTGCTTCCCAAAATGGACTTTATGCTTTGACAAGCAACCAATACATCTACAGGTTTTAAGGATGGGTTAGATCCAAATGTTGAGTTCTAAAGATGATTGGACCAACTATTGGGACAGGACTGCCCTCTGCACTTCTGGCTCTGCAAAACCAAGGTGGGTGTACCTAATCCAGTAAAACAAAACTTACTTCACTAATCACTGAATGGATTTAAATATAACAGATGGATGGTAAGGAAATACTAAATGAGAACCACTCATTCATTGATTCTCCATTACCATAAGATGAGATAGAACAGGTAGGTCACAAAAAATTCAAGGATTTCGACATATTTATATTAAATGGGGGAGTAAAATAGAACCCTATCAAACATTGATCTCTATAAAAGGGACTCATTGCTGACCAGTGTCTTATCCATTGGGTAACATCTCCACTGCAAGATTGTTATACACACACAAATACATTGAACTTTGAATGATCTTTATCCTTTGAAAATGCTAATCACCCTGTGGTGGATTTTATCAAAGGGGTCCTAGATTCACACTACTTACTGGTGTATCCTTAAGTAAAACTTTAGAGAATTTATGTCACATTCAAAGCTTATTTAATCCGATCCTGGATCAGAGCTGAGAAATACAAACATACACATAGAGATTATCCATGCAATGAATTGGAACAATTCATAACTCAAATAGAAATACTCAAGGAGAGATATAAACCTTGGATTTTATTTCAAATGTCATATCAGTATTATGTAAACAAAATGCTTTCCAGTGCAACTTTCTGAATTTAACTTGAACCAGCAATACTGCTCTTTACAAAAAGCATGCCTAATACAATCTACAGTACCCTAGACTGAGAGCAAGGTCATCAGTCGGTGTTATGAGACTGAACAGAAGAATAAAATTACATCCCCTACCTAGCCCACAGAGCACTTGGGACCAATTCTCAAAAAATACTAGAGAATTAGGAACCTTAATGGAACCAGGAAATGACTGAAACTCTAGGAGTTAAGCACAGCTTCAAACCCTCTGTGGAGACTAGGATTTTGAAACCCTTGAACAATGGAAGAAAACTCAATATATGGGGAGAAAGGAAAGAAAACTAAAAAAATCTTTTGCAATGACACCTATCTTTTTCAGCAAAACAACTCTACAAATAACTTCATTTCCCACCAAAACTGATCTCGGAGACAAAGTCACTTACTACTCCTTCCCACTTGTTCAAAACTGATTTCTGATGGCGCCAATCTAACTATCATCTTGCGGCATTTCCAACGGTATACTACACTTGCATATTCGGGCAAAAATTGAGCCCTCAGCACCATTTTCAAATTTCTACTCCCATCAGTAACTGTCACATAAATTTTGAAATTTATGCATATAGTTTGAACTTTCATATTTGTTTTAACTCCTCTGCATATAGATTTAAAAACTATAGGTCCCACATGTGCCACATGTCAAAATCTGATTCACCTGGTTGACCACCTCATCACCACCTGGACACCACATTTCAATTTGCTACTTGGCACTCGCTGGTTAGCTCACATATCCACTTGGGAAACTGCAACTGAACCAGACCGCCACCTCATTGTAGTGCCACGTGTCACCTTGTCGCATGATGGCATGGGCCAGAAATGGCCCTTGAGATCATGCGACCACCGTTAGATTACTGCACAAATCTCGAGGCTGCCATTCCTGCATAGTCACACATTTAGTCAAAAACACCTTACCTTCATATGCAGGACCTACTTGTTAGAAAATCACCAGCTGGGTGCCAAATCATCACCAGGAAGCCTTGATTTCCGCACACATGAGATTGACTTCACTTCAGTTGTCCACACCTTAGACATTATAGATAATGTGTATTGGGCTATTTGAATATCAATTTACCCCATTCCGCTACCAATGTGGGATAAATCCCTTTAGTTTAATAAGAGCTTCCTTCAAAAATACCTCAAAGTGCATGCACCTAGCTGAGCCACACATCAGAGGGGCCCACCACGCTCCATCTTTTCACAATTCACTTTGCAATACATTTGCCCCCTTTTGCTTATAAAAACTTGATATATGCGTAGCGGGCCAAATGTGGGACCAATTCCCCCAACACAATATAATACTTCAAATGCTGTCACGACCTGGTTTACAGTCGCCCCTTCTTCACTTGCTCGGCCTACTACGTTTGACATGCACAAGGCATACTCAAGGTGCTTTCCCCATTTGAGACATGCATCCCCTTGGTTCTAATGTTGGCCATTGATTTATATTGGCATCTTCATTCTATGATGCCACTCCTCCTATCATTGCACAACACCAGACAATCCTCTTTATACACTTGGTGCGCCTAGCTTTAATTCAAACATTGGTGCCTCCTTTAATATCAAACACATGACAAACTCACATAATCCTGCCATGCTTCACATTTTCTTTTGTTGCTAATGTGATGTTTATCTTAATTCAAATGTTGGCATCTATTATTACTTTCCTCTAGCAAAATGAAACCCTACAAAAACTGTTAGTGCCACGACTACCATAGCAGCAATGGACCTGCAAGTCTGATACGACCCATTTTCATTTTCACCAAAAATGTGCTTGCAAATTTTGGCACTTGCGCAACATCCTTGGCATCTATTTCAAACACTGGTCCCTTCTATGTTAATTCATGTGGTGACATCTATGCTGCTGAGGCATCTTCCTTACGGAGCCTGCCAAATGAAAGGCATTCCCCAGCCAATGCGTAAGTTCCTTATATTCATGCTGGCTGGTGTACGTAGCACCCTTGTTTCAAAATGGTACAATGCTCCTCCAATTCTTGCCCTGGTGTCCAATTACTTATGCTGTCAATAGTTTGGCTTTTAAAACTAGCATCTCCTTGGCAATGGCTTGCGCAAGACCAGCTCTCCATTCCTTGGTGCGTGGGGTTCCAATGTGATTGACATCTCTCTTTGGAGAAGGCCTTATTGTAAAATGTATAGTGTATCTCGTGTGGAAAATGCCTCCTCTATCTATACGCGCACCTCCAAACCCTCCATGCACCACCTTCAATTTAATCACTAGTGCCTCTGCTACTGTGAAACAAAAATACACCCCTTTCATTTTGTGGGCCAGCGGCTTGCTTGCTTAACCACTTGGTGTTGGATTGGATGCCGACTTCTTTCTTTTTGTGGCACCCCTAGCATTTTCTCCTCTGCCTTACGCCTAATGTTTATTCAAACAACAGATCCTCCTCTATTAACAAACTGACAACTTCTATGTACTTTAGTGCGCATACCACATTTGGCATGCTGGTGCTTTTGATTGCTCATGCTGGCTGTCATCTATTATGCACTGGCTTTCATACATTTAAATGTTGGCAAAAAATTGCTTACACTGGTCTTCAAAACACACAACACCTCCTTTCAAATGCAAGTCCTCCTTATGCACTCCTCTGCCAACTTTAAATTAAACATTGGATTCTTTCAAGAGAAGTGGTAGTCTTTAATTAAAAAACTTGTGTGTTCAACGTAAACACTGATGCCTTCAAAGCTTATGCAGCATGCATCGTTTTACATACACTAAAATGCCCCCATGCCTTGGCATTTCTCTTTATTGTGAGGTGCATAGAAACATTTGTGTATCCTTTTTATTTTAAAGAAAATGCTTGTAGCCCTTGTTTGAAAGATTCAATCTTAAAACAGAAACAAAGAATCTCTTGGTATTTGTATACTCTCGCAACAACTCACTGTATCATCTACTTTCATTCCATTTTAAGTTATCTTTTTACACACATATGATAAGGTTCAAACAAAAGTGTAAAAAGACATGTAACTTTAGGCTTGTATCCACCCCCAATATGATTGCATGCCCAATGAGCTTTGATGAATATTCATATCCACAAATGCATTTTCAACATATTGTGCAATCACTCCTTCGATGAGACAACATATTCTAAAGAATTTTGGCTATTTGTTTGTTTAAAAGGGAGATGTCCAAACTCCTTTTTAAAAAATATGAGGTAGGCTGGGCCCCAAGCAGGTTCGGCCTAAATTTTTTTCAGACTCGAACAATCCAGACCTCAAAAGTAATCCGGAGGACCACTTCCAACAACTGGAAATGATTAGAACAACATCGGACATATAAAAACTTCTGATTTTACAACTTTGTCAAGGTGGCCCAGAATGAATAATCTGCCTCCAGAACTGGCCTAAAAAACTCACCCACTGAAACCTACACAAACTGGCAACCTGGGAAATGATTCATTCTCAAACAAGGTACACGAATCCACAATTGACTTGCCTAAAAGATCAAGTGACCAATTGCAATTAAACACCAAAGTCGGCACATTATAAATATTCAGGATTCAAAATAGCAAAATATGCATAAACTGGGTTTAGAATTGGCTTCAGAAAGTGGTCAAATGGACTGGCAGAGACCTCAAAATCTTCAGACAAGTACTTTTTCAGGTCTATAGTATGGATCATCCCTTAATTACACTTGACCTCAAACTGGGTGCAAATGGAAAGGCCCCAAAGTATGCCACTTAGAAAACTGAACTGTGCACACTTAGTAAAACTTAATAATCTGCAAATGAAATGACCTTGGCAAATAGGTCAAACGGGCATATGAGAGGCTAAAAATTGGCATGGACACTCTCTCTCATGCCTACAACATGATGAAATAACTGACATGTCATGACCACTCATGCTTTTCAAGATACAACATCACGAATAGGGCCTCTGACTAAACTGTGCAATTGATCCTCAATAAAATGTTAGAAGCTACAAACGGGATCGGATTGATAAATTGCTTAAATAGATTCATCAAGATCTGAAAATTTTCATGGTAGCACTTTGTCATGATTAGAATATGGGGGAGCAATCAATTATTTATGACACTCAATCAGGTGCAAGTTGCAAGGCTTTAAAGTAAGGCATTCAGAATTCTGCACTTTCTCATTCTGGAAAACTTAATTAATTGTAAACATAATGGCTTGGGAAAACCTATCATATGAACTCATAGGAATCTACAAATGGAAATGGAGATTCTCTCTTATGCCTACAACACCTCAGACCAATCCTTATATCATGAAATATTATCAGGTCAGAGATGTAATCATGCAAAGTAGGCCATTTGCTATAATCAGGCAATATGCAGAATGCTGACTTGAGTGAACACCCTTAAAACAACTATCTCCAAAACTCACCAAATCTGATAGCTGAAAGTTGTAACCCGTTCCATTTACTCCATGATAATTTTTTAACATGTTCCCCAATTGGTATGTCATAAAAATCATTAGGTCACATTTTACTTGCACTTCAAGTAGGCAACTTCGAAAAGTTTTCAGGGCACTCGCCTTAGAGAAAAAATTGAATTGGTCACTCCAAATTTGTGCCAAATTTGCGAGTACCAACAAGGGTCACACTTAACATTGTGTATGTAAACCTTTAACAGGGTTGGCTTTTCACAGAGCTCACTTTAGAAAAGTGAAAATTAGTAGCATGTTACAAAGTGGTTTTTCCTGAATTGGGTTTCTACTATAAATCCTAGTGTTATACTTGTGTGAATGATTTTGATGTGGATGTTGTTGAAAGTTTAATATTTTGCAAGTTAATTATTTTTGGATAGTGGACTGCATGTTATATGTTTCTAATATATGCTATAGAGACCGAGTTGAATTGCTTATTAGATCTGAGTTTGTTGAAGTGCTAGAAATTTCAATTGGTAAATCTGGACCTAAGAAAAATTGATTCACCCCCCCTCTTTGTCGTTCTAAATCATTCTAACACTAAGAAAAGCTTGGGTTAATCAACATAACCATTCAGTAATATAGGCTGTAAGAACAATTAAACTACATTTTATTAGATACATAATGTTTTATAATTCACATAAAGTGATTTCCTCATTGCACATACATTCTTTTTGGCTTCTAAATAATGTTAAATGTTGTTTGACATTCCACTAGAAGTTTTCCTACGTAGGAAACATATTATGGAAAATCTTTCCATATCAATGCCACAATATCATCATTTTATATATGTTTTACTATCGGCATAACCACTGCACCCCTTAAAGGTGTGATTGCTAGTCTTAGTTGAAGAGTTTTAGGTTAGAGAGAGTGATTGTTTCACCCCTCCATTATTCCCAATCCTCGTAAAAAATAGAGAAGCTATAATTTATTATTAGTGATAGTAACAAAATTATGAATTGAATGTAGAGAGTGCTTTAATTTACCCAATATTGTTGAGCTTACTATTGATTATGGACACTTAAAAATGTCCTCGTGAAATTAGAAATTCCTCTATTAATTAAATAAATATTAATAGAATTTAATAGATCTCTTTATTCTCAATGCAAATCCAATTGAAATCCTAATCTAAAAAGTGACAAATGTGCCATATCTACCTTACCCACAAGTGCATTCAAAATCTCATCCCATATATCACTAAAATATATAAACCTATAATTATTACCTTCCTCATCAATCTTACAACTTGCAACCACCTAAAAACATTGCATATATTTTTTATGACTATAGTTTAAGACAAAGCTCAACTTTGTTCTCTTGCTTGAATAATAAACATCATTAATTTTACCATCTTCTAGGACATTATCACAACTACTAACAATAGGAAGAGTTGATGCATCATTGTCTATACCTTCTTATTATCTCATTTATTTATATTTTTCTAGACCAAAATACTATCAATGATCATGTCATAAGTGCAACTAGATTTCAAAATGAACTCATACTTGGATTTTAGGATATAAAAATCCTTAAATATGAGTTGCAAAAGCATGATACATACCCTTATTACAATGATTTCTCTATTGCTCCTTGAATTTCTTAATGTCTATCATAATATTTCTCATCCTATAATAGCCAACATCCTAAGCATGTCCAAGGTTTCCATGTTAAGTGGGACATGGATATCGCGCCAAAAAAATGGCACTTTGTACCTCGGTAACATACATTCATACACTTAAAACTATACATAAAAAGTGCATGACCATACAAAAGGAGAAAAATGGGATATAGGTTGTTGTGGTACGGATTTATAATGTTTACATTAGTTTGATGGATCCAAGACTAAAATCAAATCTTCCACAAAAGATGATGACCAAAAACCTTAACAATTATTAGGTTGACTTAACTATGTATGTGGATGGCATCAAGGGTAGGAAAATGATAGGGACAAGAAATAAATAAGCAACACATAGAGCATAACACAGTAAGATTTTTAATGTCATGTTTGAAACTTTTATGTTACACTAGAGGACATAGAACCTTGAAGAGGAATACATAAGGTGGTGAAACAAGAAGCAGTTGTGTATGAAATCCACAACACTGCTATTTTTTTCCTAGTTTGTATAGGGTTGAAGAGATTTTTAGTGTTTAATATGGTTCAAACATTCAAAATAGAATGTTTTAATTAGGTTTGTTTAAATTTAATTTGGTTCAAAAAATGTGAATATAATATGTTTATAGAATACTTACACGAATTTGGGGATGCAATTTTTTATTATAGGGTGGCATAAAGCAACACATGATAACAAGAGATAATAAATTGTGGCATGAGGGAAGAAAATCTTAAAGCAAAAATAAGTTGCGTTAACCCTAGTAGTAAGAATTTGTGTTTTCAATGATTGGCTTGGGTAGGATGGTGAAAAGGGTTGAAGGGGAAGAGAGAAGGTGACAAAACAAGAAGTTGTGTACAAAACTGACAAGTTTTCCATTTTCTTGCTAGTATGTTAGCTCTCTAGGATTTAATAGATTTAGAGGGTTTAAAAAGGTTTAAATGTTGAAAATATGAGGGTTTTATTGGGTATTTTTTTAATTGTAGATGGATTTGAAAAAAAAATGTTGACTATTTTTATCTTTTGAAAACTAATTTTCAAATTTGGGGATGCAATTTTGTGCAGTGAATGAGAAAACATCAGCAAAAGAAAACACGATGTGCATGAAAGTGAAATGGAGAGTATATTACATTAAAATTTGTGTTACAATGAGTTTGAATTGACAACTCGTCGTATTGGGAGTTTCAGGGTTTGGAAAGAGGAAGTGGAAGGGTTGAAGATGAAAAGGAAATAAGGAAAATTAGAATCAAGTGCATATGGAAATTATACCCTAGTGAATTTTTTTGGTGGTTTATAAATCTTAAACAATTTAGTTGTCAATATACAAATATGTGTGGTTTTAAATCAGACCAGTCTCCAAGACTTCCAACTTCCCAAACCGTCTAATAAGACTCTATTTGCAGCAATGACACTATTAATTTCAAATTGTCACAGTTTGTCTTTTTAGGACAGTCATTAATATCTATGTTTCTTTGTAGATGCTTAAAATCGTCCCTTAACATTGAATAAATTATATTTAATTAGTGTGTTTTCAATTACATTGTAATGAATTACACAATTGGTTATTAGTGTTATGTTCCTCTATTTATTTAATTAATTTTTTATCAATTAAATAAATTAATCTCCTAAAGTATTTAAAATTATTTTAAATACCTCCCTCAATGTAATAAATTCAATTTATTACATATTTCTCCATAAATCCACTTTTAAAATAAATTCTATTTATTTATTCCCTTACATGTTTAAATTCTTCTAAACCTGATTAAATTAAATTTTGTTTAATTTAATCTTAATTCTAATCTAGATCCTACCCTACACACATCACTTTCTAGGTAATCAACCTATCCACTAATTAATCAAGGTTGATTAGGCTAATTTTTAGATTCCTACACCCATTAGTCCTAATTATTTGCTCACACATGTGTGAGCAAATTTTCAAAAAAACCATTTTTCCAGAAAGTTCTAATTTAGTGTAAATATGGCTTCCTTACAACATTGATGACACCTCTTTACACATTTCTAAAATGTTCATTGGTCAAAATCTCTTACAATATTTATGACACATCTCTTACATGTGTACTTAAAGTACATATGCACCCATCACATCTCAAGTTTCTCACACATGTGTGATCAACCTTGAAATTTGCATGGCTTATGTGTCCTTGTGGCATCTATGTGGATGCCACATAGATGTCACTTCTCCAAGTCCCTCCAAAATCCTATAAATAGAGCTCCCACCTCAAACAATTCATCTCCCATTTTGCATTAATGTTATTATGCTAGATTATTTTTAGAGCATTTAATATTTTGTTACTAACCCTTGCTTGGTAGGAATTAGCATTCAATACTAGTTTCATGATCATTTAATGTAGTGGTTGAATGCATTTACTACTCATTGTTTACATTAGATCATTATCTATTTCCTTTTTCATTCTTGTATTGGAAGCTTCAGAGTAGTTTTTCAATAACTACTTCTTGAGCTCTCCAATCTTCATTCTAAGATCTTGCATTTAGTCTTGTATTCATTTATTGTGGGATTAAAATACTTGTGTTTGAAGAGCACACCCACAATCCTCATCATGAGAAAAAAAACAAGTCTTGGGTGTACTTTTTGAGCTCTGAGGTTGTGAGGAGACTTATGTTGTAGATTTAGCTTAGTTTACATGCTTTGTTTTGTGAAATCATATATATGAATATGCTTTTGTTTCACTATTGCATGTTTGAGCATCATCTCAACAACTTAGGTTTTCTCACATACATTTTGGCATGCCCAATGGGACTCATGTCCCTTAAATTTAAAATTTAAAACTTTAAAAAATTGTGATTTGTAGGTTTAAAACATGCAATGTCATCTGCATGTATTGTCATTTGCGTCAATAGAACTGTTGTCTTCGCTCCCGTGCTAATTTTTTTAAATTTTACTGTTTAAAACTCTTTTTATGATATTTAAAGTTTCTAGCTCTTAGGTTTTTGATAGGGTGAAGGTTTTACACAAGGAAACTCTGATAAATTTTCATTTTTTATTATCTAATTGTGTTTCTTGTTTGACTTTTATTTTTTCATCTGTGTAGGACACTCTGTCGTCTTCAAGTATTGTTGTTTGTGCAAAATGGTTATGTCATCGGTGACTATAAAAAAAAAAGTGATACGTTAGGTATAATTCTAAATTTGTGTACTTTCATAGTCTATCATTTGTGTTAGGAATGGGAACACTAAGAGGGGGGGTGAATCAATATTCACTGTATTTTAACTTTTCACTTTAATCTTTACACTGAACTTAAATTCTTAAGTATTGAATTAAACATTCACATAAACATGAAACATAAAATCAACACATGAAACCAATATGGTTATGGGGAAACCCAAATAGGTAAAAAACCCAGTGGGAATTGACACCGACTAATATTCTGTACTAGTGTTTTGTGATCCTTGTTAGAAGATCCTTAACCCTGTTAGGAGTTGCTTTATAATGCTTTAAGTACAATAGACCTTGTTAAGGGTCAAACCTTGTTAGGAGTCTTTTACAGTAGTCCCTGTTAGGGGAGAGGACACACTATCCAAGATCTCACTACTCAAGTGGTGAAGGCTACAACCTTCTGATCTCAGATACACACTATATCTGCAAGATGAACTGTCACTGTGACACTTCTTGTTAGATCAATTCCTTTGATGTGCTGATCCTTTTTCCTCTAGAAAATCTCTAATACATCTTATAGTGTCTTCACACACTTCTGCTCTGCTTATCACAACTCTCTATCAACTTCCATGCTAAATATAATGGGCGCATCTTATATTTATACACACATACAAAATAAACAACTAGATCGGCCCTTAGACCTATTACATACAATGCTTCCAAATGAATTGGCTTAAGTGTGCTTACAAACAAACAAGTATACATGTCAGCAACCTAAATACAATAGGAACATAGCCTTTACAACATTACATTATATCCACAAACCAAAATACTAAATGTCAGCTTCATGCTCTATCCTTCTCTAGCACACACTGGCTGTGTAACTTCAATTGACTGTATCATTCTCATCCTTGCACATCTGATCATGCGCTCATAGACTAAGCATGAATATAGTCTAACCAACTTAAATTCTAGGGCACATACCATAATTCTTCCGTACACATGTGCACTAATGCTCTGAGCTGCAGGAACTCTGTATAATGTTCAGTCTTCAATACTTAACTGATTTTTGATCTTCTCATCAAGTGCACTGACTCCAAACTGCTATATGACTTTGTTGCCATAATGAAAACACTATATCAAGTCATATGCATCAGTATAGCCAACTTGACAATAATCTCCCCCTTTGTCATTGATGGCAACAAAGGAATATGGCCAATTTGCTAACTGTCCTTAATACAAAAAACTTTTGTCATCTATACATATACTTATATCTCCCTATACATATTATGATCCATATTCTATACACAAATCCCCCTTTGACATTAATGACAAAGGTGTTACAAAATTGTATCTATACATACTTAATGAGGGAAAACATTCAGATATGCTATCTTTAGGTTCTGGATCTCCTTCTTCCAAAATGAGATTAGAGAGTTTACTATCTGGAGATGGGCGCATAATGCATACTGAAGCTTCTCCATCTTCTTCAAATATGTGGAAGGACCTTGATCATATGTCACCATAGTGGCATCAATCTCCTTGATGTTCTAATTTAGAATATCTAGTGAGGGTGCAAGAGCATTCCTCAACTAAGTCTGTCTAGCCCTTTACTTTGTCATCTCCTTTTCTGCCTTCTCATTTTTGTCTATCTGACTTTGGTAGAAATTATTGCACATGTTCACATCTGTGGATGTGTCTTTCACTAAACTCTTCACCTGCTCAATCATAGCTTCCGCCTCTTCTATTTTCTTGAAATGAGCATCAGTAAGCTTGTCTTGATCCATGCATTTTGCAATGATTCTTCTTCCTTGAACTACAAATTCTTTCAAGGATGCTTGACCAGTCTTGAGTGAGCTAAGGTCAAGTGCAAATTTGTTCACCAATTCATCCAATCTCTTCTTCAGATACTTTTCTTTTGCAACTAGGGATGCAGATTCTTCAAGGCTTGAGAAATTTCTTTTGAAATGTGAGATGACTATACTCACATCATCAACCGAGTGTATTTTTGACACTTTCTTATCTTCTGGCAACAGATTGTTCAAAATGTTTACTGATTTTACTAGGAGGGGATTCCTCATTACTTGCTTTTCTTTGGATTTCTCCATAGCTAAGACGCTGAACTTAATCAGGGCTTCTTCTTTCCATGAGTCCAAACTAGATGTGTTAGGTGTCAAACTTGACAACAATATTGCAGAGGAAGTGATAGGAGTACTATCCACCACTTCTTTCTTTATTGACATTTCATCCTTTTTCTCACTTTCTTTTATCTTTTCTTCTTCTTTTTCTATTTTTTCTTTTTCTTCCATCTTTTCTTCTTCTTTCTCATCATCAATCAATACTTCTTCTTGATGAGTGGGAGGTGTATTATGGCATAACATTTCAGCTTCTTTGTGCTCACAAAATCTTCCTCAAACTTGTCCAACTCAGTGTCAGTGGCTGCCATGGCTATCTCAACATTATCAATGATAATGGTGCTATCCTTGAGTGACTCTATAGACTTATCTAACTCTGTTTGTGCTTCAACTGTAGGCACTGAATCCTAAGGACATGTAAATGGTATATTGGAGGTATTTTCTACTTTGTCTTTCTCACTAGGTGCTTGAGTGATGGGCGCAGAATTAGGTTTCATGTGCTTCTCTAAGAATACCTTCTCAAAGGCCTTCTCTATTTCCTTAGATATCAGCTCATAATCTTTGTTCATGAGGTGTAGTGTTCTCATCTTTGTCCTTAAGTGTGACTTCACCAAATTCAATAACAATGACTTTTCTTCAATAGAACATACTAGAAGAGTGGAATCAAGTGTTTGTTCCCTGATTTTGAAGTCTTCTTCAGTGGCTTGTCTCTTCAAGGTATCCATAATCTCCCATACCTTATCTGGGATAGTTGTCTTCAATTCAAGAGCTGTCTTCTTGAATTTTATCATGTGTTTGATCAGCATCTCATGAATCTCTGATTTATCAATTTCATGATATTTGTCATAAAACTTGTCTATCTGATCTAGCCTTCTTCTACAACTCTAGTCCTTAACACTTGAAGACTAGGTATGAATCCTACTAGAGGTGACTGCACATTTTTCAATTTGCTTCTTGTGGCTGCACTTATAGCTAAAGGGTGATTTGTGGCAGTTTGTTTTCTCCTCTTGGGCATCTTAGGAGATGCATCTATGGACTCAATATCAATTGTAATAGTGGGCACATGACCGATATCATTAATTTTACCATGTTTATCCTTTGGATCATCAATCTTCTCAATCTTTACCTTTTTCATCTTAGGATCATCAGACTTAGCTTCCATTGTGGATGCGCTCTCAATTTCCAAAGCAATCTTTTCTTCCCTTGCTTTGTCTAGGTCTACTTGTGTTACTCCATGAATTCTAAGTATCTCATATGTAATCTTAGAGGCTTTCCTCTTAGTTGCTGTGCTATTTAATTTTGCATCTACTTCTCTTGTCTTCTCCTCATAAGTTCCCCACCTAGGTTCATTAGGATCTTTGGGGGCTGATAGTAGAACCTGTGCATATGCTTGAAGGACCTATTCCTCTACCTCATAACCAAGTGGATGAATCCACTTAGTTCTTGGCTCAACAACTTCCATACAAGTTGTGTCTGTTTCTACCATAAAGAAAATAGTATCCTTATACTTTTCCACAATGATTTTTGGAATTCTATACCTCATTTGCATCTTGACCCTGAAGGTCTTCAATTCCAATGTTACATAATCTCTCAATGTACTCTCTATGGATGCCTTGTTAGATATCTATGGCATGGTTGGAATGGATTTGTCCAAAAACAAATCTAATACTTTCCCAACTATATGAAGGTACATGTAAATGATCAATGACCTGTTGGTACTCTAAAAAATCCAGATAGTTTTAAGCCTATATTCAGAGATTTTTCTCCTAAGGCAAAGTTTAGTGCTTCAAAAACCACTATGAAAAGACCTAGTTGTGAGTATTAGGGTGAAAACCCTAGGGCAACCTGAGATCTATTATATTTGAGCGTTACTATTTTCTCACTAACTCTCTGAAATAAGCATGTGCTATATTGAAGCCTTTTAAAATGCCCACTTTATGTTATGTTACTAGGTCACTCGGCGGGGTCCCTTTTGATAAATCCTTTTAAAAAACATTTGGTTTTCCCTGTTTATTTCCTTAGAGTGCTTTCCTTTAAAACTTGTGGTTGTCGTTAAATCTCAAGCTTCTCGGTTGTCATAGTTTCTGACATATGAAATAGTGACAGGGTGACACATGTCTGGGCGGGCCTGTTCTTCATTCTCAGCTGTTAGTTAAGCATCAAAATCAATCGACAACTATTGTTATATTGTTGAGCCGAGTTGCACGCCTTTTAATCTTGTGAAATAGTGACAAGTGTCCGATCAAATTTTTGCTAACAGAGGCAGGTTCTGGCTTGTCAGTCTCTGTGGTGGTTCTGTCATGTTGACAGATGTCCAAGGTGACGTTATACAGTGGGGTCTCCAATTTTTTGAAAAGATAAACTTCTGATAGATCTAGCAGTTGTCATTACACCACAGGGATGAGATGCTCGATTTTTTTAGGCTTGCGAATTAGTGACAACCGTCCGATTTCACACATCAGATGTAGGTTGAGGAGTGGTCCTTAATGCCAGGTCATGCTGATTTGTCTAAATCTCATTGGTCATAGTCAACACTGACATAGCAATTACTATTTTAATAAAGGTTTCGTAAAGTGGAAAGTGGGGCCAAAGTTTCATAAATATGAGGATTATTCGATTGAATAGCATTGACGGTTATCATCATATCTCGATCTGACTTTCCTGATAGTTTTTTATTAGCGCTTTAGTGACGTGATGACACGTGTCCCAGGGTGAGATTGCAAGTTGGCACCTAGTCAGAATTATGAGCCAATCACAGATCACCATGTGGTAGGGAGGTGTACACAAGACCAACTGGGCGATGAGGTGGATCGTCGAATGAATCAGGTGGTGCCATGTGGCATGTGGGTCCTGCATTAAAATCAAAGGGTTTGTGTAAAGTTTTAAAAGAATTGTAAAGTTTGCACTATATGGTAATTTCGAATTTAAAATTGTAGAGTTACACACAGATTTGAAAATTGCCTTCAGACTTCAATTTTTATCCAAATATATCAGTATAATATATCGACAGAATTGGCACGAAACGAGGATTGCAATAGAAGCATTGAAAATTTGATTTGATCAAGTGGGTGACAACAATAATGATTTTTGTAATACGGGATCAAAATTTAGTGAAGATTTTTCAATCCAGACTGTGACTAATTTACAAATCCGGGAAAGGGGGAAGATCATATTTTTAGCAACTTGGCTTTTCTTGTAGAGATTCTTCTTGGGTTCACAAAGATATTAGATTTGTTGATTATTTCAAGGACTTTATTGCTGATTTGATCTTTTTCAAAGGAAGTAGCTGATTATTCTCGGGAATGTTTTGCAGAGGTACAAATAGATCACATTTCATTCTCCTATAGGACTTGGGATTTCTAGTTAGGTTTAGGGATTTTAACCTAAATAATCTTTTTCTTATTGTATCCTTGTCTCTATAAAAGGAATTTTGTGATCATTTAGAAGGGTTGGCTGGAAATTCTTGACACAAGAAGCTGAAAAGCTAAGTGTGCATCCTCAGTCCAGATTGTAACATATTTTGCTAGTTGTATTAGTAAAGAGGAAAACCTTTCAAAATCTTTTGCATATTGTCTAAGTGTTGTATTCTGAAATAGTTTGTAATACAAGAGTTTGAATCCTTATACTTAATGTAGTTTTCAATTTTCAGATCTCTCCTTTGGTTGTGCTTCTTGAGTTTTGGGTTTTCTGATTCATTGCTCAGAGTTTATCTGTGTATGTGTTTTATTTCTTAGCCTTGATTTAAGGTCAAGTTAAAAGTCTCTTAAATAAACATAGATTCATTTGGTTCAACTAAAAGGATGTTTGTAAGCAGTGTATGAATCTGGTTTATTATGTTTATGGCTTGAAATCTTTGTTCTTGTATTTTGTATCTATCTCAGATATATTGCCTAATGGACAAGGCACTGATCAGAAATTAGTATCACCTCTAGTGATGCAAGTTTGGCATGGTTGTTTACATTCTATAAGAAATCAAGTTAAAATCCTTTCAATCCTTTCAGTTTTATGTATTTAGGCCTCAGTTATTTCATAGCAATGGAGAGTCAATGAATGACTAGTTATCATTTAGTAATATCTTGATATTATCTTTTTTGTTCAATCCAGTCCTGGTGTTTTAAAGAAGTGTTCTATTTTACTGGATTAGGTGCACCCGCCTTGGTTCTGTAGAGCCAGAAGTGAAGAGGGCAGTCTTGTCCCTATAGTTGGTCTAGTTGCCTATAGATTTCTCACATTTGGAACTAAACCATTGTTAATATTAGTCATAGGTATATTGGTATCTCATAGAGTGTAAAATCCTATCCAAGAACCAACAAAATGGTGATTCTACTGGGGAGAGAACATAACAAAGAAATAAATCAGTTCAGAATCTCTAGTTATGTTACAAAATTTAAATATTTCACTGCCCAGATTGATTCAGCCCATCTGAGTCACAAACAAAATGGCGACTCTACTGGGGAAGTGAACATGACAATGAAATAAATTAGTTCAAATTCTCTAGTTATATTACAAACTTGCAGTATCTTACTACCCAGATTGATTTAGCCCATCCAAGTCACCAACAAAATGGTGACTCTACTGGGGAACAAAGATTGTAATCATGAGTAAATAGTGTAGGTTCCAAGTTGAGTTGGAATCTTGGCTTGCTTATTTCAATCAGTTGATATCTCTAATATTATAAATCAGTTATAAATAACACGGGTACGAGTAGAGCTTGACTCCTGGCCGGCTTATTTATTTATCTAGTGGTTTCCATTGAAGTGTATAAGAGTCAGTTTTAAAAGTTCAAATTATCTCACCAAGTTGTGAGTGGCAACTCTGAGATCCTCTGTTTGATTAGTGTGTGATTAAAGCTAAAAATATGATGTATTTTCAGTTCTGATAAACAGTTTCTATACTCTCTTGAAGTTTGTTGTGTTGATGGAAAATGATACGAGAAGAGTTTTCAACGATTAAGGTGTTTATCCTCTTTAAGGAGGAGGTGATTCTACAATTGTTTCAACAAAGCAAGCTTTAGATTCAGAGGCTTTCCATCTAGCAAGCTGAGTTTCAACTTCAACACTTCCAGGTATTTTTGATCTTCATGTGTTTTTCCATAAGGTCAGTTGTAAAATATTTTTCTCCCTATCAAGTGTTTCAACACTAGTGAGAAGGGGAAGAGTAACATAAAACATTTTCATGTTTCCATGTTGAGTATTTTGTCATGGAACTTTAAATTAACTGTCATAGAGGTTTGAATGTTTTGGTATGCCTCTTGTAAAGACACAATAAGATGAAAAGTTCTCATCTTGTTTCAAACCAAATGAGTAATCAACAAATAGGCCAGCCTAGAAGGCTATGTTTCAGTAGGTTGGATAGAGCTTTAAGTTGTGATCATGTTCTAAGATCCCCCAATTCTTTCCCTAGTGAGCTCATTGATTTAATTCCAGTCTTTGATAATCAGTCAGATTCAGCTTTAGAATATGTTCTAGTATTCTTTAGATTTGTTGTGAAATATCAAATTTATGATAAAGATGTTAGCATGATGTTTTTTGGGAGATCCCTCAAAGGAGTTGCAGCTGATTGGTACTTGAGTTTACCCCCAAAATGCATCTCCTCATTGACCGATTTCAAGTGGTTGCTCTTAGAAAAATTTGCTGATGATGATGAATGGGATAAGTTGCAAAAGGATCATTCACAAAGAAATAATACAAATAGTATTGCAGAATAGCTCATGTTCAATGCTGAAAATGTTTCTCATAATGATAAATATATGTCAGAAGAACATTTAGGTTCTAGTAGTGATGAAAAATCAGAATCATTGTATACAAGCTCTTCTACTTGTTCAAAGAACTCTAAATTTGAAAGTCAGAATTATTTGAGTGAGGATTTTGATGAAGCTATTAAGGATGACTTGTCTCTAGATTTGTGTGATCCAGTGCTAAAAAATCAGGACATCATTTCTCATGATTCTAAAATTGAAATTAGTCACGATTCTATACCGAGTAAGGAAGTGTATTCTCCTGGTAATGAGAATGATTAGGATGTTGATATTGATTGTGCAAGTACTTCTGGTCATGAAGATGTGATGCATATAGATGAGTCAAGTTCTCATTCTCTCAGTAGTGATGAGATCTCTAATTTGTTGAGAGTTGAATATAATAAGTGTACACATCTATGTAGTCAGCAAATGTTATACACTATTGATCCTTTTTTTGATATTAAAAATGTTGTAGAGGATTTGTATAAGTATGAATCCTTTGGTGATAATGATCAGGGTGTGAGTTCTTGTGATGATCATTAGATGGTTGTGGATCCAAAATTAGATTGCGGGGGTATGACATAAAGGTTTTCTTATGAGCAGCTCTATGCAAATAAAAATGATGATGTTGTTTCCTTTTGTGCTGATGATGTTGGCTATGAGGCTGATAGTGAATTCAGTGAATGTCAAGATGTTGGAGAAGAGTCTATAGTTGAATATGCTTCTATTAAGTTTGTAGACCTTTCTTTTTATCAGCATAAGAGAACAGTCTTATTGTCTCAGTATAAGAGATATTTGTGCAAACAGAAAAAGGATAGATATGATGCAGATGAAAGTTGTTGTAGTGATGGCTTTGCACAGGAGGACTTGAGCCAAAAATTTGTAGCCCTTTTTCTAAACAAAGAAGAAGTTTGTAGCATCAAACAAGAAGCCAAAGGAAATGAGCATGAAGTTTGGTATCCACTAAGCAGTGAAGAAATCCCAGATCTCTTATAAGCTGATTTTCAGAGGTATGCCTCCAATGTGGATTGTACTTTGCAATATCCAAATGATGTATGTTTTGACACTAATAATGAGGCATGTGTTCAAAATGTTGAAGACAATGATTCATGTTTTCATGAATCCCCCTGATGTGCTAAGTTTGCAGAAGAAGTGTTTGAAGACCATAACAATGTGTTGTCCTGTCATGAAGATTCTGATGATGAACAAGTTTCTTGTGTGGTTTCTTTTCCTTCTTTTGATAAGTATGATGATGATTGTGACACTGATAGGGAGAGTAAATTTATTGATAAAAATGATGGTATGGATCAATTGTCTCTATGTCATAATGATTATGAAGAAAGTTTGCATTTGGTTCACGATCCAGATTGTGAATACATACTTGAGGAACCAAGTCACTCAATGGCTGAAACATCTCATAGAAATAAACTTGAAGATCCAATTCATTTTCAGCCGGGTGAGTCCCTAGTAATGCATATGGATCATTACATTTTATCTTTTGATGCATTATTAGATGAGTGTTATGTTTCCAATCCTCAAGAAGAGATAAAGGATGTTCCATATTTCTTGCAATATGAGCATGGTGGAGACTAGAAAAGTATGGGCTATAACAAGTACACAATTATTTTTCAACCCAGGAATATCCATATATGTAGGCAACATGTTAGTCATGATATTTTTAGATGGATGGTCTCATATGGGGATGAAAATAATATGTTTGATAGAGGTAATAAGTGATTTTAGTTTTGAGGCTTTGAGCCTTTGGAAGTGATGTATATATTGTACAGTTGCTTTGTTTCAATTGTGTGGTGTGTTTGTTTTAGTCAGGTTCCCAGTTTTTGAGAGAGAGAAGGAGATCGATTTTAATTTTTGAGTGGTCTTCTCTACCAAAGATTCATGAATTCTCTGCATGCCCACAAGGGGCACACGTCCCCAGCTAGAGCCACTATTGGTACTCTGAAAAATCTAGATAGTTTTGAGCCTATATTAAAAGATTTTTCTCTTAAGGAAAAGTTCAGTGCTTCAAAAACCACTGTGAAAAGACCTAGTTGTGAGTATTAGGGTGAAAACCCTAGGGCAACCTAAGATCTGTTATATTCGACCATTACTTTTTGCTCACTAACTCTCTGAAATAAGCATGTGCTATATTGAAGCCTTTTAAAATGCCCACTTTATGTTATGTTACTAGGTCACTTAGTGGGGTCCCTTTTGATAAATCCTTTTAAAAAACCTTTGGTTTTCCCCGTTTATTTCCTTAGAGTGCTTTCCTTTAAAATTTGTGGTTATTGTTAAATCTCAAGCTTGCCGGTTGTCATAGTTTCTGACATACAAATAGTGACAAGGTGACATCTATCTGGGTGGGTCCATTCTTCATTCTTAGCTGTCAGTTAAGCGTCAGAATCAATTGACGACTGTCGTTATACCGTTGAGCTGAGTTGCATGCCTTTTAATCTTGTGAAATAGCGACAAGTGTCTGATCAAATTTTTGCTAACAGAGGAAGGTTCTAGCTTGTCAGTCTCCATGGCGGTTCTCTCACATTGACAAATGTCCAAGGTGACATTATACAGTGGGGTCTCTGATTTTTTGAAAAAATAAACTTCTGATAGATCTAGTGGTTATTGTTACACCGCAGGGATGAAAAGCTCAATTTTTTTAGGCTTGCGAATTAGCGACGACCATCTGATTTCATACGTCGGATGTAGGTTGAGGAGTGGGTCCTTAATCGCCAGGTCATGCTGATTTGTCTAAATTTCATTGGTCACAGTCAACACTGACAAAGCAATTACTATTTTAATAAAGGTTTTGTAAAGTGGAAAGTGGGGCCAAAGTTTCATAAATTATGAGGATTGTCCGATTGAATAGCATCGACGGTTATCATTATATCTCAATCTGAATTTCCTGATAGTTTCTGATAAGCGCTTCAGTGACATGATGACATGTGTCCCAGGGTGAGATTGGAAGTTGGCACCCAGTTAGAATTATGAGCCAATCACAGATCACCATGTGGCAGGGAGGTGTACACAAGCCCAACTTAGCGACGAGGTGGATCGTCGAATGAATCAGGTGGTGCCACATGGCACATGGGTCCCGCATTAAAATCAAAGGGTCTGTGTAAAGTTTTAAAAGAATTGTAAAGTTTTCACTATATGGTAATTTTGAATTTAAAATTGTAGAGTTACACAGATTTGAAAATTGCCTTCATACTTTATTTTTTACCCAAATATATCAGTATAATATATCGACAAAATTGACATGAAACGAGGATTACAGTAGAAGCATTGAAAATCTGATTTGATCAAGTGGGTGACAACAGTAATTGTTTTTGTAATCTGAGATCAGAATTTGGTGAAGATTTTTCAATCCAGACTGTGACTGATTTACAAATCCGGGAAAGGGGGAAGATCAGATTTTTAGCAACTTGGCTTTCCTTGTAGAGATTCTTCTTGGGTTCACAAAGATATTAGATTTGTTGATTGTTTCAAAGACTTTATGCTGATTTGATCTTTTTCAGAGGAAGTAGTTGATTATTCCCAGGAATGTTTTGCAGAGGTACAAACAGATCATATTTCATTATCCTGTAGGACTTGGGATTTCTAGTTAGGTTTAGGGATTTTAACCTAAATGATCTTTTTCTTATTGCATCCTTGTCACTATAAAAGGAATTTTGTGATCATTTAGAAGGGCTGGCTGGAAATTCTTGACACAGGAAGCTGAAAAGCTAAGTGTGTATCCTCAGTCCAGATTGTAACATATTTTGCTAGTTGTATTAGTAAAGAGGAAAACCTTTCAAAATATTTTGTATATTGTTTAAGTGTTGTATTCTGAAATAGTTTGTAATACAAGAGTTTGAATCCTTATACTTAATGCAATTTTTAATTTTCAGATCTCTCCTTTGGTTGTGCTTCTTGAGTTTTGGGTTTTCTGATTCATTGCTCAGAGTTTATTTGTGTATGTGTTTTATTTCTCAGCCTTGATCTAGGATCAAGTTAAAAGTCTCTGAAATAAACATAGATTCATTTGGTTCAACTAAAAAGATGTTTGTAAGTAGTGTATGAATCTGGTTTATTATATTTATGGCTTGGAATCTTTGTTCTTGTATTCTATATCTATCTCAGATATATTGCCCAATGGACAAGGCACTGATCAAAAATTAGTATCTCCTATAGTGATGCACGTTTGGCATGGTTGTTTACATTCTGCAAGAAATCAAGTTAAAATCCTTTCAATCCTTTCAATTTTATGTATTTAGGCCTCAGTTATTTCATAGCAATGGAGAGTCAATGAATGACTAGTTATCATTTAGTACTTTCTTGCTATTATCTGCTTTGTTCAATCCAATCTTGGTGTTGTAAAGAAGTGTTCTATTTTACTAGATTAGGTGCACCCGCCTTGGTTCTGTAGAGCCAGAAGTGAAGAGGGCAGTCTTGTCCCTATAGTTGGTCTAGTTGCCTATAGATTTCTCACATTTGGAACTAAACCATCCTTAATATCAGTCATAGGTATATTGGTATCTAATGGAGTGTAAAATCCTATCCAGGAACCAACAAAATGGTGACTATGCTGGGGAGAGAACATAACAAAGAAATAAATCAGTTCAAAATCTCTGGTTATGTTACAAACTTTAAATATTTCACTACCCAGATTGATTCAGCCCATCCGAGTCACCAACAAAATGGTGACTCTACTAGGGAAGTGAACATGACAATGAAATAAATCAGTTCAAAATCTCTAGTTATATTACAAACTTGCAATATCTTACTACCCAAATTGATTCAGCCCATCCGAGTCACCAACAAAATGGTGACTCTGCTGGGGAATAGAGATTGTAATCATGAGTAAATAGTGCAGGTTCCAAGTTGAGCTGGACTCTTGGCTTGCTTATTTCAATCAGTTGATATCTCTAATGTTATAAATCAGTTATAAATAATGCGGGTACGAGTAGAGCTTAAATCCTAGCCGGTTTATTTATTTATCAAGTGGTTTCTATTGAAGTGTATAAGAGTTAGTTTTAAAAGTTCAAATCATCTCACTAGGTTGTGAGTGGCGACTCTGAGATCCTCTTTTTGATTAGTGTGTGATTAAAGCTAAAAATATGATGTATTTTCAGTTCTAATAAATAGTTTCTATACCCTCTTGAAGTTTGTTGTGTTGATGAAAAATGATATGGGAAGAGTTTTCAATGGTTAAGGTGTTTACCCTCTTCAAGGAGGAGGTGATTCTACTATTGTTTCAACAAAGAAAGCTTTAGATTCAGAGGCTTTCCATCCAGCAAGCTGAGTTTCAACTTCAACACTTCCAGGTATTTTTGATCTTCATGTGTTTTTCCATAAGGTCAGCTGTCAAATATTTTGCTCCCTATCAAGTGTTTCAGCACTAGTAAGAAGGGAAGAGTAACATAAAACAATTTCATGTTTCCATGTTGAGTATTTTGTCATAGAACTTTAAATTAACTGTCATAGAGGTTTGAATGTTTTGGTATGCCTCTTGGAAAGACATCATAAGATGAATAGTTCTCATCTTGTTTCAAACCAAATGAGTAATCAACAAATAGGCCAGCCTAGAAGGCTATGTTTTAGTAGGTTGGATAGAGCTTTAAGTTGTGATCATGTTCTAAGATCCCCCAATTCTTTCCCTAGTGAGCTCATTGATTTAATTTTAGTCTTTGATGATCAGTTAGATTCAGCTTTAGAACATGTTCTAGTATTCTTTAGATTTGTTGTGAAATATTAGATTTATGATGAAGATGTCAGCATAATGTTTTTTGGGAGATCCCTCAAAGGAGTTGCATCTGATTGGTACTTGAGTTTACCCCCAAAATGCATCTCCTCATTGACCGATTTCAAGTGGTTGTTCTTAGAAGAATTTGTTGATGATGATGAATGGGATAAGTTGCAAAAGGATCATCCACAAAGAAATAATTCAAATAGTATTCCAGCACAACTCATGTTTAATATTGAAAATGTTTCTTAGAATGATAAAGATATGTCAGAAGAACATTCAGGTTCTAGTAGTGGTGAAAAATCAGAATCATTGTATACAAGCTCTTCTACTTATTCAGAGAACTCTGAAGTTGAAAGTCATAATTATTTGAGTGAGGATTTTGATGAAGATATTAAGGATGACTTGTCTCTAGATTTGTGTGATCTAGTGCTGAAAAATTAGGACATCATTTCTCATGATTCTAAAGTTGAAATTAGTCATGATTCTATACCGAGTAAGGAAGTGTATTCTCCTGGTAATGACAATGATCAGGATGTTGATATTGATTGTGCAAGTACTTCTGGTCATGAAGATGTGATGCATATAGATGAGTCAAGTTCTCATTCTCTCAGTAGTGATGAGATCTTTGATTTTTTGAGAGTTGAATATAATAAGTGTACACATCTATGTCATCAACAAATGTTATATACTATTGATGCTTGTTTTGATATTGAAAATATTGTAGAGGATTTGTATAAGTATGAATCATTTGGTGATAATGATCGGGGTATGAGTTCTTGTGATGATCATGAGCTGGTTGTGGATCCAAAATCAGATTGTGGGGGTATGACAGAAAGGTTTTCTTGTGAGCAGCTCTATGCAAATAACAATGATGATGTTGTTTCCTTTTGTGCTGATGATGTTGGCTATGAGGCTGATAGTGAATTCAGTGAATGTCAAGATTTTGGAGAAGAGCGTACAATTGAATATGCTTCTATTAAGTTTGTAGACCTTTTTTTTATCAGCATAAGAGAACAGTCTTATTGTCTCAGTATAAGAGATATTTGTGCAAACAGAAAAAGGATAGATATGATGCAGATGAAAGTTGTTGTAGTGATGGATTTGCACAGGAGGACTTGAGCCAAAAATTTGTAGCCCTTTTTCTAAACAAAGAAGAAGTTTGTAGCATCAAACAAGAAGCCAAGGGAAATGAGCATGAAGTTCAGTATCCACTAAGCAGTGAAGAAATCCCAGATCTCTTATAAGCTGATTTTCAGAAGTATGCCTCCAATGTGGATTGTACTTTGCAATATCCAAATGATGTATGTTTTGACACTAATAATGAGGCATGTGTTCAAAATGTTGAAGACAATGATTCATGTTTTCATGAATCCCCCTGATGTGCTAAGTTTGCAGAAGAAGTGTTTGAAGACCATAACAATGTGTTGTCCTGTCATGAAGATTCTGATGATGAACAAGTTTCTTGTGTGGTTTCTTTTCCTTCTTTTGATAAGTATGATGATGATTGTGACACTGATAGGGAGAGTAAATTTATTGATAAAAATGATGGTATGGATCAATTGTCTCTGTGTCATAATGATTATGAAGAAAGTTTGCATTTGGTTCACGATCCAGATTGTGAATACATACTTGAGGAACCAAGTCACTCAATGGCTGAAACATCTCATAGAAATAAACTTGAAGATCCAATTCATTTTCAGCCGAGTGAGTCCCTAGTAATGCATATGGATCATTACATTTTATCTTTTGATGCATTATTAGATGAGTGTTATGTTTCCAATCCTCAAGAAGAGATAAAGGATGTTCCATATTTCTTGCAATATGAGCATGGTGGTGACTGGAAAAGTATGGGCTATAACAAGTAGAAAATTATTTTTCAGCCCAGGAATATCCACATATGTAGGCAACATGTTAGTCATGATATTTTCAGATGGATGGTCTCATATGGGGATGAAAATAATATGTTTGATAGAGGTAAGAATTGATTTTAGTTTTGAGGCTTTGAGCCTTTGGAAGTGATGTGTATATTGTAGAGTTTCTTTGTTTCAGTTGTGTGGTGTGTTTGTTTCAATCAGGTTCCTTGTTTTTGAGAGAGAGAAAGAGGTCAATTTTAATTTTTGAGTGGTCTTCTCTACCAAAGATTCATGAATTCTCTACATGCCCACAAGGGGCACATGTCCCGAACTAGAGCCACTGTTGGTACTTTGAAAAATCCAGATAGTTTTGAGCCTATATTAAAAGATTTTTCTCCTAAGGCAAAGTTCAGTGCTTCAAAAACCACTGTGAAAAGACCTAGTTGTGAGTATTAGGGTGAAAACCCTAGGGCAACTTGAGATATGTTATATTCAAGCGTTACTTTTTGCTCATTAAATCTTTGAAATAAGCATGTGCTATATTGAAGCCTTTTAAAATGCCCACTTTATGTTATGTTACTAAGTCACTCGATGGGGTCCCTTTTGATAAATTCTTTTAAAAAACCTTTGGTTTTCCTCATTTATTTCCTTAGAGTGCTTTCTTTTAAAACTTGTGGTTATCATTAAATCTCAAGCTTCCTAGTTGTCATAGTTTTTGACATACGAAATAGCAACAGGGTGACATCTATCTGGGTAGGTCCATTCTTCATTCTCAGCTATCAGTTAAGCATTAGAATCAATCGACGGTTGTTGTTATACCGTTGAGCTGAGTTGCATGCCTTTTAATCTTGCAAAATAGTGACAAGTGTCTGATCAACTTCTTGCTAATAGAGGCAAGTTTTGGCTTGTCAATCTCCATGGCGGTTCTCTCACATTGACAGATGTCCAAGGTGACGTTATACAGTCAGGTCTCCAATTTTTCAAAAAGAGAAACTTCTGATAGATCTAGCGATTGTTGTTACATCGTAGGGATGAGATGCTCAGTTTTTTTAGGCTTGCGAATTAGCGACGACTGTTCGATTTCACACGTCGGATGTAGGTTGAGGAGTGGGTCCTTAATCCCTAGGTCATGCTGATTTGTCTAAATTTCATTGGTCATAGACAACACTGACATATCAATTACTATTGTAATAAAGGTTTCGTAAAGTAGAAAGTGGGGCCAAAGTTTCATAAATTATGAGGATCGTTCGATTGAATAGCATCGACAGTTATTGTTATATCTCAATCTGACTTTCCTGACAGTTTCTGATCAGTGCTTCAGTGACGTGATGAAACGTGTCCCAGGGTGAGATTGCAAGTTGGCACCCAGTCAGCAATATGAGCCAATCATAGATCACCATGTGGTAGGGAGGTGTACACAAGCCCAACTGGGTGATGAGGTGGATCGTCAAATGAATCAGGCGGTGCCATGTGGCACATGGGTCCCGCATTAAAATCAAAGGGTATGGTAAAGTTTGCACTATATGGTAATTTTGAATTTAAAATTGTAGAATTACACACAGATTTGAAAATTGCCTTCAGACTTCATTTTTTATCCAAATATATCAGTATAATATATCAACGAAATTGGTACAAAATGAGGATTGCAATAGAAGCATCGAAAATCTAATTTGATCAAGTGGGTGATAGCAGTAATTGTTTTTTTAATCCGGATTTAGAATTTGGTGAAGATTTTTCAATCCAGACTGTGACTAATTTACAAATCCGGGAAAGGGGGAAGATCAGATTTTTAGCAACTTGGCTTTCCTTGCAGAGATTCTTCTTGGGTTCACAAAGATATCAGATTTGTTAATTGTTTCAAGGACTTTATTGCTGATTTGATCTTTTTCAGAGGAAGTAGCTGATTATTCTCAGGAATGTTTTGCAGAGGTACAAACAGATCATATTTCATTATCCTGCAGGACTTGGGATTTATAGTTAGGTTTAAGGCTTTTAACCTAAGTGATATTTTTCTTATTGTATCCTTGTCTCTATAAAAGGAATTTTGTGATCATTTAGAAGGGCTGGCTGGAAATTCTTGACACAGGAAGTTGAAAAGCTAAGTGTGTATCCTTAGTCCAAATTGTAACATATTTTGCTAGTTGTATCAATAAAGAGGGAAACCTTTCAAAATCTTTTGCATATTGTCTAAGTGTTGTATTTTGAAATAGTTTATAATACAGGAGTTTGAATCCTTATACTTAATGCAATTTTCAGTTTTCAGATCTCTCCTTTGGTTGTGCTTCTTGAGTTTTGGGTTTTCTGATTCATTGCTCAGAGTTTATTTGTGTATGTGTTTTATTTCTCTGTCTTGATTTTGGATCAAGTTAAAAGTCTTTGAAATAAACATAGATTCATTTGGTTCAACTAAAAGGATGTTTGTAAGTAGTGTGAATCTGGTCTATTGTGTTTATGGCTTGGAATCTTTATTCTTGTATTTTGTATCTATCTCAGATATGTTGCCCAATGGACAAGGCACTGATAAAAAATTAGTATCTCCTATAGTGATGCAAGTTTGGCATGGTTGTTGACATTATGCAAGAAATCAAGTTAAAATCCTTTCAATCCTTTGAGTTTTATGTATTTAGGTCTCAGTTATTTCATAGCAATGGAGAGTCAATGAATGACTGGTTATGATTTAGTACTTTCTTGCTATTATCTACTTTGTTCAATCCAGTCCTGGTGTTGTAAAGAAGTGTTCTATTTTACTGGATTAGGTGCACCCACCTTGGTTCTGTAGAGCCAGAAGTGAAGAGGGCAGTCTTGTCCCTATAGTTGGTCCAGTTGCCTATAGATTTCTCACATTTGGAATGAAACCATCGTTAATATTAGTCATAGGTATATTGGTATCTTATGAAGTGTAAAATCCTATCCAGGAACCAACATGACCCAAACCTAAATATCTTTGTTTTGTCATGCTTGATTGCTTTGATGTTATCAATCAACTGTGCGTGCAAGATCTCACACAAGTTGAACTCTGCATCTTCCTTTACAAGTCTAATGGCTACTAGAATAGTGCCCGCAAACACACCATTCACCCTGCTAGTGTGATGAAACATGTATCCAAGTATCATAGACATCAATTTGATGTCAGCTTGCTCAATAGGCTCAATTGTCATCTCACGCCTATCACTCCTTGACTTACATGTTTTCTCAACAATTTTCCTGACATCCTTGCCCACAGGAAGGATGACACCTGTCCTAGAAAGGCCTTTCATCTCATGTATTAGGTCACTAGTGATTCTTACTGGCACAACACCTATCCAAAATAGGTCATCATGAATTCTACTCAAAAGTATTTTATTCCATTCTATCTCATAGAATTCATATGTCGTAGCATACTCCACTACTGGGTGATCATTCGACTTAACATATTCATACATGAATGTTTTATCTGGTTTCAACATGGCATCCATGTGCACCCTTAACCTATCCAATCCTACTGGTTCTTTCTTGTAGTAGATGTAAGCCCTAATGTCTTCCACATGCATGAGGCCCATAGGTGTGTGAGAGAATGCTCCCTCTAAATCATCGAGGGTTGACTTAAATGGATGTTTCTTAAATACATATCTCTTCTTCTCTGCAACATCAAAAACTATGGGAGTGGCTATGCCTTACTTGATTAATCGCTTTGCAACTAATCTTCGAGATAGTCTGAAGACTACTGAATCGGTGCAATGAACAAGGGTTTCTGTGACTAACCAAATGGACTGCAAATCATTGTTAGATCACTCTACAAGTCTTCACAACAACTTTTAGGCTCTTTCTGCTCTCCTATTGCTCTGAATTTGAATGCAATGAGTAATCAAACAACTTTCTATGTACTTAAAGTGAAAATTCCACCATTAATGCTTGCCGCGTAAACCAAGCTGTCACTTAAACATTTCCAACTTGAGTTTTGCTAACAATCAGTATATGCACTCTTGCACAAAGGTTCCTTTATAATCCAAAAGCTTAAGTCCAAAGGTGCATACTTTGAGAGTGAGTATACCAGCCACACAGGGGTCTAGAGCTAAATTAGCTCCCCCTATGACCCTGAGGGCCATTCATCTAGATGTAGAGGGTGCGTCCACTATGGATGCATCCAATACATTCTCATCAACTTTGTCCTTCTTTTCTTCTGTCTAAATCAAGCTTGCATCCTCTGAGGATTTCACAAACTTGACTTCTCCTTCGGGATCTAAAATTGGTTCTTCAACCCTTTTAGGGCTTTCCTAACCTTGTGTCCTTGATCTACAGAACTTTGAGATATGTCTAGCCTTGTTACAAGAGTGGAAAATGACTGGAGGTCTTACATTCCTTGGCACATTGACATGAGTCACCATTCTGCATTTTCTCGCTAAGTGACCATTATAGTTACATATATGACTTGTAACATTCTGAGAACTTCTTGTGTTTGTCTAATTTTGATTTCTTTGATCTTGCTGAATCCTATTCTTCTTACTAGTCTTGCAATTCATAGCTCTATGACCAAATTTATTACATGAATAACAATAACCATTAAAAGGTCTTACCTCTGTACATCTCCTTGCAATGTGTCCATGCTTGTTACATGAAAAACAAGTGTGGTCTACAGGCTTGCACTCATTCTTAGGTGGTTCACCATTATCTTTGGTTTGATATTTAGTCTCCTTAGCATTAGTAGAGTCTTTTTCTGAGTCCTTTCTTGCTCGCATGTTGTCAATATAATTTTTTGCTTCATTGTACCCAATACAACTAGTGTCTCCTTTGGCTCATGTTGCATACAACTGAGATTCTATCAAATAAAAACTGGTGTGCAATTTGTCAATATGATTCTTTGCTTCTTTCAATTCAGACTCCAAGCTTTCTTTGCTATTCCTTAGCTCCAAGATTTCCATGTTTGCTTTCCTTAGTTCTTCATTGAGTTGAAGGTTCTCTTTGACTTGTTCATTATAGACTTCCTGATTGTTGATCAGCTTATCATCAAATTCTTCAAGTAGTTCTTTCATAGATGCATTTTCTTCATTTAGCTTCTTGACCTTTGCTCCTAGATCACTGTTAGAGCATTCTTTCAAATCCTTTCTTAGCCTTTTGATAACCAATTGTGCATCACTAACTTTTTCTTTTAGTTCTTCAATTTCTCTTTCTGATTTTTCCAGGTCTTCAAGAGAAGCTTCCAAATTTCTTTTTAGATGTTTAATTTATGCTTTGTCCATGATTTCCTCAAGTGGTTAAACTTCTTTACTAAGGACTAGAGCTCTGATACCAATTGTTAGGAATGGGAACACTAAGAGGGGGGGGGGGAATCAATGTTCACTGTATTTTAACTTTTCAATTTAATCTTTATATTAAACTTAAATGCTTAAGTAATAAATTAAATATTCACATAAACATGAAACATGAAATCAACACATGACACCAATATGGTTACGGGGAAACGCAAATAGGTAAAAAACCCAATGGGAATTGACACCCACTAATATTTTGTACTAGTGTTTTGTGATCCTTTTTAGAAGATCCTTAACCCTGTTAGGAGTTCCTTTACAATAATTTAAGTATAGTAGACCTTGTTAAGGGTCAGACGCTATTAGGTGTCTTTTACAATAGTCCATGTTAGGGGAGAGGATGCACTGTCCAAGAGCTCATTGCTCAAGTGGTGAAGGCTACAACCTTTTGATCTCAGATACACACTATATCTGCAGGATGAACTTTCACTATGATACTGCTTGTCAGATCAGTTCCTTTGATGCGCTGATGCTTTGTCCTCTAGGAAAGCTTGAATACATCTTATAGTGTCTTTGCAAACTTTTTCTCTACTTATCACAACTCTCTATCAACTTCCATGCTAAATACATTGGGTGCATCTTATATTTATACACACATACAAAATAAACTAGGTCGGCCCTTAGACCTATTACATACAATGCTTCCAAATGAATTGGCTTAAGCGTGCTTACAAAAAAAAAATTATACATGTTGGAAACCTAAATAAAATAGGTGCATAGCCTTTAAAACATTACATTATATCCGCAAACCAAAATACTAAATGTCGGCTTCATGCTCTATTCTTCTCTGGCACACACTGGCTGTGTAACTTCAACTGACTGTATCTTTCTCATCCTTGCACATCTGATCATGCGCTCATAGAATAAGCATGAAAATAGTCTAACCAACTTAACTTCCAGGGAACATACCATAATTCTTTTGTAGGCACATGCGCTAATGCTCTGAATTGCAGGAACTCTGTATACTGTCCAGTCTTCAATACTTAACTGATTTCTGATCTTCTCATTAAGTGCGCTGATTCCAAACTACTATATGACTTTGTTGCCATAATGAAAACACTATATCAAGTCATATACATCAGTATAGACAACTTTCCAATAGTCTATGCCTAAAAATCTATCATTTCTGAGTTTTGGTGTCTCCAACCTGGCATTGTTGTTTGTGTTTTTGATAAGTGGACCTTCAGATTCACAAGATTTTGTGTGTTACTAATTTTTTGTCTATTGGCAGCTGTCTCTACTTTTGATTTCTAATATTTTATGCAAAATGTTGGCCAAAGATATAAATTTGAAAGAAGAAAAACCTTTAACATATGGTTTTGCAAGATGATATTAGAAGATAAAAATAAAAGACTACTAAGTAAAGTTTTTTTGCAGGTTTCCTTGGCTGATCAACTAAATGTTGTGTTTTCCTAAATATTTTTCTTAGGAATATAGATTAATTGGGAGGTTTATCTTGGTGCTTATTTAATTTTTAGGGGAGTATGCTCTTTTCCCTTGTGGAAAATTAGAAACCTTGAAGTATTTGAGCTTCCACTTTGAGAAAACCTTGGGAATTAATATTTTTCTTGAGTGTTTGGGAGAAAAAAATTGATTATGAGAGTATGCTCTTTTTACCTTGAGGGAGAATTAGAAATAAAGACCTCAAATGTTTCCAATCCATTCTTTTCAATTAAACCTTTAGTGAGCCTGCCATTTGAGGAACAAATCTCCAGGGAATGACTCAAGTGGGAACAAGGTGAACTCGGCCCTTCCAACCCACTATAAAAAATGCTTCTTTGAGATTAAAGTCTTAGAGGATGTAGCTATTTATATCTTTGATGTTCTTTTGTATGTGTAGGGCTTTGAGGCCTTAATCTTTCTTGTGGGACCACACTATCCAGAGTATTCGTAGGGCTATAGGTCTTAATCCTTCTTGTGGGACTATGGGAGATAGCTATGAATAGATGCCTTGACTATGGACCCTTTAGAGTAGAGACCACTTGGTTCACCTCTGAAAGGTTGATAACCATGTGCAAGGAGAATGGTAATCTCCCAAAGAAACTCACCATATTGTACCCTCATTAGCGCTTGGAGTTAGATATTACGACATCATGAATGGAGCCATTGTGTGCTTGGTGATGACCATATTCTAATTAGCTCTTGGGTGTGTACCTAAGTCAGTGAGCAAGGATTTTTGACCTCTTCTAATCCCTTTAGGGATCAAGAGTGTGTTTGTATTTATTGTAACATTTCACACCCCTTTACACTTGAATCCAACAAGGTTTCTTTATCCCTTGTTGGACTATTTTTGATGACTATTTTTAAAGTGATTGTGGTAAACTTAGTGTAGTTAATGCCCTTTTGAATACTTGAAAATTAGTTATTACCATTGAAAAAATCCACCTAAAGGTCAAACAGTCAGACAAATTCCTGAAACCAGCTAAAACTGTCAAAGTTCATGTTTTTTCATCTCGGACTTGACATTGGCGTTTCTATATTTTGTCATCTCCGACTGTGGTTTTTCATCTTCACTTTAAAAAAATGAGCTTCATATTGTGGTATAATATTGTAAATCAAGTTTTCTAACGACTTCTAAAATCTTTTGGCTTCAGTAGCTTAGTTGACTAGTCAAAATAGAGGAAGAGTGGCCATTGATCTTACATTCATCTTTCATCATCCAAACATCAATCAACCCTAATCTTCCACATCATTCTTCCAAAGAGAATTATCATTGGACTTTAATCAAATTTATTTATCTTAACTGACCCACAACCAAATTGAATCAAGATTCAATCCAATCAAAAAATCCTTTCTCCTTCATTAAGATTTAATCCAATCTTTAGGTAGAAATATTTATCTAAGGGTGACATTAGATCCTCATCCATAGAAAGCACTTTTCTTCATAGTTTACCTCTCTTACTTGAGATCATTTTTCCATCATCAAGTATTGAGCTCAATCTATTCATATCCTATTCTCACTTGGGATCATTTGTCGATCTTTGAGTGGAAGAATGATATCATCAATCAATCTAGCATCCAAAGTTTATTTACAACATCATAGGAACTTTGTCTACATCAATATCATCTTAAACCTTAATCCAAATCTCAAAATAAAATAAAATCCAAATCAAACATCAATCCCAAATCAATCATCATTGAGGTCCTTGCCCTCCTAATCCAAGTCCAATTTATTGTTCATTCAACTCCCTCTATTCCATCATCAAGTCCATTCTTTCTTCAATCTTTGGTCACACTTGTATGATCTCTACTCAATCTAATAAAACCACATCGGCCAATATGTTGCAACCTAATTCAAATAAGGGAGTTGAGAATACCCTTTCCAATATAGATCTGGTGACATATAATATTTATACTCACAAAGAGATTTATCAACAAGAAAACCCCAATCCCTTTCCAAGGTTAACCCCATAAATCAAAGAGTTTATTCGAGATCCTTACATTGCAGAAATGGTACAACAAATGATTAAAGAAAGTTGAAATGAAGTTTTCTTAAATCTTGTTCATGATGGAGTCACACTCCCCAAGGAATTTTATGAAATGTTTCTATGAAAAAACATAACAAAAGATGGGGTTCATATTCTACAAGCTCCGGTTGAACCTTCATCATTGATAGGAAGAGATAAGGCTCCCATGGGAACATCTTTCATGCCAGAACTAACTTCCCAATCATAGAATTTTTAGTTGAGTGAAGAACACATCCAACAACTCATTAGTGCCTTATCCAATACCATATCAAATAACACCACTCCACCTTCTACATCAATTAGCACTTGTACGAGTTGCTTCAACATTGGGAAAACATATCTCCCCCACCTATTTCTTCACAGTTCCCTCCTCAATTCACTCCATCCTTTCTCCAAATTCCTTCTAGTGTGTTGAATACTTATGCTCCACTAGAATCATCATCACATCAATAAAAACCTCCTCCTCCCCCTCCTTTTAAACCATCATCAATGATCAATCAAACCAACTTTGGAGGAGGACAAAATCAAATTCCCTTGACACATCTAAATGCTCCCAATCTAGCACAACAATTCAATGAACTAAGAATCTTTGTTCAAGGGATGATAAGAAATCGTAATAAGGAGTTCTCATTTGAAGAGATATGCTACTTTCCCTTTCATAGATCTATCAACGTGGTAACCTTTCCCACAACCTTTGAGATACCAAAATTTGACAAATACTTGGGAGATAAATGTCCTAAACAATATCTCAAAGAGTTCTATGTGCCATGTCAAGAAGTTGCATACAATGAGGACTTCTTAAAGATACTCTTCACTAGAATCCTAGGTAGCCCTTCCCTTGAGTGGTTGATGAACATCCCACATGGGTCCATAACATCCTCTTCAGGTTTAGCTGATTTTTTTTTTCACTCAATATTCATACAACATTGAACAAGCATCACTAAGTGACCTTGCAACACAAAAAAAAGAAACGGTGATACTTTTTCTCACTTCTTACAAAGGTGGAGACACCTTGCAAACTGAATTCCTTGGAAGATCAAATACACAAACCTCATTAAAATTTTCATTAAAAACATGAAACCTGAAATGTCTTTTCAGATGAAGATGGCATCTCCTGAGGATTTCAAAACCCTAGTCAAGAAGGGAAATAACATAGAGGATGGACTCTTGCAAAAAGGTTCCATTAAGCATTACACTATGTCATCCTTGGGTAACAATAACAATGAGAAGCCTAAATTATGGTCCAAGAACATAGGCATTATGAATGATAGAGTTATTGATGTCAAACATATTCAAGATGCCCATGGTGCAAACAATAATCAAGGTAATCACAATTAGAAAAAAAAAATCATAAATGCAATTAGAATAATAACAAAAATCAACAACTGAATAATCAACAACAATCACATAATCAATCCTACAATAACAACAATAACAATGATAGTAAAAAAAACTACAATCGCAAAAATTAATGATCACAAAAATTAATTCATTGCACTTCAAGAACCTTTGGACATCATTTTCAAAAGGATCGTATATCAAAACATGATGGTATTTATGAATACATGACTCTTTGATGATAATCAACCTAAGCCACATTAGTACAAAGACAATGAGTATGGTGATTATCATTGCATCCAAGGGCATGACATTAAGAAATGCATAAAATTTAGACATTTTATCCAAGATCTCATAGATGACAGACAAATTGAAGTTGAAGGAAACTCATCATCTACAAATGAAAAGATAAAGATCTACAAAAAACCCTACCCTGATCACAATAATAACATAAACAAAGCCTCAACATAAAATGAAACCTCGTATGATTATACCACCAACCATATCACATGCTTTGATGTGTTTTGTTGAAAAATAGAGGCTAATGATGTTTTTGGTTTTGATTCACTATGTGGCCACATTGATGCAATTGATACTCATGTTAACTTGATTCAGTTTAAAGCTGCAAACTACAATGCTACCACACGTAGGGGAAGAGTCACTCTTAAAGATTTCATTCCTACTAATCCACTATCTCCAAATGCACTAGCTACACCATCCAATTCAACTCAACCCACATCCCACTATGATGTGCTTTCATGATTAGGGAAGACTCCTGCACAAATATATATTCTTGAGATTCTCACTACCGCTCTAGTAGTACATAAAGACACCCTTTAGATTTCTCTTGTAGAGTCTCGTATTCCTAAAAATATTAATGCATCCTAATTCATAGCTATGCTTAGAAATATTGTGGCCCAACAAAACCTAGTCTTCATAGATACAGATTTATGTGCTCCGAATACCCATCATAACATGTTGCTCCACATCGAAGTCTTAATCTAGAGACACAAGGTAAAAAGAGTCCTCATAGATAATGGATCCAATTTAAATCCGCGTACATTAAAAATGATTTGTTTCTTGGGACTCTATGAAGATCTCCTAAATGTCACAAAGAGAATCACAATAAAGGCATATAATGAATGATAAAGAGAATCAAAGGGGATGATCATGCTCCACCTTAAGTTGGACCCACTTTTATTGAAATACAATTCCATGTTCTTGACCTCAACTTTCCATACAACATATTTCTTGGTAGGCCCTGGATATACGCTATCACAAGTGTTGTGTCTACTTATCATTAGTGCCTAAAATTACATCATCAAGGAAGAGAAGTCACTATCCTTGGAGATCCTCACCCTTTTTCATATTGTAAAAGATTAGAAGGTGTTCAAACAAATAATTTTCCTCTGAGTGAATTTGTAAAGATCTTTCCAAAAGATTCCATAGTAGAATCAGATAAGCCTTCTACAAGTGAACCATCTAAGACTGCTCCAAAAATAGACAAAGGAAAAGAGAAGGTTGATAAAGTCAAAACTCTTGACACATAAAAAAGTTACATTCATGAATATTAGATTGGTAGAGTATAAGTTTGAAAGTTCCTTTTGCATTGGACAACTACCACTTTCCCCAAAATCTTATGGTAAACCTTGAAAACTCTTTCCCAAGAAAGCTAAGGACATTATGTAGTGCAAGGAAACAACCTTTGAACATTTGGGTTATCTTGAAGATGAGCATATGGATTTTAACATCCTTGAATAGATCTATAATAATGGAAAAGATGATCCTGTGGATATTCCTAAAGGTAAATATATCAAGGCTCCTCCCATTGTTGAAAGCATGGGATATCATGGTACTATTATTGGTGCAAATGAAAATGGAATAATGAATCCTCTTGAAGTGACAAGCTATCCCTGAGGAAATGGATAGGGCTCCCTCACACCCAAGGAAACCTTTATTGATGACTATTGTTTGGTGGAAACTGATTTCAATAATGATGAGGAGGAATTATTTGAAGTACCTTTCTAATACATAGAATATGATCTTGACAACCATGTTCAAACCATAACCAAATTTGACCTTTTCTCCCTTGACCTTCCCCTCGTAAACCCTGACATGATAGACTGGGACCTACAAGACTTACCACCAACTTTAGATATTTGTAAAATGGACAAGGAAGTCCTGACCCTCTTTGGCCTACAAGATCTCCAAGATTATGAGTATGAAATAGAATACAAAAATCAAGCCTACTTCGGTAGCCAAGTCAATTCTCTCAGTCACAAAAGTAAAAAAAAAGTTTACAAAGCATCCCCTAGTGAAAACTCCTCTAGGGAACCTTTGGATGATGAAAAAGAGAAAATAAAGAACATGTCTTCTGGTGAAAAACTCCTTGAGGCACGAGAAGAGGGATAAGTTGACTTTCCATTCATGACACTACCACTTGAAAGTCTTCTATTTTGATCGAGGAAACCATTGAAGTAAATCTAGGTAACACATAGAATCCTAAGATCACCTACATTGTAGCTAGTCTGAATGTACAAGAGCACCAAGATATGACTAAATTCATTTGAAAAAGATAAATCAATCTAGGACATTCATTTTTGTACACCACTTTGTAGTTGATGGGTGATCCCACGAAGATGTGTCCCACTTTTAGGGATGAACAAAATCGTGAAGCTGGGGAAAAATAAAAATTTTGAGCCTTCGTATGGAGTAGATACTTCGTGCGAAGTGGTTGACCCACTTCACATGAAGTACCCCAAACAAGGGTCTTCATATGAAGCCCCTCTTCACACAAAGACCCCTACAAGGGGGTCTTCATGCGAAGAGGAGCTTCACACAAAGCCCCTTTTGACCAGATTTTTTTTTTAATTTACGGCATTTTATGTTTTTCCACATCATTTTCATTGACACTATTTGTGGACCCTAGGCCTTGGAGCGAAGTACCTCAGCACGCCAGCATGCCAGTGCCTCCTGAGCTTCGTTGATGTCTTTAGTTTCCTAGTAGTATCAGGTACACACATTTTTCTCATTTTTTATTGTAAATAATATGTTTTGTATTTATTTTAGCTAGTTATTTATTTTAAATAATTTTTTATTTGTAGAAATGTTAGAAATTTGTAGTTAAATATTATCTAATATGTTAGAAATTAATAGTAGAATGTTAGAAAATCGTAATTAAATATTAGAAAATGATAGAAATATTAAAAATTGTAGTATAAATGTTAGCATCTACTAGAAAATATTTACAAAACATTAGAAACTGTAGTAGAAATGTTAGAAAATATTAGAAAACATTAAGATTAAAGTTAGAAAATGTTAAATTTTAAGTTTAAAGTTAGAAATGTTAGAAAATGTTAAATTTTAAGTTTAAAGTTGTAAATATTAGGAATCTCTCTCTCTCTCTCTCTCTCTCTCTCTCACGTGTACACACATTTTTAGTAAATATTAAAGTTAGTTATTTTTTTAAAATAATTTTTAGTTTGTAAAAATCTTAGAAAATTGTAGTTAAATGTTTGAAAATGATCTAGTAGTATGTTAGAAAATGTTATTTTTTTTAGTACAGTAAGTTTCTAGGGCCCTTATTCCTCTCTTACGACATATTAAGACATTTAGGAATCTCAAGATCTTATAATACATATTAGGATGTCCTATGACCCATTGATGTACATGTTAGGTTCCATTAATACATACAAGGACTCATTGTTTCCCTCAAGGCTCCTTAAGAAATTCTAGGATGAATTAATGTAACCTATGATCTCTTAGGACCTATTATGAGGCCTACAACCCCTTAAAACATTCTAGGACCATTGGGTATCACTTATGACATCTTACTTGACACATAGGACCCCTTAGGACCCATATGACCCATTATTATATCTTAAAATGTTCTAGGACACATTCATCTATCTTAGCTTCTGTTAATACATATGTGAACCCATCATTGACCACAAGAACCCTTAAGACATACTAGTATCAATTAATGTAACCTAAGATCCCTTAGACCACTTATCACATCTACGACCCATTAACATTATTGGACCATTATACATCCCTTACGAAATTTTAAGACATATGACCCATTCAGATCATCAAGACCCATTAACATATCTTAGGTTGTCTTAGGACACATTTATGTGTCTTAGATTCAATTAATATCATACAAGGATCCACTAATGAAACGTAGGACCCCTTAGGACCTCTTATGTTACCCTTGACCCCTTAAGACACTCTACCCAACCCTTATCCATCCCTTACATTATCTTAAGACACATCTAGGACTTATTGTTACCCACGACCCCTTAAGACAGTCTAGGACCACTTATATTGTACCTATGACCCATTAACATTCTAGGATTCTTATCTAGATCCCTTAAGACCTCTTATGTTACATACGACCCCTTAAGACACTCTAGGACCCTTATCTATACCTTAGGACCTCTTATGTTACCCACAACCCCTTAAGACACTCTAGGACCACTTATTGCACCTACGACTCATTAACATTCTAGGACTCTTATCTAGATCCCTTATGAAATCTTAAAACAAATATGAAACCTTAGGACCCCCAAGACCCATTAAAGAATCTTAGGATGTCCTAGGACCACTTAGACCACTTATTACATCTATGACCCATTAATATTATTGGACCATTATACATCCCTTATGATATTTTAAGACATATATGACCTATTCAGATCCCGAAGACCCATTAACATATCTTAGGTTGTCCTATGGCACATTTATGTATCTTAGATTCAATTAATACATATGAGGATCCACTAATGTAACCTAGGACCCCTTAGGACCTTTTATGTTACCCATGACCCCTTAAGACACTCCATGACTCTTATCTATACCTTAGGACCTCTTATGTTACCCACGACCCCTTAAGACACTCTAGGACCCTTATCTATAGCTTATGACATATTATCTAGACCCCTTATGAAATCTTAAAACAAATATGAAACCTTAGGACCCCCAAGACCCATTAAAGAATCTTAGGATGTCCTAGGACCACTTAGACCACTTATCACATCTACCACTTATGTTACCCATGACCCCTTAAGACACTATAGGACCTTTATCTATAGCTTACGACATTTTATGTTACCCATGACTCCTTAAGAGAATCTAGGACCACTTATGTTACCCATGACCTCTTAAGACCTAATAAGACCTCTTATGTTATCTACGACCCCTTTAGACCTAATTAGTACATCTTGGGACCCTTAAGACCTAATAAGACCACTTATGTTACCCACGACCACTTAAGACACTCTAGGACCACTTATGTTACCCACGACCCCTTAAGATCTAATAAGACCTCTTATGTTATCTACGACCCCTTAAGACCTAATTAGTACATCTTAGGACCATTAAGACCTAATAAGACCACTTATGTTACCCACGACCCCTTAAGACACTCTAGGACCACTTATGTTATGCACGACCCCTTAAGACACTCTAGGACCTTTATCTATAGCTTATGACATCTTATGTTACCCATGACTCCTTAAGACACTCTAAGACCACTTATGTTACCCATGACCCCTTATGTATATGCATTTTTAGTAAATATTAAAGTTAGTCCTATGACCCATTGATGTACATGTTAGGTTTCATTAATACATACTAGGATGTCCTATGACCCATTGATGTCTTATTTATACCTTAGGACCACTTATGTTATCTACAACCCCTTAAGACACTCTAGGACCAATTATGTTACCCACGACCCCTTAAGACAGTCTAGGACCACTTATATTACCCATGACCCCTTAAGACACTCTATGACTCTTATCTATATGTTAGGACCAAATTAGACTCAATTAGAACCAATTATGACCTAATTAGAACCATTTAAGACACTCTAGGACCACTTATGTTACCCATGACCCCTTAAGACACTCTAGGACCTTCATCTATAGCTTATGACATCTTATGTTACCCACGACTCCTTAAGAAACTCTAGGACCACTTATGTTACCCATGACCCCTTAAGACCTAATGAGACCTCTTATGTTATCTACGACCCCTTAAGACCTAATTAGTACATCTTAGGACCCTTAAGACCTAATAAGACCTCTTATGTTACCCACGACCCCTTAAGACACTCTAGAACCACTTATGTTACCCATGACCCCTTAAGACACTCTAGGACCTTTATCTATAGCTTATGACATCTTATGTTACCCACGACTCCTTAAGACACTCTAGGACCACTTATGTGACCTAATAAGACCTATAATTTTATATATTTAGATATTTGTTTCCATTTTACATGCAGTTATAACATGTAATCAAGTACTTAATTATTAACACTTAGCTTTCACATGTTATGTATCTAGATGGCTGCTCAGGATGCACCTCAGACTCTTGATATGCATACTATTTTTCATATGGCTGATACAGAGATATCTCGACTTAGAGAGTCTATCTGTAGGTCTACATGGGATGGTATATAGAGATACGTGTGCTACTATATTGAGTAGTTTGGAGACTATGACTAGTAGATTGAGATCTCACTCCTCCTTCACGCCTCAGGTAGTTGAGGCCATTTTTTGAGAGTTGAGGGAGGAGGTCTCGGGTGATGTTTCCTTGGCGATGGTTTAGAGCCTCATCCCCAAGGAAACCATCAAATGAGAGGTTTTTCCACATTATGAGGGGAAGACAATGGTGAGGGAATATTAGGTCACACAATGTGTGATACCTTAATTGCATGTATCATTTACCCTTGACATCTTGCAACACAGTCCTTATCCAAATAATGACTTGATTCCACTATATTTTGCACAACAGTTGTATGCTAAGTTCCATTTGGGACTCAACATCAACTATTTAGATTTCCCATCATATTATGGTTAGGGGAAAGGTAGGGTTGCAGACTGTGATCAATATTGTAGGGAGGATCGATGTGCAGCCTCAGATAACTAGTTGGGGAGAGGATTCTAGTAGTGGCACTGGCGATGGCTGCTACTGTAGATAGAGTCATCATTGCTTCTCAGAGTGGAGTTGTGGATAGTATAGGACAGATTGCTTCTACAGCCACATCCATCACTTCAGATTTAGTGGGAAGATACATTTTGACTAGACCGAGTAGAGCCAGATCATCTTTTGAGGCTTCATCTAGTACTACTGTAGGTGTGAGTGAGGAGACTTATAGAGTTGTAGATCTTCCTATACCTGGAGAGATACGAGCACTTTTGGGTCATCAAAGTACTTTAGATATGGCCCTTTACTTTTTGGAGGATCTCCTGCAGGCCTATTCTCATATTGCCGACATGCACAAGATCCCCATACATTCAGTCAGGGATTTCATTGCACTTACATAGGGTCCTGTAGTTCCACTGACATAGGACACACCATCTACTAGTCAGGCACAACATAATGTAGAGTGTCATGCACCCATAGATCACTCTACAGCCGCAAAGCCAATTATATATTGGAGATTTACACATCACCATTGAGGGCCTAGACACTTTTGATGAGTAGTTGCGTGGGTTGGGTCAGGTGGACATTGGCACTAATGGAAGGTTATTTATGGCTATTTTATTGCATCCAGAGGGTTCAGGTTCTACATCACTCCCCTCCTAGCTAGTGTCACCCCTACACTCATTACTACAGAGGTTCAGGACTTTAGGTGGTGTGGGTGATGTAGTATTAGTTGATGATATGATGGTACAACATGCTGATGATCCTCCTACTCTTAAGACTTAGGTACATATAAAATTTTCTTTTCTTTTTTATTAGGAGTTTTAGTGAACAATTAATTGTAGGTCACATGTGTATTGATGTTTGTTTAATGTATAATATTTTGTAGGCATATTTAGCAGAGCATGTTACCTCTAGTGTGGGCTCAGAGCATCTTCCACATGATGTGACACCTACTAGTGGTCAGGTAAGTTTTAGATATATGTATGTTTAAGCATGTATATGTACACATGTATTTATATATTTCAAGTACTTTACATAATATATCTACTATGCACATGTATATAACCAATTGTTGTACACTAAATTTGCAGGGGTCAGTCATTGCTTTACAGCTAGATGATGCTTTTCATAGGAGTGATTCAGTAGATGTGACATCTAGTAGTGGTCAGGTAAGTTTAAACATGCATTTATAATATTTTAATTATTTTAGATTATTATCATATATACATGCATTTATATTCACAAGGATTAGTTGTTGTCTCATAGCCACAGGATGCTCGTGGCAGTCGCTCAGAGGGTCGTTCTATTCACATGCACCTAGATGAATCCATAGTTTAGGACATGTTGACCATATATTTTATTTGAGACTCAATTTATGATTCAAGACATATATTTGATTAGATGTACTTATATTTGATTTGAGACATATTTGATTAGAGACATATGATTCAAGACATATTTGATTAGAGACACATGTATTTGATTAGAGACGTATATTTGATTAGATGATATGATTAGATAATATGATTTGATTAGATGATTTTATTTGATGATATATGATTTGATTACATTTGATTTGATTAGATGGTTTTATTTTATTAGATGATATGATTTGATATGATTTGATTAGAGAATTTTATTTGATGATATATGATTTGATTAGATGGTTTTATTCAATTAGATGATACGATTTTATTTGATTTGAATAGATAATTTTATTTGATGATATATAATTTGAATAGAAGATTTTATTTGATGATATATAATTTGATTAGATGGTTTTATTTGATTAGATGATATGATTTGTTTAGATATGATAAGTAACACATGTCATAAGTAATATAACTAATTTCATCATTTTTTAGTGTCTTAAGGGGAGGTCTTAAGGGGATCTAGAATTAATATCATAAAAGAAAACTAGTTAATACATGTAACTAGTGAATAATAACTATTCTAACTAATTCTAGAACTAACACATGTCATAAGTAATATAACTAATTTCATCATTTTTTAGTGTCTTAAGGGGAGGTCTTAAGGGGATCTAGAATTAATATCATAAAAGAAAACTAGTTAATACATGTAACTAGTGAATAATAAATATTCTAACTAATTCTAGAACTAACACAAGTCATAAGTAATATAACTAATTTCATCATTTTTTAGTGTCTTAAGGGGAGGTCTTAAGGGGATCTAGAATTAATATCATAAAAGATAACTAGTTAATACATGTAACTAATGGATAATAACTATTCTAACTAATTCTAGAACTAACACATGTCATAAGTAATATAACTAATTTCATCGAAGTATACATAAAATATTTAACTAATATGAAATCTATAAAAATCATTGAATAATCAAAGTATACATATAAAATTCTATATATTAAAACCATTGAACCATCAAATAGGTTCATCATATATCAACAAATTATAGTCCATCATATGTTTAAATATATAAACAAAGTATAATGAAATTTAATCCAGAGATATCAAGTAGAACCTAACACAAGAAATAAGTATACGTATTATACTTTTTAGACCAACTCAAGTGGTTCAGACCTTTCATGGAGAACATGTAATAATCTCTCATGATCCTCACTATCTAGTCTCCACTTACGATGTCCAAATTGAGATTTAACTGTATGAAGACAAATGAATGTGGCAACTACTAGGTGACTATATTGAAACACCTTATTGTTTGGTTCATAATCAATAGAGTGAATACCATGTTGAATTACTTTGAGTTGCTTGAAATATGTTCCCTCTAAAACAACTGAACCTGCAGGTCACAAATTTTAACAATATATAAATTTAAACAAACTCAATTTGAAATTTGTTAAAAGGTTGAAATTTAAAATTTACAAATTGAGTTCAATATATTGATGTAAACCATATAAAAACCTATGGGGAACAACATTCCATCACTTTCTTCAGGTTCAAGTAACTTCATCCTCTTTGCAGTACAACATAGTAAATAATAACCAACTCCTACATTTCCACACTCAGTAATCACTGCAAAGACATCTCCTGCACAATAAATTTATATATACGTGTGTGGTATCTTAAAATGAATACTTACTTCAATCTATACATCTATCTATATCTATCTATACATGCAACTCAATGTACCATATAATGTGAAATATATATACTTACCAATTTTGACCAATCTCGAGATATGATCGTAATCAGTAGAAATCAAAGGAACATCATCAAAGTTTTCATCTTCATCTCTATCAAATGTATCATTAACAACTAGTGGCACTAGATTCCATGCACCTACATATCCACGATCTTGATTGATACATTCCTCATAATTGTCAGCAATGCAGTGACAACAAAAGCATGAGTAGTCCCTAGTGTTCAACATCCAATTGCGACAATTTGTACTCATAACTGAATGCAAAGATCGCGTCTTTTCTATCCTATTGCAACCATGCATAATTTTTCTATCCACACCTGAACAAATGCATATATAATACATTCTATATAAATATAATTTGAATAAAAAATATCATAAAAAATTTAAACACTTTCAAATAATTTAAAAATGTGTGCATACCTTTTATCTCCCAAAATTTTCTATATGGCACCGCCTAAGTCAATCTTGATGATGTGTCATTCTCATTTGGTGTGAAATGTGTCTTGCACCATTCAACCACACCATGTGCATTTTTATATGCACTCCCTTATAATTCATTTGATACTTTCATATAGCACGTTTAATGTAGGCTTCGACACCATCATGTTCACCTTTTCCATGTCCACTCTCAAAGAAACTCCAAACATGTGGTATGTTTTCATTACGATGATATCTACATAGTGCATAAAATGGTCTTGATGATTTGAATTGTGTAGCACATCCATTTGACCAAACATAATGTTTATCAATTTTTATACCTCTTTCTTTCAAATTTGCAAAAAACATCTTGAAGCAGTGTTCCACATAATGAATGTCATGCTCTCTATCATCACTTATATAAAAATGATATTCCTTCTTGATGACCCGTGCTTCAAATGTTCTCTAAATACCATCCAAATCTAATTGTGCATGTTGATAACACACATGTACCATAATAGTAATTTGCTCTGAAAAATAGTATTTTGACTGAATTTCCTTTTGATGAACAAAAGAATAATTTTTTGCAAAATCAACAACTGATACAATAGTTCAAAGTGGGAAATTGTCTCTTAGTGTTTGAAATTGTTGTGCTTGCCACTTTGCAAAAAAAACATGATGAATGTAGGGTTGAATCATTTTTTTAAAATTTTCCATAAATACTCGAACATTTATCTCCTCTTCAACATATTCTAACCTTTTGGATTCTTTCCCAAATTTTGTTTCATTCTTTACATATTTGTAACTCTTGCAATTTACCATCTTTGTTGCATCAATATTTTCATTTTCCAAAGGAAAAAGAGACAAATCGACACATGTTTGACATATTCCTTTTATGCAATTTATTTGTCCAGATACATCATCTCTTTTGTCACATAAAATGGATGAGATGAACTCACTTCATCTAGTAGGAGGAGCCTTTTCAAAACCATAAGTGTCTTCTAAAAACTTTCGAATAACCTGATAGTGGAGATCAAATTCTATATGATAACGACAACAACAAGTTTCAAACACTTTGTTTGTCCTGATATAATATGGCTTCAATCTTTCAAATAATGTTTTCCCAATCTTTATATTAGGATTTGAACTACAAAATGACACATACATTTCATGTTGTGTTGTGTCCAACCAATGTTTCGTATGATATTCATATTGATTAGCTAAAATTCTATGTCTGATAACATCTCTAGTGTTTGATGAAGGACGTGTATTATCATTCCAAAATGATGTGACCAATTTTTTTGTTCCTTCATCAATCCTATCAGAACGAGGAGCTCTACACATGATTGCCCAATTGCCTTCCAAGGTGCTATCATCCAAAAGTATTCTCCTATTAACATATCGTGATATTGTTTTCCTATTAAAACTAAAGTGAGATGAAATTGAAGATATTTGCCTTTTTCATCCCATAGTGTTACCTACAATGGATGTCAACATAAATTTTCTTGTAATGGACTTATCTATAGTTCGAGATATCTTCCCTACCTGGTTCAAACCTTTCTTAAGATTTTCAATCATATCAGTTTGCATGTCAACAACTTTTCTCTTCTTTAATGATGTGTTTATACCCAATAATTTTAATGCCCCTTCCAACTTTTTGTTTATAAGTATAAGTGAAAGCAATTGAGATTGTTCAAGTGTTTCAAAATTATCAAATTTACCCAATATTTCTCTTGCTATCATATTCATTGATCTCTTCTTAGGAAGACTTAAGTGTTGAACATTAGCAAGTGATCTCAAATTGTCCACATCCATTGTAAGTAAATGATCTAAGTTTCTATAATTAATATTTTTCTTTACAGTTTGAGCTAAATTTAAAAGTTCATCCATACCAGTAGGAGCACGTGATGTTGACCCTTCTCCAACATCAATTTTTTGAGCTTTTGTAGGGAGTAATCCTGACCCTTCAATGTGCAATTCTTCGACTTGACTTGACCCTCCTACTTTAGCTTATCTTTCAGCTTCTTTAGTTTTATGATAATATTTCAATGCTGCTTCATGATTTCTTTGTTCAGTACCGGGTGACCTTTTTCTAGAAGATTTACTTCATCTTCCCTTCTTGTTCCCCATTTCTTTGAGCTCCAAAAAATGTCTTCCACAAGATCGTCAACAAAAATTTTCTTCTTCAAAAAATACTTTAATCTAATATTTTTCCTCTCCAAAATTATGCCTTTGAAAAAATAGAAACATCAATCCTCCTTCAAAAAATGCCTTCAATAATAGAAAATGTGAATTTATTAATTGCAATTCGATGTAAAATAGAAATAAAATGTTTTACTTTCATACCATTTTAAAAAAAAATTACAAAATAATTTTACTAGCCGACTTCGCGTGAAGTACCTACTTCATGCGAAGTACCCAAGGCAAAATTATGGTGGGTGTCTTTTTTGCTAGGATTTTCACTTGAGAGGCTTTGTGCAAAGGGTCTTCACATGAAGCCCCTCAAGTGTCTTCGCGTGAAGGGTGTCTTCGCACGAAGCCCTCAAAACTGAAATTTGCCCTTAGAAAATAACTAAACTGCAGAAAAATGCTCTTCTGAGGCCTAAAACAAGGACTAAACAAGATAATTTTTTCAAACAGATGATGTCAAATGATGCTATTCAGAACAAGCTTTCTAATGAATATAATTTTAATACATATTGAGTTCATTATCACTTTTAAATATTACTTTAACTAAACATAGGTTGTTTGGTCATTCAACAACCTGTCTCTTCAAGACTTCAGGAAAAATAGTAAATGATAAATTTTTTTTTATAAAAAATATGTAGGAAAAACATATTTGTGTTACCTTTCTATGAAAAAAAGAAAAAATGAATTTCAATATACACAGATCAAGTTAGAGCGATCCAAGTGACCTTATGTCTAAATTACAGTTACTGTCACTTTAAAAATTAATAAACTATGAAATATTGATCCAAAATGAATAAAACTAATTACATCCTTTATATATTGAAGTTAAAAATATAATCTCGAAATAATTACATCGTTATCATATTTAAAAATAAAGTTATGTTGATCCAAGTGATAGTAACTCCTTAAAAACATAGTTTTTTCACGCAAACCACTTTTAGAAGAAGGAAAAATGAATTTAAATGATTATATATATATATATATATATATATATATATATATAGAAACTAGAAATAAAATTCTAAAAGACTTTAGTTTACATCATCTTCAAACTCCTAATAGTTTTGCAGCAACAGATGTTTGAAAGTGAAGTTTTTTTCTCAGAATGTTGAACTCTGTGTCAAAGTTGGCCAAAAAGTGGGACTCACTATTGTGGGACCACCTTGATCCTAAAGTAAAATGAGTGAAGAAGAAACTATGCAAGATTCACCCTCAAGTTGCACTCTTGGTGAAAGTAGAATTGAAAAAGATGCGATATGTTGAGTTCATCTGTCCAATTGACTAACCTGAATGGATTTCCAATATTGTACCAATAGGTAAAGCTACTAGGGGCATCCACATATGTTCATATTTGACTGTCGTACATGAAATGTTACCCCTCATGGATATATTTTTAGGATATAATCAAAATTAGAATTGTAGAAGAAAATCAACACAAAATGACATTTAGTACTCCTTGGAGTACATTCTATTACCAGGTCATGCCTTTTGGCCTTAAAAAATTTGGTGCCACATATCAGCATGCAATGACAATAATATTTTATGACCTTCTTCATGTAATGATATAAGACTATGTGGATGACAACTTAGGAAAATCCAAGAAATGAGACTCGCATATTACTATCCTTACCATAATATTTGAAAGGTTGGAGAAGTACAAGGTACATAAATGTGTTTTTGGTGTGAAATTAGGAAAACTACTTAGTTATATTTTATCCAAAAGAGGTATTGAGGTAGACCCCAAGAAAGTCAAAGCTATCTTGGATATGCCTCCTCTCACTATATTGAAGCAACTCTATAACTTGTGAGGAAGATTACATCCCATCAGAAGATTTTTGTCACAACTTGCACATAAGGTCCATCCTTTCTCACATCTCCTAGGAAAAGATGTCATGTTACTTTGGGATTTCCTTTGTTAGAAGACTTTTGAACAATTAAAGAAATATCTAACCAATCTCTCAGTGCTAGTTCCTCTTGTCCCAGGCCAACCTTTGATCTTGTATATTTCTACTACTATAGTTACACTAGGTTCCCTCTTGGGATAGCTAGATGATAATGGAAAAGAAAATGCTATTTAATATCTCAGTAGAACATTGGTTGGTTATGAGTTGAACTATTCCACTATTGAGAGATCTTTCTTGGATGTAGTTTTCTATACTTAGAAATTATGTCATTACATGCTCAATTATACAACTCATCTCATTGCCAAGGTGGATCCTCTAAAGTATCTGCTATCCAAATCTACACTCATTGGTCACACTACTAAGTGGGTTATGATCTTAAGTGAATTTGATATTGTCTATATAGATCACAAAACTATCAAGGGACATGTTATAGAAAATAAAATGTAGAAGATTCTCTCCTAGGAGGTCATCCCGTTATCACTGATTTTATAGATGAATCCATAATGATTGTCTCATCTAGTACGGAGTGGAAGCTCTATATTGATGAATCTTTCATGCATAAAAGATGTGGGAAAGGAATATTGTTTGTTTCCACTCAAGGATACCTCATTCCAAAATCTTACAAACTCTCCTTTTCTTGTACAAGCAAAATTGTTGAGTAAGAAACCTTGGTAACAGGACTTTGTTAGGCTATTCACTGGAAAATCAAAATCTTTCTTATTTTTGGTGACTCCTAGTTGGTAATTAGATAACTGAAAGATGAGTACTAGACTAAGGATGAAAAACAACTACCTTATTGCAGAGAAGTAGAGGATCTTAAACAACATTTTGCAAAGTTAGTCTTTCAACAAAGTCCATGGGCCAACAATAAAGTAGCAGATGCAATGGATACCATTGGTTTTGATGGAGCCTTAATTTTAAAAATTAAGGCCTCCATTGGACTATCCTCTCACATTCTCTTTCTTAAAATTATCATTGTATAATCAAGCGACAACTTTTGAGATCTTTGAAGATCATTATGCCTCAACAAGTGTATCGTTGAGCTAGGAAAAATGAAATTATGGAATGTTCCTGTCACAAAATAGTCAACGATGTCAAAGGGAGATATGAAAGTAATGCCAGTAGATGACAAGGCTTTTTACAAGTATGCAAATGCATATTTCATGTACTTGGAGATTCATTGATGAAGAATTCATGCCCAAAAATTTATACTGCAACGTTCTTATGTTGCAAATAGAAGTCATCAAATTTTGGAAGTCCTTCAACAAAAGTTCGATGCCAAGATATAAGAGACAGAAGACCAAGTCATTGGTTTTGGTTCAATAAACAATATTGAATATTTCTTTGTGTGTGTTACAGGTGCTCAAGGCACGGGATGGAGGATGTGCACAGAGATGATGTCAAACTAGGCATGATTTGCATTGGTTGTATATGACCATAAACAATATGAAGACTCATCGAGTATGCAAGAGGAGGACATGACAATGAAGAAATAAAATAGGGAGACAATCCTGAGCCTGTGCAGGAGGTATAGAAGCAACCATGACTTGTCAGAGTGGTTGTAAGATGAATTCTATACGCTCAATGAGGCACGATGTAAAAGACAAATGTAAAGCCTTCAGTAAATATTATTTTGTGTATATAAAACTTATGCTACGTAATCATGGCAATAAGTTAAATATGGAAAGGCACGTTGGTTCATGAAATGTAGCCTCCACATGTCACTTACCATTGTGTCAGCCAGAAAAATAATAGTTATATTTGGTTATAGTTAAGACAAACATATTAATATTTTATGAAGTGGTGTATCTTTCAAATGTTAACCGCGTGACTCCTCATAAACATATAAATATGAGATATAAAATCAAATAAGAGGGAGGACTTGACCAACGGATATTATACTATTGCATAATAAAAATTTCTTCATTTGGAAAGGAATGAATTTTTGAACTAAGCTCGTAAATTCTGGATTATTGAGTAAATATATTTATATGTGATTCTGGAATCAAACTGCATTGGATGGATCATCTGTAAGGAGTGTCTCTAGTGAAATTTTATTTCTGGCATAATCTGTAAGTGTATCTATTTTATTTATGTGCATTAGAGTTTTCAATTATTATTAAGTTATGTCCTTTGTAAATATTTTATTAATTTCTATAAATATTTTAATATTCGAGTAAGTGGACTAGGTCATTATTGCATTTTAAACTTGATAAACATAGATATTATGAAATATTTAATTATTTCTGTATTTATGTCTGCTTTGTCTCTGCATTACAGGAGTTAAAGTGCATCCTAGACTAGTTTAAAATTGTGTTCATATAATTGATCCATCGCGTCTAGATTATTAATCTGCTTATAGTTTTAAATACATCAAGTTTTATAAAGTTGTACGTTTCAAATTATAATATTGACTCTATTTTCCCATTTAATTAGGCACTGGTCTTTATATTACTCTTAATTCATGATCCATACATTGACAATTATTTCATCTTCCCTTTGAAGAATTAATATATTCATTTGTGACATTAATCCATAATTATTATTTAAAACACTCTTATATTTATAGAATCATTTACTTTTGTTATTAATTCATAATTTTCAAATATTTCTATAATTCTTGCCACTTTGCAAGCTTTCATTATATTCATATTTTAACCATTCTACTATAAGCATCCTGGGCTTAAGTATTTTGTTCAGGATCAGGTGCACCTGCCTTGGCCTTGCAGAGCCAGAAGTGTAGGGAACTCGAATTACACTGTTCAGTTCTATCAAGTTGGCCATAACTGGTTGGATATCCCAACATTGAGTTAGCAAGACTCGTAGGATTCCAATCTGTGGTTTTGGGAACCAATAGATTGGCGACTCTATTGGGGAGAGTTGCAAATAAACTTTATAAGTTGTTTGTTTTAGACCAGCATAGAGTTTTATTTACTTAAAACATTATGGTGAGTTTTAATAATTCATATTTTGTTTAGAATTGATATCTTAGTTCAACATTTAATTCTTTTCCTTTTTATTTAAGCATTTAAATAGTTGATGTTATTTAAATTTTGAAAGTTTCTGATTTTGCATAGAAGTGGATGATTAATAATATAATTGAGAGCTTTTAAATTTCATACAATAAAGTTTCTAATTTTTATTAAAGTTCTGATTTTATTTCAGATTCATTTATACAAAAGAATTTAAAATTAGAATTTTTGGCATATACTCTGTTGGGATAGAATCCAAAGAAGTATTTCTCATTTTTCCATTTATCAAAAGGGTGGCAACTCTACAAATTTGATTTAGTTGTGTTTTGGAATTTCATTTTGTTGTGTTAAAGTTTCTATGAACAGAAGAAGATCCTTGTATAAAAAGTAAAAAATCTACATGGAATTAAGTCCTAAGAGGAATTTCAGTAAGGTTAAAAATATGTCTGATATGAATCTCACTGGATATAGGAGGTTTTATGATAGAGAGAACACTAATTATAATGAAGAAAACTATCTTGAAAGTACAAATAGATTTGAGGATAATAGAAACCCTTTTGGTTTTCAATATATTCAAGATCAGAATCCAATACTAGATGTAGAAGAGGAAGTAGAGGAGTATGATGAAGAAGATGAAGCACTATTTAAAATGTTGAGTAAGTTCTATGAATATGGAGATAAGAATCCCAAGGTAGCTAAGGCTTTGAAAAGGTTCCCTAATGAAAAGTTAGATATATTAAGGATAAATAGAGATGAACTAAATTTATCACCTAATAATAAGACTAATAGAGAATAATCAAAGGAAAGGATTACACTAAAAAGGGAGGGGGTGCCAAAGTATAATCCTCCATCTAAAAGGGTGCAGATCTAATTTTCAACAACAATCATAATAATCCATTATTTGAGAAATAAAATAGAGGAAGATGGGCAAGAAAAAATAATAGAAATGAAAGAGGTGACCCATGAAGACAACTAAATAATGGAGGGAACTATGACCAAAGGCATCAAAATGAGGGAAATCATTATTATGATGCTCAAAATTACCAAAGAAAAAATCACCAAAATTTGAAAGGTCAAAACAAGAATTGTCACAATACAAGCCAAAGAATGAGAGCTCCTATGGTAATAGAAAATATAGACAACTTTATTTTGATGGGATAAGAGGGTATCCTAATCTGATTTCTAATTATCTAAGAACAACTATTCCAAAATTTTTTGGTAATGGAGTTGAATCTGCTGAACAACATGTTATTAACTTGAAGAACACAATTGAGGAGTTAGAAGAGGATCACAAAGATGTTTTCATGAAAATTTTAGTGCAATATTTAACATAAGATGCATCAGAATGGTATAGGAGTCTTCCTAATAGATCTATAATTGGATGGTGTAATTTTTCTAATCAATTCATAGAGCAATTTGGAGACCATAATGATACATCTTTTGCCTCACATGAGTTAACAAGCATAAAGAAGAATATGAATGAGCTAGTATTAGAATTCAACAAGAGATTCAACAAGGTGTTAAATAGAATTCCAAGAGATATTAGACCAGTGGATTCCTTTTTGATTGATTTTTATCTAAGTGCATTCGATAGTAAAACTCACTATGAGATATGGTCTCATAGGCCTAGTTTACTGCCACAAGATTTCAAAGTAGCAACAACAATAGAGAATGATAGAAAGGAAACACGCAGAATAAACAAGAGGGATGATACAAAGTTATATAATCCTAAAGCCCCAAGGAAAGATGAGTTGAAAGAGATTATGGATATGTTACAAGACATAAAAGTAAAGCAAAGCAAAAATGAAAGGCCAAAATTTCAGAGGATCGACAGACCTAGATTACGGGATATGCCCTATAATACAAATTGGAAAGATGGAAAAATAGAAAGACCAAATCAAGTTAAAGATACTCTTGATCCCTTAAAAAAAGTCAACATAGTCGAGGATGGGCCATGGTATGAATTTTGCAGATTATCTCATGCATATGATCAATGTTTTGTTGCACAATCTATTCTAGAAGAGGAAAGTCAAGAGATGGAAGGGCAACCCACCATAAATGCTTTGTCAACAAATCTTTTTTGGGGTGGGGATGATGAAGATTATTATGATGGAGAAAATATTCTAGATTCATACTCAAGGACAGATCAACAACATCATGTACAAAAAGTGTTTTTAGATGGGGAAGAAATGCCCACCTTGAGAAGGTTAACCAACGAGGAAAAGAGAGCTTATACTGTTGCAGAAGTTGAACATGCAAAGCTCACATATCAATGAAGAAATAAAACTACAAATGTAGATCAGGGTACTCCTACAGGGATGTTTGCCAAAGTTCCACATTAGGAGGATGCATCAAGAAAATCTAGCAATCAAGGTAAACATATGGAAACATCGCAACCCCCTAAATTATCCAAGCCATTAAGTAAGTTGAACTTTGGTAAGCAAGTTTTTGATTTTCATTCTTTTATGAATCATGCATTATCTCAGGTAAAAATTTCTATTTCACTAATGGAAATGATGAAATTCCCTAATTACAGGAAGGAGACTATGAAGATTTTATCTAGTATAGAAGAATTAAAAGATGAAAAAGATGTAAAGGATAATAATGAACCTCCTATTGTGTACTTAGGAACTACATGGAATAAAAATCCCAATCAAGTTGATCCTTTCTATTTAACTTTGTTAATTAATAATAAGTTAATTAGAAATTGCATGATTGATTCAGGAGCAGTAGTTAATATTATGTCTGTTGATGTAATGAAATAAATTGGTTTAAAAGTTGATATACCTTATGGAAAATGTTATGCAATGGATAATAGATCAATTCCTATTGTTGGTATCATAAAAGATGTTGAATTTATATTTTCTGCATATCCTAAAGTTTCATATAGAACTGACATTACCATTGTAGAAATTCTTACAAATTATGGTATGTTGTTGTCTAGACAGTGGTCAAATTTAGTTGTAGGACATGTTTAACTAGATTTATCCTATGCCACCATACCAATCGGTGGGAAGGAAATAAGAATTGAGAGAGAACCAAGATTTTCTTACTTGGTTGAGGATTTCCATCCTGATCCTATAATCAACTTTTGTCAATTAGACATGGAAAATTTCTAGGTAAGTATTTCTAAACTAGCATTAAAAGTTATTGATCCTATTGAAGCAAATGTGTAGGAAAATCGTGAAGATATATGGAAAATATATTTTGATGGGGCATGCAACAAAGATGGTAATAGGGTTGGTGTCATTTTGATATCACCATCTAGTAAAACTTTCAAATATTCCTTTCTGCTTAATTTTGAATGCACAAATAATATCTCAGAATATGAAGCACTAGTTATTGGATTAAATATTAAAAAATTATATGGAATTAAGATACTTTCTATAATAGGAGATTCTGATTTGATTGTCTCTCAGATTAGAAGTAAATTTTCAACAAGAAATCCAAGGTTAAAACAATATAGGAATTATGTTTGGGATTTAATTGAATCATATGATGCATTTTCTATTAAGTGGGTAGAAAGATCAAACAATTTCCTTGCTAATTTAATGGCTAATTTAGCCATTAGGAAAAATTAATTTTTACTTGATGAGATTGTGCAGGTTGAAATGAAAAATAGACCATCTATACCTGATAATGTTGAGAACTGGCAGATTTTTGAAGATGATAAGGATCTTCTCAGATTCTTAACTTGTAAAGAGAGTTATGAGGATCAAAATATAGATTTGAATTGTCATGTGGAAGTCCAAGATGGTAAAGAAGTTTTGTTTGATAAGGAAGTTGTTCAACTCAAAATGAATAAGATACCTAAAGGTTTGGTGGCGTTAGAAAGGATTTTTGACGAGAAAGAAAGTTTCAAACCTATCAAATCTATTAAAGTTCAAAATGATATTGAGAAAATTAATCTTGGAACTAAGAATGCTCCTAAGGATGTTTTTATTGGTAATAAATTATCTTTTAAAATAAGGTCTGAATTGATTTCCTTGTTAAGAAATTATAGGCATGTATTTTCTTGGAGTTATGATGAATTAAAAGCTTATAGAGAGGACTTGTTTCAGCATGAAATACCTTTGAATTCTGATGCAAAACCCTTTAGACAAAGACAAAGGTCTATTAATCCAACCTTAGCCCCTAAGATGAAGGAGGAGTTGATTAAGCTAAGAGATGTAGGGATCATCAAGCCTATTAGGCATTCAACATGGGTTTCTAATCTTGTCCATGTTAGAAAGAAAAGTGGCAACATTAGATTATGCATTGATTTTAGAAACCTTAATGTGTCATCTCCAAAGGACAATTATGCTTTACCTAATATGGAAATTTTGTTATAAAAGGTAACTGGGAATGAGTTATTATCCATGATGGATAGATTTTTAGGATACAACCAGGTCAAAGTCAAAGAGTCAGAATAGTATAAGATGACATTCACCATGCCTTGGGGTACCTATGTTTATGCTAGGATGCCTTTCAGTTTAACCAATGCAGGGGCTACTTTTCTGATGTTGCTTTTGACAGATTCATTGATTTCATTTTAGTTGTGTATCAAGATGACCTTACAGCTTACTCTAAAAAGGAAGAAGACCATTATGGACACTTAGAGAAATTTTTTAAAAGAGCCCTTGAATATGGAATATCTCTTAATCCTAAAAAATGTCATTTTGGAGTTATAAAAGAGAAAATTTTAGGGCATATTGTTTCTAAGGAGGGTGTTAGAATTGATCTAGAAAGAGTGGTTGCAATTGATAATACTCAAATACCCAAGACAGTGAAAGCTATTCAGTCATTTTTTGGCCAAATAAACTTTGTGAGGAGATTTGTTTCCAAATTTGTAGAAATTATCAAACCAATTGCTCAAATGTTAAAGAAGGGAGCCAAGTTAACATGGAATAATGAGGCCATAGAGGCATTTGTAGCAATAAAGAAAGCTCTCAAAGAGGCTCTAGTTCTCAAATCCCCTAATTTCAAGAAACCTTTTTAGATTTTTTCCTTTGCATCTTATCATACTATAGCAGAAGTTATGCTTCAAAAGAATGAAGAGGGCCATGAGCAACTGATTGCATTTTTTAGCAAGTGTCTGCAAGTAGCTGAACTTAATAATCATATTAATGAGAAGCATGCTTATGCTCTTGTCAAGGTAGTAAAATCATTAATGCAGGGCATGGATGGAGGATCCAAGGATGGATATTCCAAACCTACACCAGCACTTATAACAAAAACAATCACAATGGAATACAACAATATAATGCTTCAAAATAGAATTTTATTTAGCATGCCTGGCTGTAAGGCCTTCCGGGTTTTAGCCTTATACAATGAAATTACAAAGTATCTTAGTAATCTCCTAGCTAGTCCAGCTCTAAAACACATCAACAACTGATGGAAACACTAAGGTAGATCTAAACTTGAGCTCACAAGCCTCCAAGCAATCTCCTTGTCTCCAAGCATGCAAACCACTAGCTCTTCTATTACAATATCAGATAAACCATCTGATCTTCAAGATCTCACAGGATCCAATTATGATTCTACTCTACTCTAATCCCCTATTACTCATCTAATGATCCTCCTCTACTACATCTACATCAACCAAGGCTCTCAATAAATAGCCAGCTAAGCCACAAGTTAGCCAGTCAAGCATCAATTACATTATAGGTCTAGCCTAAGGCGAGATACCAAAACTAAAGACAAAAATAATAAAACACAATGAAAAGATGGATTTAGGTCCACACAAGATCCAAGAACATATCCCCAACTGTTCAAGCTCCAATTTCCCCGCATGGAACCATGCAATATGAAATACCACATGTTTCATGAGTGAAACTAGTAGAAAATTGATACCCAAGGAAAATGAAGATAACTCCCAGATCTAAATAAATTAGGATGTACACCCTTAGGAGAATGCCCAAAATTAGGTCCACTACACTACATTAACTTCGTAAAGTAAGAAACCAACAACAACAATGGTTACAAAACAAACACCAGAAAGGTATAGAAATAGAAAATGTTTTTGGTGATGCAAGATTTCTCAAGACCCAAGATGCTCCTGCATCAGACACCCCAGGTAAATAAAAAGAATGTTCTCATGAATGTCTTAAGGGAATCAAGACAGGTATACCATATCTATTCTTAACCCAAATCTCCTCTCGTCCTTCATTCCTTGTTGTCTTCACTTTATCCACTGTCTCACTCAGTAAATTGTCATGTCTTGCACTTTTCTCATCTTTTCTTTCTGCTACTGACAAGAATTGACTCTAACCATCCTTTCCACTATCAATTACACTAGCATTGTGGTGAATCACATCTTCTCCAGACTTACTAACCAATTCAACACCATATTCATCTCTCTTTGTCACTAGTGTCATCATTTGGTGCACTATCTTTGTCAGAAAGACCATTTGCCTCTTAATCTCTATAAATTCCTTAACTAAGTCATGTTGTTTTTCTTTCAAACTCAGCTTCCTTTCATCCACAAGAATAAGTTCATCAACTCTCTGCTCCTGATGTTTGTCACTGTCACAAGGACAACACCTAAAAACTCCACATCCACTACCCCCAACTTCCTGCAAAGGTAACAACTTATGCCTGGATCCACCATGCATTACCACATGTGTATTTTCATGACCATTAGACATAACATTTCTATCAAACTTCTAAGGTCTTCTGAGCAACATATGACAAGAATCCATAGGCAATACATCACATAATATTTCATCATGATAAGATCCAATCTGAAAATTTACCAAGCATTTATCTTCAATCCTAACCTTAGACACATCTTGTATCCAACTAATCTGATAAGAATTAGGGTATTTCCTTCTTTCCAAATTCAAATTATTAACCATCTCTTCTAAAACAAAGTTTTCAAAACTACCACCATCAACTATAAAATTACATACCTTATTCTTGCACTTACATCTGGTTCTGAACAAATTTCTTCTTTGCATCGGTTCCTTAGCACATGTAGCCAACCTCCTAGTGATAAGAAACTCTCCTTTTTCTACAACATTCTTAATGTCTTCTTCGGTCGTTAGTGCAACTCTTTTTCTAGGACATTGAAAAATTCTATGACCCTCTTCACCACACTAAAAACAAGTACCAGTTAACTCATTTTTCCTTCTCCATCTCTATCCATTATTGTAGTTCTTAGTGACTTGACCACTACCAGATCCTTCATCAGTCTTCTTAGGATTCTCTATCACATTACCTCCAGTAATTGTTTCAGCAATCTTACCACCTCGGTTCCTATTAATTTGTCTTCCTTCAAACCTCTTGTTTAGCTTCTCCTCAATCTTCAATGCCATCTAATAAGCATCTCCTATAGTTATCATCTGAATAGTAAGTAAATCTTCTTGAATACTAGGTCTCAAGCCATAAATATACCTAGAAACCTTCTCTTTATTAGCGTCAAAATGACCAGTCCTAATCAGGATTCTATAAATCTTCTCAGTATACTCTGATACCAATTTATTTGTTTGCTTCAAGGCTTGCATTTTCTTAAACATCTCTAACTCATAATCCACCAGAATGAATTGCTTTTTCAACTTGTCAACCATTTGGTTCCATCTAGTGATCTTTTCTTTTCCTCTCCTACCTCTTTCCAATTGAACTTCTCTCCACCAAATATTTTCATGACCCTTCAGCTTAGTCTTTACAAATCAAACTCTATCAAGATCTTCTATTTATTCATACTCAAAGTACCCATCTATCTCATTAATCCAATCAATCAACTCTTCTAGCCTAAGGATTTCAGAAAATGTAGAAACTTTGATCTTAGGTCTTTTCCCAATTTTAGACATAGCCTTTAGGATTCTATTCTCTTCTGGATCCCTTGCTTCTTCTACATCTTCTTCAAAGTGTTATTCCTCGAACTCATCATCACTCTCATCCTTCAATGTATTCTTCTTTCTTAATTCCTCTTATAGATCTTACACTTGTTTCTACAAAGCCCTAAAATCATCAAGATTGAATTCCCCAACAAGTTCTTCCTCTGAGATCTCATGAGCTCTTCTCGAAGGCATCTTCAATCCAAGGTCCTGGTGCAAATTGCCTCACCTTTGGTGATCTTTCCACACACTCAAAATCTTCAATCTCTGATACCACTTTACATAGGGTAGGGATGGAGGATCCAAGGATGGATATTCCAAACCTACACCAACACTTATAACAACAAAAATCACAGTGGAATACAATAATATAATGCTTCAAAATAGAATTTCATTCAACATGTCCGACTGTAAGGCCTTCCAGATTCTGGCCTTATACAATGAAATTAAAAATTATCTTAGCAATCTCCTAGCTAGTCCAGCTTTGAAACACATCAAAAACTAATGGAAACACTAAGGAAGATCTAAACTTGAGCTTGCAAGCCTCCAAGAAATCTCCTTGTGTCCAAGCATGTAAACCACTAGCTCTTCTATTACAATATCAGATAAACCATCTAATCTTCAAGATCTCATAGTAGCTAATTATGATTCTACTCTACTCTAATCCATTATTACTTATTTAATACTCCTCCTCTACTACCTCTACATCAACCAAGGCTCTCAATATATAGCCAGCTAAGCCACAAGTTGGCTAGTCATGCATCAATTACATTATAGGTCCAGCCTAAGGAGAGATACCAAAACTAAAGATAGAAATAACAAAACATGATGCAAAGATGGATTTAGGTCCACACAAGATCTAAGAACATATCCCCAACTGTGCAAGCTCTAATTTCCCCGCACGGAATCACACAAGATGAAATACCACATGTTTCATGAGAGAAACTCATAGAAAATTGATGCCCGAGGAAAATGAAGATAAATCCCATACCCAAATGAATTAAGATGTGTGCCCTTAGGATAATGCCCAAAATTAGGTCCACTACACTACATTAACTTTGCAAAGTAAGAAACCAACAGAAGCAATAGTTACAAAACAAACACCAAGCAAGTACAAAAATATAAAATATTTTTGGTGATGCAAGATTGCTCAAGACCCAAGATGCTCCTGCATCAATCATTCAGGCCATATGTAGCTGGGGTAGAAGTGATTGCATATGTACCAAATGATGTAGTTAAAGACATTTTTAGACAATCATAGACTACTGGGAGGAGATGCAGATGGATAAACCAAATATAGGAGTTTGACATTGATGTTCAGATCACAAAGTTGGTAAGAGGATAGGGCTTAGCCAAACTTATGGAAGAATCAAATCTAGAAGTAGCACAGGTAAATTAGGTTGATCTTGAGCATGCCAAAATTAGTATTGAAATGTGTCCTTGGTACAATGATATAGTTTATTTTTTAAAGCATATGAAATTTAATGATAGTTTGAATGATAACCAAAAGAGAACTATCAAACTTTAAGCTGCAAAATATGTCTTAGTTCAAGGTGATCTATATTGGAAGAATAGAGATGGGGTGTTACTTTTCAATTTAGACATGTATCAAGCTGAAAATTTTCTTAAAGAAATGCATGAGGGATCTTGTGGTGGTCACTTTTCAACAAAAACTACAGCACATAAAATATTACATGCAGGGTATTATTGGCAACAACTTTTTAAGGATTGTCATGCCTATGTGAGAAAATGTGAAGCTTGTCAAATTTTTTTTGGGAAGATAAAATATGATGGTGCCCTTCCCCTTAGGACTTTGCAAATAGAAGAAACTTTCTAGATGTGGGGAATTGATTTTATTGGAGAAATCCGTGATAAGTGAAGTGGGGGACATAGTTGGATCTTAGTGGCTACTGATTACTTCACAAAATGGGTGGAAGCCATACCTACTATGAAATCCACAAGAAAGGTTGTGACTAATTTCTTGATGGAAAATATCATAAGCAGGTTTGGAGTCCCTAAAAAGATTATTGCAGATAACGGTATGTGTTTCAGATCAAAAGAGTTTTCTGATTTATGTGGAAAGTATGGCATAACTGTATCCTATTCATCTCCCTATCACCCCAGGGAAATGGACAAGTTGAGTCCAAAAATAATAATATTTTGAAGATGATTAGAAGGATGTTGGATAATAATAAGCATTCTTGGGATTCAAAGTTAAATTTAGCCTTATGGGCTGACAGGATCACATTGAAGAAGTCAACTAGTCTCTCATCTTTCAACTTAGTTTATGGAAAGGAAGCGAGGCTACCCTTAAACAACTTACTACCGGTCTACAAGTTCATCACTGAAGAACATTTAGAAGATATTGACTTCATGGAAGAAAGGTTGAATACCTTGGTTGAACTTGATGAAATCAGGAGATGTGCTCAAGAACAAAATATCACCAAGAAAAAGCAAGTTAAATCTTTACATGATAAAAGAGCTTTGAACAGATCTTTCAAAGTAGATGATTGGGTTTCAAAATGGAATGCAAAAGATTAAGATAAAGGTAAGCATGGTAAATTTGAGGCCTTGTGGTTAGGGCCATTCATTATTTTGAGAAAGGCAGGAGAGCATTCTTATTTTTTGCAGGATACTGACGAAAGAGTGCAAGACTTTCCAATTCATGGACAATACTTAAAGCCATTCTTTTCATAAAAATATTCAAGGGGTTTTCTTTCCCTTTTTTAATTTTCCTTTACATATTTTTAACATTATTTTGGATATGATTTCATGGATTAATTATTGTTCTATTTTTTCTTTTTGTAAGTCTTCTTCATCCTGAGATAGTTGGGATTCTCATCATGCCCATAAGGAACATGTGTCCCCAATAAGAGCCACTGATGGAGCCTTAATTTTGCAAATTAAGGCCTCCATTGGACTATCCTCTCTCATTCTCTTTCTTAAAATTATCATTGTATAATCAAGTGATAACTTTTGAGATCTTTGAAGATCATTATGCCTCGACAAGTGTATCGTTGAGCCAGGGAAAATGAAATTCTAGAATGTTCCTGTCATAGAACAGTCAATGATGTCAACGGGAGATATGAAAGTAATGCTAGTAGATGAAAAGGATTTTTACAAGTATGAAACTACATATTTCATGTACCTAGAGATTCATTGATAAAGAATTCATGCCCATAAATTTATACTGCAATGTTCTTATGTTGCAAACAAAAGTCAATGAATTTTGGAAGTTCTTTAGCAAAAGTTCAATGCCAAGATATAAGTAAAAAAAGACCGAGTCATTGGTTTTGGTTCAATAAACAATATTTAATATTGCTTTGTGTGTGTTATAGGTCTCCAAGCATGGGATGAAGGACGTGCACATAGATGATGTCAAACTAGGCATGATTCGCGTTGGCTGTATATGGCCACAAACAAGATGAAGACTCATTGAGTACGTAGGAGGAGGACATTACAATGAAGAAAGACAACAGGGAGAAAATATCAAGCCTGTGCAGGAGGTATAGAAGCAGTAGTGACTTGTCAGGCTAGTTGCAAGATGAATTCTATACACTCGATAAGGCACGATGTAAAAGACAAATGTAAAGCCTTCAGTAAATATTATTTTGTGTATATAAAACTTATGTTACGTAATCATGGAAATAGGTTAAATATGGAAAGGCATGTCAGTTCATGAAATGTAGCCTCCACCTATCACTTACCATTGTGCTTGCCAGAAAAATAATAGTTATATTTAGTTATAGTTAAGACAAACATATTAATATTTTTATGAAGTAGTGTATCTTTCAAATGTTAGCCACGCGAATCCTCATAAACATATAAATATAAGATATAAAATCAAATAAGAGGGAGGACTTGACCTATGGATATTATACTGTTGCATAATAAAAATTTCTTCATTTGGAAAGGAATGAATTTTTGAACTAAGCTCATGAATTCTGGATTATTGAATAAATATATGTATATGTGATTTTGGAATCAAACTGCATTGGATGGATCATTTGTAAGGAGTGTCTGTAGTGCAATTTTATTTCTAGCATAATATGTAAGCGTATCTATTTTATTTATGCTGATTAGAGTTTTCAATTATTATTAAGTTGTGTCCTTTGTAAATATTTTATTAATTTCTATAAATATTTTAATATATGGGTAAGTGGATTGGGTCATTATTGCATTTTAAACTTGATAAACATAGATATTGTGAAATATTTAATTGTTTCCATATTTATTTCTAGTTTGTCTCCACATTACAGGAGTTAAAGTGCATCCTAGACTAGTTTAAAATTGTGTTCACATAATTGATCCATCACGTATGGATTATTACTCTACTTATAGTTTTAAATACATTGATTTTTACAAAGTTGTACGTTTCAACTTATAATATTGAATCTATTTGCCCATTTAATTAGGCACTGGTCTTTATATTACTCTTAATTCATGATCCATACACTGGCAATTATTTCATCTCCCCTTTAAAGATTTAATATATTCATCTGTGGCATTAATCCATAATTATTATTTAAAACACTCTTATATTTATATAATCATTTACTTTTGTTATTAATTCATTATTTTTAAAGCTTTCTATAATTCTTTCCACTTTGGAAGCTTTCATTATATTAGTATTTTAACCATTCTACTATAAGCATCCTGGGCTTAAGTATTTTGTTCAGGATCAGGTGCACCCACCTTGGCCTTGCAGAGCCAGAAGTGTAGGGAACTCAGATTACACTGTTCAGTTCTGTCAAGTTGGCCATAACCTATTGGATATCCCAGCATCGAGTTGGCAAGACTCATAGGATTCCAATCTATTGTTTTGGGAACCAACAGTTTCCTTGATCGCAATGCTAGAGCACAATCCTAAATGTGAATTTCTTGTTGAAAATATTTTTGCACATGCCTATGAAAAACCAAAATTTGAAATAGTGTGTGAGATTGTTGGTCCCAAAGCTCTCTAGTATTCTAAGATTTAATCCTATATACAACGCAAGACCATCCCCATCATCCTTTCCCATAATCAATGCAAAACTTCATTCGTCACACTTCCCATTACACTATCCTTGGCAATACCCTTTTCCAAAAGCACTTCGATGGAACCATCCTCTTATGTATCAATTTAGAGGAAGCCAAAACAACATTGGAAGAGGTACACCAAGGAATCTATTGGGCCCATCCTAGTGGGCTCACTTTGGCAAAAAAGATTCTAATAATAGGTTACTATTGGTCGACCATGGAACAAAATGCATATCAATTTGTGAAGCATTGTGTCCCCTGTCAACAACATGGTCATTTGATACATGCCCTTTCCCAAGCCCTCCAACCTACCTTCACACATTGGCCCTTCTCCCACTGGGGTTTTGATCTTATTGGCTATATTTATCCAAATTCTTCAAATGGCCACAAATATATTATTGCCACCACTGAGTATTTCACAAAGTGGGTCGAGGCTATTCCACTTACTTACACAATAGGAAAGAATATTTCAAATTTCATCATGAACTACATCATTTTTTGCTATGACATTCCCTAGGACATCTTAACTGACAATGTATCCTCTTTCAAGAACAAGGAGGTCCCTACCCTATGTAAGAATTTTGGAATCACCCAATATTTCTCCTCAAAATGCTTCCCCAAGGGAAATGGTCAAGCTAATGCTACAAATAAGACTATCTTGAAAATCATTAAAAATTTAGTTGATGATATTGGCCGTGACTGGCATCTTTAGCTCACTCCCACCCTGTGGGATTACTGAACCTCCATTTGCACTCCCACAAGAGCCACTCCATTCACCCTTATTTTTGGTACAAAATTTGTCCTTCCCATTGAAATTGATCTCCCTTCCCTCAAAATCTCCTTAAAGAATATGATGTCTGAAGAAAAATACCAAGTCATCTACCTACAAGAGTTGCAACTCCTCAATGAGAGGTGCCTCAATGCCTTAAACCACTTCTGCATGTATCAAGATTGCCTACACCTATAGTTTCATAAGAAGGTTAAGCCTCATGAATATAAGGTTGGAGATCTTGTCTTGCAGCACAATATGAAGAACCTCCACAATCGAGAAGAAAGGAAAGTTTGAGCCTAACTGGCTTGGTCTATTTATCATCACAGCTAAATTTGGCTTTGGAGCCTATCAGATTGCTACTTCAGAGGGAGACCCACTCCCTGATCTTATAAATATTCAACATCTCAAGCGCTTCTATGCATGAACTTCTAGCAAAATTTCCTATACAGAAAAAAAAAACAAAAAAATCAAAAAAATCAACAAAATCAACAAAATCCAAAATCCAAAAAAAAAAAATCAGCAAAATCCTAAAAATAAAAAAATTAGAAAATCCCAAAAACAATGCAAAAGTTCCTGAAAAAAGTATAAAGAGTATTAAAAATCTTGAAAAAATTCTCACTTTGGTGAAAACCTTTTAAATAGGCACCTCAGTGATATCAAAAAACAAAATAGTAAAGAGAAATAAATTGTCTAGTGGTGAAAACTTGGTAATCAAGGGCTTTGGATAAGTACCATGGTGAAAACTTGTCTCATGCACCACGTGTAGAAAACTTGGGTCCATTATCTATTAGGACCACTCATTTGCTTCCAAATTCCTCCACATGTTGCATGTTTGTGCATGAGTCCTTTTTGATTCACCCATTTTTGCATCACTGCCTTTTTAACAAATACTGCTAGTTTGTAAGGCAGTCACTCCATCATGCCTCCATAATAAGGATCTCCCATGAGCTTAATCCCATCAAACTGAGGATTTTTCAAAAACATTAATTGAATGATTGCTTAACAAAATCAACACCAAGACCATATTTTTGAGTCATTGTTCCTTTCACATCTATTTCCATAAAATACCCACATTTGACAAAACAATCAAATCTTTGCCCTTCTAGATGCTTCCTTGCCAAGTCATCTTATCAGAAACACCATCACAAAACTATTCATGGAAAGAACTATGGACCAAATGAATTCTTGGTCATGAGGCCTTCTTTTCAATTTTATACTTCACATGTCAATCCAAACCTACTCAAGATGACCTTGATCTTTCATATGTTGGTCTATTAGGAATGGTGTAAATTGATGCATTTTTTTGTGGTATGATATGTTTGTTGATATTTTATTGCATTCTTGTTAGTTTCTAGTTATGGTTATGTGTATCTTAGCGGGGGAAATAGGTTAGTACATTCTCATCCCTCAAAAGATTCAAGTATCCCCAGACCTCTCCAATAAGTATATGACATTGGTTCCCTCAAGACTATGAAATCTACATCTATGTTCCTAAATCTATCTATTGTGTCTGGGAGTCTAGTCCACACAAAGGAACAATGTCATCTATTCTTTTATAACACATGATGCATACCTCCTTTTGTAAAATACAACTAGGGTGTTCTCTCTGACATAAACACAAGTAATACCACTAAAATAATGTAGTTAGGATACATGTAGTTAGGGCTCATTGTACATTTTTCTTGAGACAAAGGTTCTATTTATTCCCCCCTCCTAGTGAGTTACTTGGTCCTATTAGCTATGTTTGATGCACAAAAAAATGGAGTCTCATTTAGAAGTTTCATTCAGTTAAATATGTTACACTTTGTTGCATTCATTTATGAGTCATGATTATGTAATTGACATTTATTAGGTTCATTATTTATATTACATTAATTGTTACTTATGAGTTTAAGTATTGAATTCAATTTCTATGTAACAATTTTAGTTAGTTTCATAATTCATTACATTGACCATACATCACTGTTATTAACAATTTCAAATATAGACTTCAAATTCTTATGACAGTTATATTAGTGTGCATTAGGTCCATTATCTACCACCTAGTTACTATCTTTAGGCTCATTATTCATTATTCATTAATCATATAGTCCACTTTCATAATGTTAATCATTATTCATTAATTATACATTGCACTTCAAGTATATCTAAACCATCCTCATTAATTATTATTCATTAATTGAATATTTCATGTCAAATATATCTAACCCATTAATCATTAATCATTATCCATAAATCAAGCATTGCATATATCTAACATATCATTACATTTGCATAATATAGAAAAAAAGAAAATCATCCATACGTTAGAACAACATATAGAATAATATCATATAATCACACACATCTTGTATCACAAATGTCAATCACATACTCATGTCATATAAATGACATCATGTATAATAAATCCCATAGAGGACCATCAAATCATCATGCTTTTATATCATAAAAATTTCAACAAAGTGTCTATCATAGTCCATTAATAAAATCCATCAAAATGTCATAAACTATCATAAGAATACATTTGATAGATACATCAAAACTACATATCAAAATATACCTAGGTTCTTCTATACATGTAAATATCATTATCATAATGTCATAAGTATAAAATTTGTGTATCAAAAATATCTACAAAGCTCTCAAGTGGTCCCCTGGGAAGATATCCCTAATCGTACTCCTCCAACTCCATCTTTGCATGGGGGTTTCAGTGGTAATCCCACCAAACCTTGTGACCTCCCACCTCTGGCCCCTGTAGAGAATGATCTCTCTCCACCGATAAAATATGAAGCCCTATGCTCAGGTGGCACCACATCACAATATAACTTCCTGTAGTAAGATTCCTCTCTGACAGCTCTCATCTCCCATCTCCATGTAATAAATGACTCAAGTATCACCTACATCATACCAGGAACTATCAATGCCTGTATGACTAAATCCCTTTCCCCCTATACCACTCCACCCTTTTCTTCCACGAATCCTTTTCAGATTTCATTGTGTCAATTTATCTCTACAGTGTATCAAGTTGAATCTATGCCTCTAAGGCCCTTGTATGAGTCTCTATCACTTCAAACTATCTAGACTCTACCTAGGCCTGTAGAGCATCCAATGTAGACTAGACACTATCCACACATGATATATTTTCCTATACTATGGCCTATAACCATGCACCTCTACTTGTAGACTCTGGGATTGAGCTGTCTCCTCCTGTAATGAGCCATGTATTCGGGCCACCTCTACAACCAAACTGGCCTTCTTGGATAGTACAATTTTATAATCCTCATCTAATAGGAGGTGGTCCCTATGCTTGTAGTGGTTGAGGTGATTCTTATTATAGTGCATCCTTCTTAGGTACCTATTCCTGAACCTACTAGCCTTCCTATATTGATCCATGTACCTATACCAACCACTGACACACTTGATGTCCTTTCCCATCCCCTCCATCTTATCCCCCATCATCCCCTCCATCCCCATCTCCCTTGGAAGCATCCTAATCCCTTACCAAATTATCTACTACCTATACCTTTCCAAGGATGGTGAGATGCATAGGTGTTTGTGCTTCCCACCACTGATCATATGCTAGTCTCACCTAGAAATCCCCAACATTTTCCTATCTCTGCACCCATGCAACATGTTCCATAACTAACCATGACTATCTATCCATCTAGATAGCAACCCCCAACCCCATAGAGTCCCCATCTCCCATATCACCATTGGATGATGTATCTTCTTAAAATGGAAGCACTTCCATGTTAAGAGCATTTATCCCTCTGAGTAAGTGATCTGGGGTCATGTCAAGCACCTTGATTGGGTCTTTTCATGGATCTGGATGTTTCCCCCCTGTTCTGGTTCTTTCTCCCTATTTCCAACCTCATTTCTAGCAACTTTCACTATGAATTTGAAGATCTTGACTTTCTAGGTCAAGGATGACCTGATGGGTCAAGGAGGACCTAGTCCCTAACCTAGGTTAGGGATGACCTCATCCCTGACCTAGGGTAGAGACTACCTTGTCCCTAACCCTAGGTCCAATTTTCAAATTTTGAAAGTTTCAGGATGTCGAGTTTTGGAAAACTTTATTTTCCTGCTTCCAGGTCAGCTGTTTCAAATTTTAGAATGGTAAATCCTTAAATTACATTTAATCTAGGTCAATTTATAGGGGTTAAGGTTAATTGGGATTTAATTCTCCAATGTCAGCCTCTCTAGAAGTTTGTGCCCTAGATCACTATAAAAGGAGGCCTTCCTCTCTCATTATCTCCATCACTTTTGGCAATCAAGCATCCACTTTCATGATCAAGGCTTCAAGTTTTGCAATCCATTCATCAAGAGAAAAATCAAGCAAGTAGTTTCAAGGAAGCATTCAAGCCCTCATCTCCATTGAAGTTCTCCTTTGAAGATCAAGGATTCAAGCATTCAATCCTTTGAAGGGATTTGGTTCAAGCATTCAAGATTCATCATTCAAACCCTAGATCTAGCCATCATGGTGGTGTGATCTTCCTTCAAGATCCTTTTTTCATCTTCAAGATCCATTCATTCTTCTTTCAAGGTGGATTCCAAGCATACAATCATGGAGGTTTTTATTTACATGTGTTAATGTTATGTTCAAGATTTCATATCAATATATGTGTTTACATTTGAAATACAATTGCATATGTATTGAATTTCATAGCTTCATAGTTAGATCTACTTCTACTACTTGCTAACATTCTCCATTTCAATTTCATTATTAAGGTTAATTCCAAACCGGGGTTTGACCAAGTTAAACCCCTCATCCAAACAACAAAACCATTTGTTCTTCCAGGTACAGGTACAGGAAAATGAATTGAAGTGCAGATTTGGATACCCTTTTTAGAAAAATTTCAAGATCTGTGAACATAATTTTTGTTAGAGATGATCTTCAGTGAGGGGTAGGATCCTGCCCTGGGGTAATACCTTGCCCCGCTATCTGGGTCAAGGATGACCTTCTTCTAGAAAGACAAAAGTTTTTTGGGTTTTCTCTGTCTCGGTATTTCCAGTCTAGAACAAGTTGTAGAATTTCCCAAAATTGTGCACAGACATCAGAAAACAATGCTTTCTTCATCAGCCTTCTTTAGAGATAAGTATTTCTATTTCATTTAGTTTGTATGTCCAAATTTTTTTCCATCACATATACTTCACATTCTATCTATTCACATCATTTACTCCTATACCAAATTTAATTCTATTCATTTTAGTGAACCTAACACACTTACCCTCTTTTCTTTTTTGGATTTAGATTTTGTGGTTTAATCTCTTCTTGCATTAAGATTAGGTTTATTTTATGCTCTTGCATTTTAAATTCAAAAATACAAAAAAATCTATATATTCAATAAAATACAAAAACATTTCTTGCATTTCATTTACTATGAGGATTGTTAAGATGCTTTGGTGTGTGGTCATGATCCTTATTACCCTTCTTTTCACATCTCTTTATCATACCTATGATGTTTATGAGAGTATCATTCACTTCATTATGTTGATGATCCTTCATTTTGCACTTGCTTATGCTTTTGTGAAATTGACTGATACTAGTCTTCCTACTTTCAAAAATTTCATTAAAGATTTATGTGGTATCCTTATTACTCTTTTGGACTATGTGAAGAATTCGGTAGATGATACACCATCTCCTAATCTTCCTAATCCTATCATTCCTAATTCAATTCCTAATCTTCCTAATCCTAATCTGATGCCTAATTCTCCATTTTCTATCCCTAGTTCTTCCCGTACTTATGATGGGATTCAAGCTATGTGTATTACTATAATGAATAAGACATTTGTTTTGTAAAGGTATCCCTTGTCTCTATCCCTGGGGGGCAAGGTTCTTCCTTCTTTCTCTTTTTCTAGGGATTTTCTTTCCTTAGCTTAGTGGTATTTGTTTATATTGCAATATTATTTCATCATACTGATAGATGTTGTGACTATAGATAACCTTTTTATATGAGAGGTTTTTGTACTAGGTCATCACCTCTTCTGTATGTTGCAAATTATGTTTATTATAAACTCTTACCTTTTATTTGGTGTTAGAGTTGTTTCCCTCATTCCAAAGATTCCTTTTCCTCTTCTTTTTAGGGGTCTTGATGATTGAATCTTTGTTCCCGCTTTTGAAAGATGATATTTTATCTAAAAGCACTCATCTATGGTTGGGGTCTTGTTGATAAGATCTCTCTCATTGAGGATCCTTTTTCCATGAGTGACATATCCTTTTCACAATTATCTATACTCTTGGATGTAGGGGTCAATATCCCTCGCTAAGAATATGGTATACATTGTTGCTAAACAAGATATCTCCTTGCATTGTGAAGTAGGTATCCTCTTCCTCTTCCTCTTCCTAATCATGTCTAGTAGACAACCATGATAAGGAGGGGGGCATATATAGGGTCTCCCTTGTACTATAGATTTTTTATTTATATGCTAAATCCTCTGATGGTTATGCACATAAGTTTCTAAATCCTGAAGAGACATGCATCTTTCAATTTGCAAGTATGCTAAATCCTTCGAAGGTAACGCACATAAGTTGCTAAATCCTGAGGAGACACACAATTTTAATTTTTTTTTTATATGCTAAATCTTGGAAGGTAATGCACATAAGTTGCTAAATCCTGAAAAGACATGCATTTCCAATATGCTAAATCTTCCGAAGGTAACACACATAAGTTTCTAAATCCTGAGGAGACACATTTCATATTCATAGTGATACAAGAAGGTGGATCTATGGGTATTCTAGAAGCCATTAGAAGATGCATTACAATTGTAAGCACATTTTATGGGTGAACTATCAGGTTTGGTCACCTGTTTGGTTCTCCCTCCCTTGGTGATTCACGGTAAGGTGGGCATCTTATTGGGTGAGGTAATCACTTTCTCTTTTCTATCTTTTCGCTTTCATGCTAGTAGGACCGGATCATGAAGCTATGCTATTTATAGTGTTTCTCTTGTTTTTATTATGTAATCATTTATGCTTTTATGATAGCTTTAAAAATATGATATTAGTATGAGAAATATTTCTTAGCAAGGTTTCTTATGCTAATTGATCTGGTTTTGTTTGTACTAACTCCTCTTTTGTGTTGTTTTTGGTTTTCTTTTTTCACCCTTGTGTGTGTATGTTGAGTTAGAATCCTTAGTCTAGGGGATTGTGTCCTTAGCTAAGTGTTATTTTATATCATCGTGAACCCACTAGGATCTTTTCTTTCATCTCCTTTACCAAGAGTTTGCATCGAGTCCATACTCTTGCTAAAGTGGGGGCTTAATGTATCATCTTAAAATGGAAGCACTTCCATGTTAAGAGCATTTAGTCCTCTGAGTAAGTGATCTTGGGTTGTCTCAAGCACCTTGATTGGATCTTTGCATGGATCTAGATGTTTTCCCCCTATTCTTCTTCTCTCTCCCTATTTCCAACCTCATTTATGGCAACTTTCTCTGTGAATCTAAAGATCTTGACTTTCTAGGTCAAGGACGACCTGATGGGTCAAGGATGACCTAGTCCTTGACCTAGGTTAGGGATGACCTAATCCCTAACCTAGGGTAGAGACTACCTCATCTCTAACCTAGGGCAGAGACTACCTCATCCCTGACCCCAAGTCCAAATTTCAAATTCCAGAAGTTTCAGGATGTCAGGTTTCAGAAAACTTTATTTTCCCACTTCCAGGTCAGCTGTTTTAGATTTTGAAATGGTAAATCCTTAAATTGCATTTAATCTAGGTCCATTTCTAGGGGTTAAGGTTAATTGGGATTTAATTCTCCAATGTTGGCCTCTCTAGAATTTTGTGCCCTAGATCACTAAAAAAGGAGGCCTTCCTCTCTCATTATCTCCATCACTTTTGGAAATCAAGCATCCACTTTCATGATCAAGGCTTCAAGTTTTGCAATCCATTCATCAAGAGAAAAATCAAGCAAGCATTTCATCAAGCATTTTCAAGGAAGCATTGAAGCCCTCATCTCCATTCAAGTTATCCTTTGAAGATCAAGGATTCAAGCATTCAAGCCTTTGAAGGGATTTGGTTCAAGCATTCAAGATTCATCATTCAAACCCTAGATCTAGCCATCATGGTGGTGTGATCTTCCTTCAATATCCTTTGTTCATCTTCAAGACCCATTCATTCTTCTTTCAAGGTGGATTCCAAGCATAAAATCATGGAGGTTTTAATTTACATTTTTTAATGTTATGTTCAAGCTTTCATATCAATATACTTGTTTACATTTGAAATACAATTGCATATCTATTGAATTTCATAGCTTCATAGTTAGATCTAATTCTACTACTTGCTAGCATTCTCCATTTCAATTTCATTATTAAGGTTGATTCCAAACCAGGGTTTGGCCAAGGAAAACCCCTCATCCAAACAAAAAAACCATTTTTTCTTGTAGTTATAGGTAGAGGACAATGAATTGAAGTGCAAATCTGGATACCCTTTTCGGTGAACTTTCAAGATCCGCAAACAAAATTTCCATCAGAGATGATCTTTAGTGAGGGGTAGGATCTTTCCATGAGGTAAGACCTTGCCCCACTATTTGGGTCAAGGATGACCTACTTCCAGAAAGACAAAAGTTTTCTAGGTTTTCTCTGTCTCAACATTTCTAGTTCGAAACAGGTTGCAGAATTTCCTGCAACTGTGCACATACATCAAAAAATAGTGATTTCTTCATCAACCTTCTTTAGAGATAAGTATTTCTATTTCATTTAGTTTGTATGTCCACAACATTTTCCATCACATATATGTCACATTCTATCTATTCACATCATTCACTCCTATTCCAATTTAATTGTATTCAGATGAGGGAACTCATCTAATACTACATCATGTACCTGTACAAACTATCTCTGGACCCTCAAGGGAATTAATTAAGTAATCATATATGTTTCCTGACCAATCAACTAAATTTTTTTCTATACATATCTCATTTAATAAAAATCCTCACGATCATCCTCCCTAAAATCCTACTGGGTAGGGTCCCAATGACCCCAACGCTCACGATCATGGAAAGGATTCCAATCAAAACTGACCATGTTGTCTATTCACTACCTCCAAAAACCAACTAATTTAGTCAAAGTATACCTAATAGGTGGTCTGCATTGGCTTGCAAATGACTCATACAACTATCGGGTCTCCTAGTGCTTGATTGGTCTTATTATTGCTATGTGCTCCCATGACCACACAAGTAACATTGTCACCCCTGGTCCTAATGTCCTACCTGTGTGGTAGGTGCACATATGAAAATCATAGTATAAATGAGATAAAATGTTGTAGGCCCAACAATATAACTCTCCTCGGTCCTGTAACATAATACTCAGGACATGGGCCCAATTGATCAAGAACCCTCGACCTGCATGATCAGACATTATATGACTCCCAATCAACCCAGCCAAATAAAACACCAACTATGGTAGGCATGATCACTCTTCCATCACCACCTACCATGGCATCTACTATCTAGAGGTGGTAATCCTATCCATCTCTCTCCTGAAGCTAGCCTCCATATAAGGCTCATAGCCCTCCTAAGTATACTTTGGGATGAGTCATCAGATGGGAACTCTATAGATTTGTCATACATCATACAACATACTGGTGGCCTCTCCTATGGGAAAATGAAAGCTAGAGGTGTGGCTATGCCACATCTCTACTAAGGCTATCATCTGAGTAGTATGCACTCATAAGCGCAACCACTCGTGGACATGCTCAAGCCCAAAAAATTGGACCTAGGTTCCCTTTGCATCTATAAGCCTCTCAGAAAATGCCATCATCTCTGGATATGCCTCCCATTATCTAAATGGAGGATCATTTTCTTGCAACCAGTCACAATCATGTCATCCATTTATTCTAAAAAATTGTGTTCTTTCCTCTATTTTAAGCTGGGGCATCATAGCCCCTATCCCTCCCAAGTCAATCCCCTTTCTTGTGTCCCCTGCTTATTTCGGTGTAGGGGTCAAAACTCAGAGATAAAATTTCATGTTGTTTTCTCCTTCGAATAGTCAAATTTGGCTGACTATCATCTACGTAGATTACTATTGTCTACACAAATGATGGGTCATCCCCTCAGACGACAATATATGATTGTCATCTATAAAGAGGACAATCTAGAGATTATCATCCACAAAGATGATAGTTTCTTAATTTTTGTCTTCAAAGACAATACTTTGATGAATGTTATTTGTGCCCCATGAGAATTTTCCTCCCTTTCTAGCCTACTAAATGCTATTAAACATGTGTCAAAATTAAAAATTCACAAAGCAAGGATTGAGTACTCATAGGTGGCTTCACATCAGCTAGCTGCTGGTACATCCAGACATGCTCACCAAGATGATATCGGCCTCGAGGATCCATTTCACTTGGATCTCACTCTTGATTCTCCAAGGGGTGTGTGTGACAATGACCCCTCCGGGCCCCCAAAGGCTTATATAGGCCCCTCAAGGCTCATTTTTGTCCTGACCCCCATTTTTCATCATGTTTCTTCCTATCTACCTCGTAAGTCATGCAATTGTCCAAATTGCTATTTTTTTGACTAATCTTTCATTCCTGTGCCTTTTTTTAAGAAAATTACTCAAAACCTTCATTTTTGTCCTATTTTCTTGAGAGGGCATCATCCTCCATTATCGTCTCTACGATACGACTCTTAGGTTTTCCTATTTTCTCTGGGGCATCTTTGTTTTCTTTTCTTTAACCCAATGCCAATTTTGACACCATATCAAAGAGGGACAAAATGTAGATGCTTAAAATCATACCTTAACATTAATTAAATTTTATTTAATTAGTAGCTTTTCAATAATATTGCAATGAATTACACAATTGGTTGTTAGTGCTATTTTCCTCTATTTACTTAATTAAATTTTTATTAACTAAATAAATTAATCTCCTAAAGTATTTAAATTTATTTTAAATACCTCCCTAAATGTATTAAATTCAATTTATTACATGTTTCTCCATAAATCCCCTTTTAAAATAAATTATATTTATTAATTCCCTCACATGCTTAAATTCTTCTAAACCTGATTAAATTAATTTTTTTTTTAATTTAATCTTAATCCTAATCTAGATACTACCCTACACATCACTTTTTGGCTAATCAACCTAACCACTAATTAATCAAGGTTAATTAGGCTAATTTTTTTATTCCTACACCCATTAGTCCTAATTATTTGCTCACACATGTATGAGCAAATTTCCAAAAAAATTATTTTCCAAAAATTTCTAATTTGGTGTAAACATGGCTCCCTTACAACATTGATGACTCCTCTTACACTCCTAAAATGTTCATTGGTCTAGATCTCTTACAAGATCTATGACACATCTCGTACATGTGTACATAAAGTACACATGCACTCATCACATCCCATGTTGCTCACACATGTATGAGAAACCTTGAACTTTGCATGACTTAAGTCTCCTTGTGGAGCCTATTTGGATTCCACATAGATGCCACTTCAAAAAGTCCCTCCAAAATCATATAAATAGAGCTCTTGCCTCAAGCAATTCATCTCCCATTTTGCATTAATGTTATTATGCTAGATTGTTTTTAGAGCATTCCATATTTTGTTATTAACCCTTACTTTGTAGGAATTAGCATTCAATACTAGTTTCATCATCACTTAATGTAGTTGTTGAATGCATTTACTAATCATTTTTTTCATTAGATCATCATCTACTTCCTTTTTCATTCTTTCATTGGATAATTGAGAGTAGTTGTTCAATAACTACTTCTTGAGCTCTCCAATATTCATTTTAAGATCTTGCATTCATTTATTGTGGGATTGAAATACTTGTGTTGGGAGAGCACACACACAATCCTCACCATGAGAAAATCAACAAGTCTTGGGTGCACTTGTTGAGCTCTGAGGTTGTGAGGAGACTTCTATTGTAAATTTAGCTTAGTTTACATGCTTCTTTTTGTGAAATTATACACACACACACACACACACATATATATGCCTTTGTTTCACTAACTTTTCATGTTTGAGCATGATCCCGAAAAGTTAGGTGTTCTCACATACATTCTCTTACACAATGGGGCTTCCACACAAGTTTTTTTTATCTATAGGACCCCTCCACAAATTTTTATCACAAAACTCAAGGAAAGTTGCTCTTATTACCTTTGACATGGATGTTCTTCAACATTGTTGACTTCATAGTTTGTCCTTCTAGGATAGTCAATAATGCTCATGTTCTTCCTTCAAAAATTGATCTCCAATCTTGTTTTTTGAATGTACAAGGTCCTCACATATCTCTCTATCACCAAGCACAAGTTGAGCTAGCCTTTAATCATTGATAAGGGTATAAATTCAATATTCTTGTCCTTAAATGTCTAATACATGGAGATATTAGAGCCTTAGACCTTCATCACATGTGTGAACCTTCTCTTGGAGATCTGCAAACTAGGAAAATAGTAGATTATATGAATATAGACATTCCCACTCATTTGTGTGACTATTCACCATGGGAAGAGACAAATATGCTTTTTTATTGTCATAGATTATCCTAAGTAAGGTTTCGACCAGCTTTCAATAAAATTGAAATATCTCTCTCAAAAATCAACAAAAATAGATGAAACAAGTGCATTGAAAAGTAGAATCATGTTTCTTTCAATTCCAAATGGTCTCAGATCATTAAATGCACTTTACAATCTGTACAAGGTGTAGGAACAAGACTGTTACAAAAAAATACATAGAAAATTATTATAAAATGATTCAAAATTGTATTTCAACATTAACCAACCCCTTAGGTCATGTATTCTAGACTCATTTATGAACTATGACAATCAAGTTTCAACCTCCAACTATCTCCAAACTAATTTTTTAATAAATTTTCAAAAAGCAGTCATTATAATGTAAAAAGTTGTGATGCCAACTTTGACAATAATTCAGAACCTTTTACATATTTTATCCAAATGACCCCAAATTTTCACAAATGACTCCAAATGATCATCAATGGTCGAAAGTGACCTTATTTATATGAAACAACACAAAACAAGGAAAAAACAAAAATTTAAACATTTTGAGCATGAGGGTGCTCCTCCACCATACTCCCAAGGGGAAGAAAACTCAAGTCCCACTTGAGTACAAATCTACAACTATGTATCCATGATTTAAAATGTCATCTTTAGTCATCTAAGAAGAATCTTCCATGGGGATACCTTTCCACTTGACCAAGTATTAGAAATAGGTTTTGTTTATTGTCTTCTTGAGTTCCTTCTTGTTAAAAATGCACTCCAACTCCATAGTTCTATTGGGTGGTAAGTCTTGGATCTATTTCTCATCTAAAAATTCTTGTGAAAATTCATCATTAATTGAAAAATCATCCTTATGTAGTCAAGGCTGATGGATCTAATGAAGGAAATTCCAAACCTTGCAGCCAACAAAATTACATAGCGAATTACTCAACAATGCAACACAAAGTAATTGCTCAACACTAATTTTCATTAACATGCCTGATTGTAAGGCCTTCTAGATTAGGGCCAATTACAATTAGAAAACAATTTTGCAAGATCCACAACTAGATCCAATACAAACTCAGCTAGTTTAGCTCTAAAGACAATCAAAAGCTAGTGGAAACCCTAAGGTAGATCTAAACTTGAGCTCACAAGCCTTCAAGCAATCTCCTTGTTCCCAAGTATGCAAACCCCTAGCTCTGCTACCAAATAATTATCAGATTACAATCTAATCTACAAGAACACAAAGGACTTTTCCACAACTTCACTCTCAAGCTTTGCATCTGACATTTATATCTGCTCCATTGTTTAAGTCTTGATCCTCTAAATTTTGTCCTTAAACATCTACCCAAGCCTTCCTTAAATACTAATCATCAGCCACAAGTCAGCCAGATGAAACCCTTAACTCCCCAAAAAAGATAATTAAATGCCATACAAGTCAGCTTACAAATGTATACAAACATTTAATTCTGCATGTCAGCCCAAGACAATGGCTACCAATAATTAGTTCACCAAGTCAGCTCAACAAATCACATAGAACTCCAGTCGGTAAGTCAGAACTACTAAGTGATAGTAAAATTACTGAGCATGCCAGGCATCACCGAGCACTAGTGTTGACTAAGCATCGTAGGCATGACCAAGCAACAATTTCATAGAGTGCCAGAGACTACCGAGTTCCTTCAGTGACCGAGCTTCCTTTAATGACCAAAACCATCGGTCAAGGCTGCAACCGAGTAACATTGGTCAAAATAAAAACACCCCATGTAGTTTCACCGAGGACACAAAATGCCTTGCCTTAACCTTGGATGCCCCTACATCAGACACCCTAGGTTCCAAAAATATGTTCATATGTGAGAAGAACATCTTTCAGGATTCAACACATAAATCTTGAACTGGTTCTTCACATACAAGTCCTCCACCGTTTCTACTTGCAAAGTCTTCCACTTCAGTTTCCTCTGTCTCTTCAAGTCTTTTCTTGACAATGTATAGGTTAGTTCTTCATACTGATCATTCATTTTCTTAGGATCCATAATCTCAACTTGGCTACCAATACTCAGGCTTCTCCTACCAAGTATTGTATCCATCAAAGGCATAAGTGAAAACTTCCTGTCATTCTTCTCAATAGTAAAAAAATTTCTTACACAGTCATAAATAGCTCTGCAATCATATTTCCAAGGTCTACCAAGTAATATATCACAACTGTTCATCTTCACAATGTCACAAAGCATAAGATCCTTGTACTGGCCAATCTAAACATCAATGAAGCATTATTCTCTAACTTCAAAAGCATGAACATCTTGTAACTAGCCAAGCCTATAAGGACAAGGATGTTTCATTCTACTCAAACCAATTTTTTGAACCAGGTCCTCAGCAACAAGGTTATTAGTACTACCACTATCAACAATAACATTATAGAGTTTACCTTTAGTCTTGCATCAGGTCCTAAACAAGTTACTCCTTTGACAAGGTTCATCCTTTGTACCGAGAAATGTTCGCTAAAGCAGCACGTTCTTTGATTCAGGTTCATTCTAAATTTTCTCATTCATCACAACAGTTCGTCAGTCAACCTTCTTTTGTGTGCATTCAAAAGAACATTGTCCTTCCTCCCCACAGTTATAGCAAGTACCCTTAAAGATAACTCTACCTATCTTCTTCTTTGGTTCCATGACTTTCTATTCATCTTCTGCATCAGTCGGTTTCTCCTTCACTGAGTGATCAATCTTTTCTTTCCCTCAGGAGTTACTAGGTTGTTTCCTTTTCAACTTATCTTCTTCCTTTAGAGCATACTGATAAGCATCTTCAACATAATCAATCTTTAGCATACCAAGCTCATCCTAAATATTGAATCTCAGACCATTCACATACCGAGCTACCTTTTCCTTACCAAGTTCTTGGTGTCCAGACCAAATAGTAAGTTTGTAGAACTCCTCGGTATAATCTTCAATAGACAAATCCTTCTGTTTTAGATTTTGCAACTTCTTAAACAAGTCAAGCTCATAGTTAGCCAGTGTGAACTTAGCTTTCAACTTAGTCACCATCAACCTCCATTGATTGATCTTTGTTTCACCTTCATCTTCTCGGTCTCTCTGTAGTTCTTTCCACCAAAGAATAGCATGTCGTTTCAACGTTGTCTATGCTAATCTCACTCGAAGAGGATCTTTAATTTCTTCCAGCTCAAAGAAATATTCAAGTTCACCAATCTAATCAACCATATTTTTGGGCTTCAAAGTACCAGAGAAAGTAGAAACTTCCATTCGGTAATTACTAAATTGAATAGAAGGTCTAGGCAATCGAGTAGTTCTGTCTTCACCAGATCTGTTCCTCCGGTCATCACCACTAGATCCAATAGTTTCAAATTCTTCATTAGCTTCTTCATAGCCATCCTCGGTACCAATATTTTGAGGTATACCAGCAATAGTTCTCATGATCTTGACGACCATATCATTCTTCATCAATTGTATCTTAGATCTAAAATTTGATTTCACCTTCTCTGTGATTTGGGATTCAACAATATCACAAAGATCTAAAATAACTCTAGGGTCCAATCTTCTTAGAGGCATCCTTAAAGATATGCAAAAACCCTCTGCAAAAAACCCTCACCAACCACCTTGTGACAATTTTCAAGTTGCAACAAGTCAGATCTCAACCTGCAATCTTGTAAACAACTAGGGCACAATTTCACAAGTTTAGTGCTTCAAATCTACAATTCAGATTGTGCACAATATTTGCTCCCATAATATCAACTTCTACAAGATCCACAAGTAGATCCAATACAAACTCAGCTAGTTTAGCTCTGAAGACAATCAAAAGTTGATGGAAACCCTAAGGCAAATCTAAACTTGAGCTCACAAGCCTTCAAGCAATCTCCTTGTTCCCAAGTATGCAAACCCCTAGCTCTGCTAGCAAATGATTATAAGATTACAATCTGATCTGCAAGAACATCAAGAACTTTTCCACAACTTCACTCTCAAGCTTCACATCTGACATTCAGATTTACTCCATTGTCTAAGTCCTAATCCTCTAAACTCTATCCTTAAACATCTACCTAAGCCTTCCTTAAATACTAATCATTAGCCACAAGTCAGCCAGATGAAACCCTTAACTCCCCCAAAAAAATAATTAAATGCCATACAAGTCAGCTTACAAATGTATACAAACATTTAATTCTGCATGTCAGCCCAAGAAAATGGCTACCAACAATTAATTCACCAAGTCAGCTCAACGAATCACACAAAACTCCACTCGGTAAGTTAGAACTACCGAGCGACATTAAAATTATCGAGCATGCCAGGCATCACCGAGCACCAATGTTGACCGAGCACCATAGGCATGACTAAGCAACAATTTCACAGAGTGCCAGAGACTATCAAGTTCCTTCAGTGACCGAGATTCCTTCAATGACCAAGACCATCGGTCAAGGCTACAACCAAGTAACACTGGTCAAAATAAAAACACCCCATGCAATTTCACCGAGGACACAGAATGCCCTACCTTAACCTTGGATGCCCCTACATCACATCCCCTTTATAAGGGTACAATTCATATACATTAAATATAGGTGAGATATCAATACCACTTGGTAGTTCAATCTCATAGGCATTGGGCTGAAACTTGTGAACAACCCTGCAAGGCCCTATCTTCTTCATGTGCAACTTGGAGTACTAGGTTTTGGGAAATATCCTCTTTCTAAGATGGGATAGAACCAAGTATCCAACCTTGAAATGAACTTCTCTCCTTTTTGCATAAGCCCTTTGCTTGTATTGTTCCATACTTCATTTCAAGTGATCCTTAACCTATTGATGAATTTATTTTATAGCCACAAAAATTATTCACCCTAATCACTCATCTATTCCAACCCACTAATATCCCTTAGTTCAAATACTCCTCTTAGATGCAAACCATAAATAATTTCAAAAGGATTCTTACCACACTCCTATTTGCATATTTATGGTAAGAAAATTATGCTTGAGGAAAGATTACATCTCATTGAGTAGAATGTTATTTTGTGAAATATATAATGAGGTATCCAAGGCTCCTATTAACCACCTCAATTTACCCATTAGTTTGAGGGTGATAGGAATAACTGAAACTCAAGTTAGTACCAAGTTTTTTTTCACAAGGTTCTCCATAAATGACCAATAAACTTATTATCTCTATCTGAAACAATGTTCAAAGGTAAACATGAATTCTTACCACCTCCTTGAAGAATAGACCTACAATATATGATGCATCATTGGTGCTCTTACATGGGATGAAATGAGTTGTCTTTGAGAACTTGTCCACCACAAGATACACTAAATCAAAACCCCTTTATTTTCTAGGTAACCCCATGACAAAATTCATATTAGTAGACTCCCAAGGCCCATTTGGAATAGGAAGAGGTTGATACAGTCCTATATTAGTGCTACATCCTTTACCCTTTTGACAAATATCACATATTTAAACAAATTTCCTTACATCACTTTGCATCTTAGGAAAAAAATAATACCTCCTTAACTACACCAAGGTCTTATGAAGACCAAAATGACCTGCAAGACTACCACTATGCTTTTCCTTTATTAAATATCCCTCATTGAATATTTGGGCACACAAATCTGAGTCCCTTTAAATAGAAAACCTTTTTGAATAAAAAAATAAGAATTCAGATCATGAAAAATAACATTAAATTGGTTTCAAGAGGTATAAATCTCCTTGAAATTGTATTGTCCTAAAAACTTAGCACCCATAATTGGAGGCTCTATGACCTATTAGACCCCATTTTATTGATTTTGAGGTTGGAATGTCTGTTATGCTTGATCACATAAACTTGCATTTTCTTCCTCGGCTTATTTTCAGATTCGCCAATATCCATAGGAAATTTGAGCTTATTTTACCTAGGACAAGTTGAGAGTTGACTTGTCCCTAGGTTTTTGAACTCAAATTTGGCTCGGGACCCAATGGAAGGGTTTTCCTTTGAGGTTTAGATTTGTGGTCAGTATTGATATAATTTGAATCCTAAAAAGAGTATAAAAGGACATCCTCTCCTCTCATTTGGCATAACAAGAACATAATATAACAAGTAATCAAGTGCAAGCATTCAAGCATTCAAGATATAAAGCTATGCAATTAAGGATTTGGATTTGAGATTTGAAGGAAACCATCCAATTCAAGATCTCCAAGTCTCCATTTCTCCAATATCAATTCAAGAAAAGGAAATATTCTCTAGTTGATGGAATTTTATCTCCTATGATGTCCAAGTAGAGGAATTCTCAATTAAGGAAGAAGATCAATCCATCCATTCTACTTTCTATCTCTTCCTTCAAAGTGGTTATCAAGCATGCATACATTCAAGATCTAGGAGTGGAAATCATAGATCCATGAATTTATGGAGGCATCCTTAATGATACATCTCATTCCAAGAACATTTCAAGCATCTTCATGGATTTGAGAAATTACTATATCCATTCATGAGGGTTTCATACGAGGTGAATCAAAAATTTACCTTTCATGTACTTTCCTTAATGAAATTTCAATTCAATTTCAAGTTTAATTCCTAAATAGGGGTTTGACCAAGACATACCTCTTTCCACAACCTTTTCCCCATTTTTCTATTTGCACTAACAAGTTGTGGTCTTGGATTTGAGAAGTACGGGTGAAGACATAAGATCTCAGAAAGTCTCATCACTTTTGGGAACAAGTTAAATTATTTACTTTCCCTACACTCTTTAGCTAAAAATTGTAGAACAAAGAGTTATAGGTCTTAGTTTCCCAGATATGGAGTTATAGTCGATTCTGATATTTTGATAACAATCAAATTCAGATTCAAAGATCCAAATCCCTTCATCTTGTTTTATAGAACATTCATTATTTCTCTTTTCCATTGTACTACTTACTATATTAGATCAGATTTATCTTTTACATGTTGTCTTATCATCCTTTCATCCCCTTTAAGAATACTAAATCCCCCTTGACATAGATCTTGCATTAACACCCTTCATCTCTTTTGGTTGTGCTAATTAGTTTTTGCTTAAGGGTGGGTTTTTATTCTAATGTATGGTCCTAGATATTGGTGAGTGGTCCTTACTTTGGAATTGCTCACCATTTCCAACTATACATTTTGGTGAACCTGACTCATTACATTTCCATTCTAATTTTTTTGTTAGATTTCCTTTATATGTATTTAGATATCTAGATATATTTTGTATATATTTGCATCATATTGTTACAATCTATTCATTTGGATATCTATATTTTATGGTTATATACACTTTTCATAATCTCCTTATTTTCATATATATCTATAGGTTTGTATCTTTGTATCTAGATCTACATTACAAGATTTTCATTTCCATAGTCACATTTACTTGTGTATGATTTATATCACATGTTTTCATTTGATATTTAAATGAAATTTTCATAAAAGACTCTCTTTGTTAATTGGATTGCATATTTCTTTAAAATATTATAATTGGATTGTATTTCTTTTTCCTCTCATTCTCTTGTGCATGAGTGTTATCACTTTGATTCCAAATTATAGAATTTCTATTAGATGAAGCCATAGACTTATGGGTTCCTTTGATCCTGAGTCTTCTCTCTTTCCTAGAAATCTTGATGAGACCAACATGCATGTTAGTGACATCAATCATATCATAGAGAAAAAACCTTCCCATTCTTCTCATGATGAAGATGAGGATTTAAGAGTTCCTCCTATGCAAGTCCAAAAACTTTCCAATGAATTTGAGAAATTTGAACAATGGTTAGGACAAGAAAATCCTAATACTAAGGTCATTTCCATTGTAGAAGGTTTAAGGAAGCTAATTCATAATGATGAACACGGTGTTAACATCTTGCATAGTATCTCTCATCTCATTGATACCAATATCAAGCCTATTGAGGATTGTGATCAATATTTAGGTCTTATTCCACCTACTACTAATGTTGATACCTCTATGCTTATCTCTACTTCCATTCCTAGTGTTTCCACTTATGCTCCACCTATCATAACAACTTCAATTAAAAATCACAATCCTACATTTTATATTCATAGTTCTCCTTCTAATATTCCTTCAAGTGTGCCATGTGTTTCATTACCTTCATCAATGCCCACTTACCACAGTGTCCCCTTTTTATATTCAACCATTCCTTCAATTTTTAACAATGTTCCCAACATTTCCAACATCTCTCCTCCTACCGTCCTTTCTAATAATCTACCATTAATATATTTTCTCAAACTATGCCTTCTTTACAACAACAAATTGATTCAATGACTCAATCCAAGTTTAATGTGCCTACTCGTGACATTTCTAGTCCTTTGTCTTTGGATATCATTTGGGGCGTTATTATCCCGCGATATATGGAGATTCCTCATCTTGAGACTTATAAAGATTAAGGTGATCATTTGACTCATGTCAAAACCTTTAAAATATTGTGCAGTGATTTCTCTCATGACCATAGGTTCATGGCTAAGCTATATTACTAGAACATTTCGAGACAACCTTGCAACGATATTTTTATTTTCCTCATTCTATTCATTGTTTGAAAAATCCTGATAATTTTTTCATTCAACAATTTCAAAATAACATTGGTCCTCAAATTCATTTGATTGATTTAATGCATTGTAAACAAGGTGTTAAATAAAAAGTGACTGATTTCATTGGTAGATTTAAGCATTTGCATGCTCATCATGTACCTGATATTGATGTGTAAAACATTTTCATTAAAAATTTATAAAAATACATTTGAGATAAGATTCTACTTTTTGAATTCTCTTCTTTTCCTCAATTTGGCAGAGTTCTTCACTATTACCAACTTCAAGTGAGCCATTTTGAGAGCACTGATGGACCAAACTTATGGCCAAGATTATATGTGTTTTCTGTTGAATTACTTAAGTTTCATGTTGGTTTCAAAGACTCTTTTTAGTATCATTAGGTCCAGATACTTTAAAGAAGGTTGATAATATATAATGGTCAACTAGTTATGAAATTTGCCTATTTTAGGTGAATACATGATGTGTTTAACTATAATTTCCTTCATATTATTCCTATGTCAATGATTGAAGAGTAATACTTTCCTGCAACCAAGTAGCTTATCTTCCTACAACCATGTGATAAATGCATATTTATTAGAACTAATATTTAATGGATGAATGTGATATGGAATGAATGAATTTGCATGTAGTATGCTCCTAACCCTTCACTGTAGGAACATGTCAAAAGGAAGGAACAATTCAACCAAGCTTCAACACGACTTTATCAACCACCCAGACCAAGTCATGCCATCATGGAGGAAGAGAGTAAAAGGTAGTATAATAGCCCAGTCGAGTCACCCAACTTCTTAGATGAATCAGTTTGAAATATTTTTATGAGTAGTAAATCTAGGCGTCAATTATCCTATATTATCTCCCGTGGTTGTGGAAGGATAATTATTTTCTTGTTGATAAAGTTTCTCAATGTTCTATAGTATAATAATTTCCAACACTTAGCTTATTGAAGTGGTCAGTAGAGTTAGTTAGCAAAAATATTCTTTAAATAAGTTTCTGAAGTCCTATTCAAGGTGATGGATATAATGATAGTAAAAGGGGGATCAACCATTATTAATTTGATTTAATCAATTTTCAATAGTATAGTCTTTTTTTCCAACTATCATGTGTAAATCATTTTAGTTATATGAATAACAAAGTAATGATTATTCTGATCCAATATATTGTTAAGTAGTTTGGATTCACTAATCCAAGGGAACCCACTTGGTGAGTGAACCTTTAAAATTTTCCTATTTTTATAGTTTCTATTTTGAAAACCACATATAAACAGTTCCTATGTCTTTTACTGCAGCCAAGGCAGGCATAGTAGTCCCTACTTGAAAATATGAACTTAGTTTTGATACTTAGTTATGATTTGGTAAATAAGGCTTAGATAGACTTCCTTCCAAACACTTAATTTCTTGGAATTTCATTTCCAAGTAATAACAACATGACTCTAATAGATACTTAATGTTGTATGTAATGGTTAGACAAAATATATGGTTAGACAAAATAAAGAAATGGAAAGAGAGTGCAAACCAACCAAATGAAGCCTTCTTGGTCTTTGGATTTGTCCCAATGATTGGATGTGTTCTCAAGCTTCAATAGTTTAGAGTGATTTTGGAATAATAATGGTAATTTGATAGTTTTGAGATCTCAAATTAGCATTATAAATTTTCATAGATGGTGTATGAAAATGAATGAGAAGAGGGTTCAATTTATACGAAAGAGAAGGGAGAAATGTATGGTCAAGATGCAAACCTAAGTAAGGTTGGAGATGCATTTGTGAGAGAGAATGTGGATTTTCCTTTCTCAAATGCCTCTCATTATGAAAAGTGTCACAAGGAGAAAGGTTGAGAAGTATGGGGGAATGTGACCATTTTGGGAGATGTGAGAGCAAACAAATCTTTACGAAGGAGATGGAGTGTGTAAGGGATGTGTAAGATCATTTAAGGTTGACATGAGGTGAGAGAGTTGGGGGATGTGAGGATGTGACATGAGGGTTGACTTGGGTTGGGTTAGGATTTCTTAATCTATGGATTATGATTGTACAAATAATTAGTGGGTGATTAGCCTTGGATTAGAGGGAAAGTTAGAGAATTAGGAGGATGTGATGGGAGGAGAGATAATGAGTGGAGGATTGGATTAGCCAATCATGGGTCATTAACTACTTAAGGATGATTAGCATGTGTGAATGGGATGGATTGAGTAAGAACTCAAGGTTAGGTAGTTGGGATTGGTCAGGTTAGGGGTTAAAGTTAGGAACCATGTCCTCAAATTGGATTAAATGCTTTATTTAATTCCAAAATAGGAGGAAAAGGGGATTTGTGAATTAATTTAAATAGATGAATAAATTTATTTAAATTAATAGAGGAAGGGTAATTTATTCAATTATCAGACTATGGGTTGTCATCTAGATAATTAATTGGGATATAGCTAATTAATTAAATTAATTAACTATGGGATGACATAAATCAGTTAGATAATTAATATTTAATTCATTAGTACCCTAGGAGAGAGATAAATAAGATTACTTAATTGTGTAATCATATTTAGGTGTCTACAAATGCATATACTTTGCAGAACCATTTCTAGTCTACATCCCTAAGTTGACATTTAAATGAATCTTGCCAATTATAGATAATGACTCATTAAGGTGTCTAGTCTTTGAGTATTGGAACTATACCTAGTTATTAGTCTAATTGGGAAGGAAAAAAAAATTGGTGCCATTTCTAGGGATGGTGTCAAGTTAATATTGTATTGAAGTTATTAGTAGAACTATCAGTTCAAGCTTTTCTTTATGTTCCTTTCAATTTATCAAGATATTATAGTTATGTATCAATAAATCTGCATGCAGAGAAGGAGAGATGCTTTAGGAAGATTTCTTCCCAATTACCCCAACAACTAGTTAGGAGACATATTTGTACCTCAAGAAGAAGAAGAAGAGGAATATGAGGAAAACCATTTTTCTGATGTTGTTCTAAACCTTCCCACTTCCTCATCATCCTTAGAAGAAGAGCCCCTTGACCTTCACATCTTAGAATAACCTCTTGACTTAAATATTTTTTCTGAAATCTTATCTAATTTGCATATTCAACACCTTGAACATCTTGACCATCAAGAAGTGGATAACCAATTGGATTTAGTAGTCTACCAACCAAGATAACCACCAAGAGGTCCACCAAGGATGAAATATCATCCCACTTTCCCATTTCATATTACTAACCAATGTGATAATAACAACCTCAAGGACATTCTAGCTTCAACCCTTCCTAAAATTTATGGATTAATATCAGAGGATCTTGATACATTTCTCTTTGAGTTTGATATCCTTTGTAGAAGCTATGAATATACTATTGATGCCCATAGGCTTAAATTATTCCCTGTAACTCTTAAGGAGTTAGCATTGAGATGGTTTATTGGATTAGGAAATGATGTTGTGCATGATTGGAATGAAATGAAAATAACATTCTTAATAAAGTATAAAGAATATTGTAGAGTTATTTGAGGAGAGATGTCATCTTTAAAATGACACGAAAGGAAGATGAGAGCTTAGAGGATTATATATCTAGGTTCTTATTTAAATTGCAAAAAAATACTCAACATGAGCTCAATAAAGAGTCACAAAAGCTACTCTTTCTTAGATAATATAAAGAAGATTTTCCACTAGTACAAAAACAACCTACGTATGTCAACAACCTACGTATGTCATAAATATAAATGATATTCCACTAGTACAAAAACAACAATATATGACTAAATAAACTACTAAAAATTATAGATAAATGACTAATTTTGATCACATGACCATTAGTAGTTTATTGTTGGTCATTTATCTCGTGACCAAATTTATGACTAAACTATTTTAGTCATTGAATTGGTCGTGTATTTAGTCATTTATTTATTCATTTATTTGGTTTTTTATTTGGTCATTGATTTAGTCATTTATTTAGTCATTGATTTAGTCATTTATTTGGTCATTTATTTGGTCATTTATTTAGTCATTTATTTAGTTGTATATTTAGTCCTTAATTTAGTCATATATTTAGTCATTAATTTAGGGAACGATGGAATCAGACCACCATCCTCCTACTTGTAAAGTAGGTGCTCTTCCATTGAGCTAGTACCCTTTAAAGAATAATCATACCATGTATACTAGTACTTTCCATTAAACATGATTTCAAGTTTTTCCATCTATAGTTCAAGGGTAGAAAAGCCTAAGGGGACAATGAATAGTGATAATTTAAACTCAATGGTGAAGTTATTCAATGTGCAATATAAGGATGAAGTGAATGATACCATTGGCTCTTTCCCCTCTTAGTGCAACTTTGGTTCTCTTTATTTTCTCAGCTATCTATTCATAGGCTTACATGTTTTAAGAGTTAGAGATTTTATTAATGTGACTTCCTATAAATCTCTTTTCTCGATGTTGAATCTATCTCTACTATTGCCAAAAGCTTCTTGTGTAATGTTGCTCCATCATCCCTTTCTAGTGTCATAATCTCTTTGTTGGGTTAATACTGGTTTCTGAGAAGAGGATGATAATTTGGATAACATCAATCCATTATCTCTATTACCTATTATGGACTCTCTCCTATAACATGACCCCTTGCTAACTTCTTAAACTACTAATTTTTAGAAGAATATGATAGTTGTAAATGTTTTTAATATAGCTTAGATTACTAATAAAATGATACCCACCTTGCATACTAATTGACAAGAATGAATGCATTTTCTAAGATAGAACAATGTTTTTAAGAAGTGAAAAGTAGGTTTTAAGGAAAGAATAACACTTTCCAAGAAAAACAATGCATGAATGATAGCTTAATAGCAAAGAAAAACATATTCCCATTGAGGAAAAAAAATAATAATGAAATATACACCTCTAAATATTTTTTGAAAATAACTTCCAAGTGGAAGTAAGAAGCAATGGAACTTTGTTTTCACCTTTTTATCACCTAGTTCTTGAAATGCGCAAGGTAAGAGCATACAGTGAAAAGATCTACATATCAAATAAAATTTTAATAGCTAAAAGTAAAAAACTAGGTAGAAAGCCAAACCATATTACTTATTCAGTGGATAAAAACCATAGGGATACAACACAAAATATCATACAACATATGGCAGTCATTAGATGAAGCCCCTCTAAAAGATCCATCACTTGAATTTTGAAAGGAATACTTACCATGGGAAATTGCATAGTGAGGTCTTATTTTAATGGCTCTCTTATAGCACATAATTGCCTCTTGAAGCCTTCCCATTACCTAAAATTGGAATATATAATAAATGAACATGAACATCTAACTTTTCACAGCTGCAACTGAATAGTAAAGCTCCAAATAAAAACAAAAATTTACCTTAAGAACATTCCCTTGATTCAAATGAGCATCAACAAAGTTAGGTTTAAGTTTTATTTCTTCCTAGATATAGAAAATCAACAATCAAGTTTAGAATTACAATTACAAGATTTTCTAGGAAGTTATTCTGCATGAAAGGATACCCATGAGAACAAAAAACCTACAATCTTGTTGCACATTGTTTTATTAAGAACATTCACTTCTTTATATATAAAGCCCAAGTAATGTGAGAAATATATTAGGTAGAGTATATCATTTAACCTTATAATATGCAAGGGCTTTCGTATAATCTCCCACTTCCATAAATAGCTAGACAAATTTGACCATGCAATTGCAAAACTTAGTTATATGCACAATGCTTCCATATAACACAAGTATGCATGTTCATGTTAAAATAATAAAAAATGGTCAAAAATTTCTGACATCAAATAGTTTATTCAAAAGAAGAAAATTACCAATCATGCCAACTTAAAATATTTTACCTTGCAATCCCTGGACCTTGCTAAAAAATGCAGCAATGAAGTATTGAATTTATATCAACCAAAAAAGTATCTAGAGAAAAACATAGAGCTTACATGTTGAGTTAATCCTTGTGCCTTCAATAGATTTCCAAGGTTTCTATGTGCATTAAATTGTATAACATACCATAAAAATTACAACCAAATAATTCAAGCAATTCTTAAAGTACATACAAATCAGACAATATCAAAGAGAGAGGATTACAAGACGAGGACTTAGATGAGGAGCTTGAGGGAAACATTCTGCAACTTCACTCAACCTTCCTTTCCGCATGTATGCACGAGCCATATTGGACTACACATCATATAAATTTGTTTGTAACTTCAAAAAAAAATTGGAAACATGTTTGAATCAATGAGATCTTACGAACAATCTGTCCTTCCACTAGTACATTTGAGTCCTAATTTCGATGGCTATGTGTCGCAATTCCAACACAACCCCGTCAATCAAGTGACACTGACCGATGTTGCAGTTTTGGTGTCGGTATCACCAATGGTTGGGATGGTCATCGTTATTGTGACAGTATTGACCGTCACAATATGCACCAGCTATGATGGTTAATTTTTTGTTGTTACACATTATAGGTGTCGCAATTACGATGGCTAAGCGATGGATATGTTGTGCATGCGACGCCCAACTATTAGATATTTCTAACATCTGGACATTGTAATTAGTGCTTTTGTCATTGGATGTTCTTTGAATACCATCGTAAGTGCAATGATATAGACCGTTGCAATATACACCGTCAAGGACATTCAACTTGTCATTGTTACACAGTACTAGTGTCGCAATTATGATGGGGCTGTGATGGATATGTTGTACATGCGATGTCCAGCTGTCGAATATTTCTGACAATTGGATGTCGCATGTATTTCTTTGGCATCAGTTGTTCTCTGGGGGCCGTCATAATTGTAACGGTTTGCTGTAATTTTATATATATATATATTTTCATACATGGAGTGAGACCTTAAATTATTGAGATTCTCTTTGTTTCAAGAATAGTTTAACATTCTCTACTTAATAGGGCCAACCATGTGAAGGTGGAAGCTCATCTAGCCCCTCCTAGGATTATCTTATGACCCTTTACAACACTTTAAGGTCTCTAAGATGTATTCTTAGGGTTTGTAAAGGGTCATAAAGGGTCATAAGGGGTCCTAAGACACAAAAATTGAGAAACATAAATGTAGGCATCATGGTCACAATTGTTTGGAGACACAACATAATTGAGTGGTATACCCAGACGATGCAACACAACCACTACTCCTGTGGTTCTAAGTTGACATTGCGGGATCCAAAAACCATAGATAAGGAATAAATTTAGAGAGCGGAGGAGGGCTGTAATGACCAAAATAATATAGGGTCATTACGGCCCTCCTCCGCTCTCTAAATTTATTCCTTATCTATGGTTTTTGGATCCTATAGTGTCAACTTAGAACCGCAAGAGTAGTGGTTGTGTTGCATCATTTGGGTATACCACTCAATTATGTTGTCTCCAAACAATTGTGACCATGATATCTACATTTATGTTTTTCAGCTATTGTGATATCTACATTTATGTGCATGTTCTTTATGTGTTTGGCTTCTCTCCCTCGCATCTAAAATAAGATTTTCCCACTCTAAATCGAGAATGCATGTGAAATTGCGTAGAATATGCCATGGATAACAGGTGGAGATGAGAAGACTCACCACGTTTACATTTTTTTAATAGATCATAATTACAATGTTTGTGATGGTCTATAACTTAAAATACCTAATTAAAGACATTGAACAACCATTTTGTCAACTCTAATTTTTCTCAACACATAGGGACATTTATCATAGTCATAGAAACATGATTATTTTAAAATGGAATACACCAAGGAGTACCATTATAAATATTGACCATTTACAATCATGAATAGTGAACAATCAAATAGCTCATTTTTTTATCAGCATGTGTAGTCTCTGTGTATATGAAAAATGAATGAAATATCAAGATGAAATAAAAAGGTGAACAAAAATTCAAATTCAGGGTCTAATTTATCAAGAACAAAAAATATTAGGATGATAGAAAAATCATTAAGACTATAGAAAAATCATTAGGACTATAGAAAAATCATTAAGACTATAGAAAATCAGGTTTTAGAAATGGACGGTTCTAATACTTTTCCATGACAACAATTGAGCATTCATCATTTGGTATATGAACAAGTGAAAAACATACAGATTTGACCAAAAACCATTGGGAACGACCTAGTAGCAAATGGACTTGTGATGATTTTCACAATAGTACATGTGTTGTTGGGTCATCTCCCAGTATTGCTTAGGAAAATCTTCATATTCATCACCTATGCATATGAAGTGACTCTAATGGAAAGAAATAAGAAAAATCATTAGGACTATAGAAAATCAAGTTCTAGAAATGGATAGTTCTAATGCTTTGTCATTACAACAATTGAGCATTCATCATTTGGTAATTCTTGGTGTATATTATCACAACATTCATTAAAACATAAGATTAATTAGCATTCATTAACACACATTCATTAAGACATCATAAAATTCATTAACACATAAGATTAAAATATCAAGACATAAACATCAGTCATTATCAAATAAGCTGCATAAATGAGAATCATTTCTTTTTTGAGTTTTTCTTTTTTTCTATTTTCCTATATTGTTGTAGAGGCACACTTGTTTAATGCAAGACCTAATTACTTAAAATAACTTAAAATACATAATTAAAGACCTCTATCAAAAATGCAAACCTGTTGCATCTTTTAGCTCCACCTAATATCCTATGCATATGAATTGAGATTGCATATTGAACTAGGCACCTCCTTTTGCATTTCTTGAAACCAAGAGATTGTCATAGTTAACATCTAAAACCATTTGTGAACTTTAGTTTGCAACCTGCAGATACAGACACTAAACAAACATTTTCTCAACACAAAGGGACATTTATCATAGTCATAGAAACATGATTATTTTTAAATGGAATACACTAAGGAGTACCATCAGAAATATTGACCATTTACAATCATGAACAGTGAACAATCAAATAGCTCATTTTTTTATCAGTATGTGTAATCTCTATGTCTACGAAAAATGAATGAAATATTAAGCTAAACTAAAATAGTGAACAAAAATTTAAATTCAAGGCCTAATTTATCAAGATCAACAAACATTAGGATGATAGAAAAATCATTAGGATGATAGAAAAATCATTAAGACTATAGAAAATCAAGTTCTAGAAATGGACGGTTCTAATGCTTTGCCATGACAACAATTGAGCATTCATCATTTTGTATATGAACAGGTGAAAAACATGCAGATTTGAACAAAAACCACTGGGAACGACCCAACAACAAATGGACTTGTGATGATTTTCACAATAGTACATGTGTTGTTGGGTTAGTTCCTAGTAATGCTTAGGCAAATCTGCATATTCATCACCTGTGCATATGAAGTGACTCTATTAGCAAGAAATAAGAAAAATCATTAGGACTATAGAAAAATCATTAAGTCTAGAAAATAAAGTTCTAGAAATGGATGGTTCTGATGCTTTGCCATTACAACAATTGAGCATTCATCATTTGGTACTTCTTGGTGTATTGGTCTCATTAACATCACTCTAAATTCCCTGTTAACATCTAAAATTCATTCATTCATTCATCTATTAATAAAATGTAACATTCATAAATTATCACAAAATTCATTAACACATAAGATTAATTAGCATTCATTAACACGCATTCATTAGCATTCATTAAGACATCATAGCATTCATTAACACATAAGATTAAAACATCCAAACATAAACATCAATCATTATCAAATAAGTTGCATAAATGAGAATCATTTCTTTTTTGACTTTTTATTTTTTTATGTTTCCCTATATTGTTGTGGAGGCATATCCATCTCGGCATCATCATTTCTTCTCGTCCATGCATGTGATCTCACTTTCCTTTGCAAAGATGGGTCCTCTGCAATAACAAATAAAAGGGTTAAATTAAAAATATATTATCATAATTGGGGTTAATTTAAAAGCATATTGTCATAATTGTTACAAGCATTTTAGTGCTTTAAAAAACATCAATGTGACACTCTTTACCTTGTCCAACCACATCTTCTTGCCCGGCAGCTTGAACCTCAACACGCTCATCGGGAACAACCTCTACATCCCATGCAAATGCAATACAAAATGTTTTATTAATCCCAACACATTATAATTAATTTTTTATTACTACGCCAAATTCAATTTAAAATGTTTACTTGTATTAATAAATCAATAATCAAACTTTTAAAAAGAAAATGTATAGCTTGAGTACTACAATGCACATTCGAATCGATGCCTTCATTGTGCTCGGATGGTGTTTCAGGATTCGCAGGCTGCATTCCAATGTAAATAATTAGTGCATTTATTAACAATATATACATATAAATACAAGACAAATACTAAGAAATGTTAATCATTCAGTTTAATACATATAAATATATTCACATTAAAGTTTTAAACAAATATATAATCATTGTTTCCTTAATTAAAATAAATATATTCACTTTATGTTAGAACTTAACATCAAATACAGTAATTGGTAAAGTATTCAACTTGAAATAAAAATCAATTGACTTATTTAACTAATTGACAGATCCACTAGAAGAACCTTGCGCACTCATTGATCGGAATCATTCAATCATGACTATATAGCCTTGTTTGTAGCCTACTTTCTTGTCCTCTTCTAAAATCTTTTGTTTGAACTCCAAGCCCTACATTTTTTCTTGGTATCATGAATTTTTATTGTAGTGAATTTCATCAAAACTAAATTGATTACAATTTATAAATATTTGCATATGGTTTTTCATTTACTATTACTTACAATTCATGTAGCAAGTTTTGAATATCCACCTGAGTCGAGCTTGTGTTGCCCGTGCTTTTGTTTTCTTACTTCTGTTTCCTTTGATGTGTCAGACAACCTATGTGATGTTTGAAATATGTTAGATCACATAAGTACAAAGAGTAAATAGTACATAATTTCATTATTAAGATTATCACATACCTTCTTTCCTTAGGTGATACTATTTTCCCACCATGTCTTGCACGTCTCTCAAGTGCATCCTTTTTAAGATTCTCCCACTCATTGATAGGAACATAGGAGGGCCACTCGTAATAAGGGTTGCATTCTATTTGGGTCATATATTTGTCCCTAATATACTTCAAAACTTGGCCCGCTTTCTCAAGGAGCCTAAGTCTTTGAAAGGTGTTGGGTCCAAAAACTTTTATTATAGACTCAATGAGTTTATCCTTTAATTCTTTATCATGTCATTTCCACCTTTTAAGAAAAAAAATTGTTAGATTCATAAATGAAGTGTTGCTACCTTTTAATAGACTTGAAGAAAGGAATGATTAAAGGAAATATGATCTAGCAATGAAATTAAAATATGATACCATGTGTGTATGGTCGGCCCGAAAATGCCCAAATATTCATCATTAATTTTTTTATAAAATAGATTATTCCTTGCAAAATAATAATGGGATTATTAGTTATTGCAAGGGACTGCACAAGGGGTTAGTGCATTACATTATGAGTATAAGATTGTATAGTAAAATAAAGGATCAATCTTTAAAGTTCTTGGAAGTTGGGCTACTCTCACGAGAAGTCCATCTTCAATGTTCACCAACAATTGATCACAATTCTCTATTGTTCCCATACATCTAACACGAGTACATCCAGGAATTTCCTCATCACCTCCTACATAAAATGAATCCAATATTACAAAATTTCCCCTAAGAAAGAATAGTTTAAGTAAAATAAACACATCATAAATGAGAGGGAAAAAGAGGAATCTACTTACCAATAATAGGTGTTTCCATCGCATCTGTGGTCATGCTATGTGTTGTTGACATTACAGGTGATAGTACTTCTATGGTTCTCATCCTCATAGTATGCGGCGTACTCAGCATAGGATCAATAGTAGGTGCTGAAGACTAAGATTGTTAGAGCATAAAAAAATATGGACAACCATGGACAAGATTTTTAGAGCTATTAAAAAAAAAATTATTCGAGAAAAACACAAGTGGAGGATAGAACATGTGATCTACTTGAACCACCTAAAGTAGCTACATCTGGGGCATGGCCCTTTAATGTTTTTAGCGTCCTCTGCAAAAATAACACATGTATTTTAGTTAATGACATTAATAAAAGAGTATATTATAAAAACCATTATTGAAATTTTTTTATAATTAAAAACTACATTAATACTTACTGTATATGTCCGAACATGAAGAGCCAAGTCATCCTCTCTCATCAATATTTGAGGAGTATGAGGTTGAATATCTGCCAATCAAGTTAACTCTCTCAAAATTGCATGAAGGACATTTTGCAGTGCAACCACAAGATCAATGTCTGATGAAAAATCAATAATGAATGGATCCTTCTCATCCTGTGGCTCCTCATGGACTACTTGTTCCTTTCCCTTTTTCTAATAAACACTCATTTGTGAGAAAAATATTATAAAAGCAATCCAAAATAGTAGTGAAGAATAAAACATAACAAAAAATATGCATTAACATTTTTCTTGTATATGCATTTGTACAACAATAATGAATTTTATCTGTCGAGAAGAAGAAGTTCCATGAGAACCATCATTGTCGTGTGTATCGTGTGGTTATTGATGCATACTAGAGCCCTATATTTCAAAAAAAAATCATTGAGACATGTTGAAAACATGTGTTCTTATTCTAAGTTGCGTTGAATAATAGACAATTATCATAATGCTTCAATTAAAAGAAGATATAGTTTTTTAATTTTTAAACAATTTTAAATGGTGCATAGTGCGTACCACCTCGTTCATGATAGTGGTTTTTTTTGTATCTATGTGATTCAAATTGTAATCGATAAGCATCTCTTCATCTCCACATATTGATTTGATCGCACATACAAATACATGATTTCCCTCGTGCACCTCAAATATGCAATTGGGTTGCTTCTTAGTTGACGCAGGTCATGTACTATTTATAAAACCTGCAATATTCCCTGATGCTTTTGGCCTTCCATCAATGTATATAGCTATTGTTTTACTTTTTTCACTATCTTTTTGTTGTATATAATTTGTTGCGAGTGCATACCTACACATACATTTTTTATACCTAACAATCTACATCCAACTACTGTAATCATAACAAGGTCTAACATACTCCATCTATTTGAAATTTTTTTTGTAAGAGACCTTTATGCCATCCATGGAAAATAGGCCCAAACCATGTAATGAAGATAGTGTTATGCGATACATCCTCTCTCTAACACAAAAATCAGTGTTTATTGAAGGAAGTTCATTAGGGACCCATTGTTTTTGTAGATCTTTGTACCTAAAGGGCACCTCAGAGTTGCCTTTTCTCTCATCATCATAAGAATGCGACCCCCTTGAGCAAGGAAAAATTCCATGTGTTTATTGAATTTATTTTTGATCTTTTGACCTTGAGTCGATCTCCTTGATTTAGACATACTAAATGTCTCACTTTCTTCTTCCATTCCTACATTTTCCTCCCTCGAGGAAGACAAATCTGACAAATACCTATTTGCTGGTACCTGCACTTCATGAAATGAGAGAGACAGGTGGAAATGAGATATATTTTACAAATGGTAAAAGACATTAATCTCTATGGAGTGTACTGACTTATACCTAATAATCCATGAGACTGTTTGGGATACTTGAAAAAAGATAATAATTATATAATCAAACAAACATAATTAGATAAACATAGTTCAATCATAGTTTTTATTACATCTTGTGAAGGACATTATACATTGTTAAAATTATCTATTTATCCTACAATATTTTGAATATCTTAGTATTGCATATAACTGAACATCTCAACATTGCATGAGACACCACTATTGTGGTATTTCGTCAAACAATTCTTGTGCCTTGCCAATATTTTTATTACATCTTCTGAAGGACATTATACATTGTATGTTCTATTAAAATTTGAGATAAAAATTTATTAAGGGTTGTACATAATTAGAAAAAAATTAGTATCAAAAAATAAATGAAAGGCCTTAGAGGAACATGACTTAAAAGTGCATGTGTTCTTTAGGGCTTAGTTTTCCTCATGGACATCTTTATAGGGTAGATCTTGATGATATGTTCAAGGCTAGTTTGTATTGTAGATTTTGAATGCTAGTTTGTATAATTTTTTTCATGATGATCTTTATAGAGCTTAGTTTTTGTATTGTAGATTCTAAATTCTATTTTGTATGATTTTCCTCTTCTAGAATTGTATGGAAATAGTTTATTATGATTACAAATTTCTTTTCAATAGAAACACCCTTCCATAATTGAAATATCTCAACTTCAATTCTTACAACATATTTACACATCCTTTACTACTTGAATCTAAATGTAATTATTCTTCTTAGCATTTACTTTTCTAAATTGACATTTAATTATGCTGATAAGTATTATTAAAAATAAAAAAAACTAAGAAATATTCATTCTATGTAAGTTACTTGCAATGTGATCCAATCTCATCTATTATATTATAGAATAAACATACCATCTTTAATCATTCTTTGCATTTATACGAGGGTGTGCTGAAAATTCCCTCTATAAAATTTTTTCTTGTGACATGTGAGAAAGACCTTATTAATAGATATTATTTGCACCCCATGTCATAAAATTGTGGCAACAAGCATCCAATTCCACTTGGGAACAGTCTTAACTAGTGAGGTTGTTTAAGCATATATAGATTAAATAAACTCTTTTAGAATGAAATTTCTCTTAACAAAAGATCAAAGATATAAGGAGATGTAAAACAAGGTGAATAAGAGTAGTTAGATATTCACGCTAAAACCAAAAATGCCATTAATATGAAAACCTAAGCAAATTAGTGGAAAAAGTGCATATTTCAAGCCAAAACAAATGTTAAAACATGCCAAACATCTAGTATAATTGTACATTTCATTCATGTCATTGATATTCTTCTTCCTCCATCTCATTATCAAGATCATCATCGTCGATGACATTATCACCACCACTATCATCATTGTTGGTGTTGTCATCAACATCATCATCATCGTCATCATCCTTCTCATCATCATCGTCATCAGTAGCAGCATCATTGTCATCTTCTTCTTCATATTCTTCTTAGACTAACTCTCGATCGTGATCATCATCTACATCATCTTCCACTTCTTCCTCTTCCTTAGTATCTTCTTCTTCCATCTCATTATACTTTAATGGCCTTCCTCTTGGATCGTGTCTAACAACAAATGACCAACTCGGTTTATGTGGAACCTCTGAGTAAAATATTTGGTCACATTGGCTTGGAATAACATAGTGCTCTTCTCCAACTGGCTCAAACAACATTGTATTAATCATTGGAAATCCATTGTCATGTTCAATAACAGTTCTCTCAAGATCATTTTGATTGAGTCATAGTTTGTACTATTTCATGATGAAGAGAACTAATTTGAAAGAATTAAAGTCATAGTCAAGTATATCAACCAAAATATCATAGTATCAATTTTGTGACTCTCGAGGATGTAAGTCATTTCTAAATGAAATATTAGTCACCTGGAAGACTGCACTTATCCCAGAATCACAAGTTCTCTTCATGTCATCAAACTTTTTGATGTGAAATTTATAACCATTGCATAACATAGCCTTGTGGTGTTTCACCTACAATAATCTCAAACATGTATAAATTCTTGCATCACGAGTTGAAAAACATACGGATGATTAATTAACAAATTTATAAGTACCTGGTGATCTCTTAAACCATATGCTAAATTTATTTCTTTTTGTGTAACATTGGGATCTCAATTACAATGAGCTTGTATAACCAATGAAGACAAATTTCCATGTTAATCTATGACCATAATGTTGACATCTTTCAATCCATACCATCATCCAATCTTGATTATTTGCAATAAACAAATGTATTGCATCCCACTCTTTAGCAACTGTACAAAAGTAAATAGATGACTTACAACAGATTTATTTTGAAGATTAAGAATTAATTAACTACAATAACATGTCATAATTTATTACCTTTTAGTTTCCTCAATCTACTGTTGCCCACCAAGTACTCCCCTTAAAATTTTTTAATGGAGTCGAGATCCCAAATGCAATCTATATGGGTCTTTGCTGCAAGATTAAGAAGATATTGAGTAACATACACCAACATCTAGTATACCATATATCCCTCAATCATAGAACCCTCAGGATGTGCTCTTTGTCACACAAAATCCTTCAAAAATTTCAAGTGACTCTCAACCATCCACATTGACCTAGCATGTACAAGTCCACACAATTTAATCTCCTCAACTTGGTGTATGAGGTAGTGTTCTTGTGCATTAAAAAAAGTTGAAGGTAAACACTTTTGCATTTCACACATTAGTCGATAAATTATTTTTATCCAATATTTTATATCTTCTTTATGGATTTCTTTAGATGACAACCACCTACAAGGGATTCAAGACACAAAAACATATAAATATGAGACTTTACAATATATTACTTGTTTGATATATTGAACAAATATCATTGCTTACCTCATGTATTTTCCAAGATCATATATCACTTGTTTGATATTATTGTTGAAGTTCTCTGGGAGCGACAAGGGTAGAAAATATTGCAACAATTGTCAACTGATCATTTCATACAATGAAAATTGAATGCAGTTACACAAATATATTGTAAATACAAAATACTATGACTTAGCTTGATGAAGGTATTCCAATCATGCGTTTTCATCCCTGACCCAAAATCATTTTTCTTTGTTATGAGATTGCTTATATTCATAGCAAATCCTGTAGAAAATCAAATTTTTCGTACGACTTCTTTTATGACATTACTTTTTGCTCTTTTAATAACCAAGGAAGAGCACTTGCATTAATTTGGTCTCCATTTCTATTTGATTCAATGATATTTTTCATTGCATGATTGGAATCATGAATGTCACTACAAATTTTGCCAAGTTTTTTTTTGTCACGCCTTCCATCCAATACTTTCCACACTATCTCTCTTACATTCTTTCCAATATGCATAGTATCAAACAAATGCACAATTTGTAGCTACTCATAGTGAGGCAGCCTACTAAATTTTTTGGGATAACATTTTAGTCCCTTTGGAAGTTGGTCAATGATGCCTTCATGACCTTCAAGATCATCAACTACATAATTAGCCAACAAAACACAATCGAAATATATAATTTTCAAACGTCAACCATTTGGTGGAATGATATTACCTTGAATTATATTATATTCCAACTACCATATGTGAGGTGTCATTCTTTAGGGCTTTGATGTAGTCTCTTCTTTCGCATTGAAAATATGTTTTTTCACACTTCGATACTTATGATTTCTGGGGAGGAAGTGCCTATACTCCTCAAACACATGATTTCTTAAACTTTTGGATTAACAAGATTTCATCTTTGGACCACACATTGGACATGCAAATTTTCCCTTTGTTTGAAGACCTACAAGATAACGATACAATTGGATTAAATATGTAGATTTTTAGAATTAGAATTATTACGTACAACTTGAATTTACCATAACATACCACATAAATGTGTCAACCCTGGAGCATCATGAATTGTCCACAAAAGCATTGCATGTAATTGAAATTGTCTTTCTCCAATTGGCCTAGAGATGTCATACATAGTGAAACCATTCCATAACACCAACAACTCGTCGATAAGAGGTGCAATATATACATTCTTATATTTCACTTGGTACTTACCTAGTTGAATTAACAACAACATTAGATAATTATTGTAGCCATTTCACTCCAAGACTTATAATTACATGTAAATAACTATAAAATAATAAAATACCTGGAACAATAATTGCCAACATAATGTGCTCCCTCTTTATTGACATCCATGGAGGAAGGTTATTATTGATAACAAAAATAGGTCACACCGAGTAAACAGATCTCATCTCTCCATACAAATTGACACCATCTATTGCCAGAGAAAGCTTGATATTTTGAGGTTCTTCTTTAAAGTGTGGCCACTTTTCCTCTATGTCCATAAATGATGAACCATCTATAGGCATTCAAATAATGGCATCTTGACTTCTGCCGTGTGCATGGTAATCCATAAATTGTGCCAAACTATTACACCTAAATAATCATTTTAGATGTGGAATAATGGGGATGTAACAAAGAACCTTGCAAGGCACCTTTTTTGTCATTTGATCATCTTGATATCTACTTGTATGGATTTCAGGGCATTCTATTGCATTTTCATGTTCTTTATGATAAATAATATGATCTTTGGGACAAGCATCTATTACTTGATACTTCATTCTAATATATTTCATAGTGGCACATAATTCTCAGTACGAATGAGGGAGAACATTTGATGGTGGTAACAGAAACTCACCTATCAATCTATAACAAAAAATATAAGTCATTACTATAAACAATCTTAATGGTACATGTTTCACCTTTTATAGACTATAATGATGTATATGACAAACCTTAGCATACGTGACATTGCTATGTTGGATAAACCATTCATAACCTTCAAATTCACTAACAACAATACATCAGAGAGAAGAGTAGATTGGGAGCCTTCATAAAGGGCCATGTTCACCTTCTCAAGTAGAGGTATATCATGGATGATGTCAAGGTCATCCTCATCATAATCATCATCATCATTAGCACCAGCACTAGCAGCACCAATACCAAATGTGTCAATGATCAATGCATTCATACCATCATCTTCAAATGTGTTTTCTAGTGCATGATCATCATCTTCTATGGGATCATGATCTTCAGCTTCAATACTCACACCTTCATGTTCCTCTATATTCACACTAGGGAGATCAACCTATAGAAAAATGATGATAATCAAACCCCCCTTCAATGTGATAATCAAACCTCCTTCCATGGTTCATATGTATATTAATTGTGAAAATAATCTAAAAAACAACTTACCACTGGATGATAATCAAACCCCCCTTCAATGTGACCATTCTCCCTACAATGTCTCTTTGTTGTTTTGATTTTGATTCTTCTTGTCTTTAAGCCATTACAACTCTTGCATGGACAATAACATTTTTCATCTCCTTCTCTTTGAAAGTTAGACAACAATCTAGCGATTGTCTCCCTATTTTGATCGAATTCCCTTGTATTATCTGACATGATCCTTAATGTGTATATCTGCAAAAAAAATTGGACATGTTGTACTTGATGTTTATATCTTCACATATGGTTTTGATAGCAAATGGTTACTCTATTTTCTCATGGTGAGAACTCTTTAGTTGTGACAAAAAATGGCAAAAAAAAAAATGGCATGTTATGGTAGGTTTTATAAATGATATGTTACTTTGTAGATTTAACTTTAGGTATAGCTTCTCATAGCTTCCTATGTGTTTCATCCTTCATGTATACACTTACTTCGACCAAACTTTTAATTTTATGACAGATTTGGCTAAACGCTTTGTAGGAAACCAAGTAAGGGGTATTCTTGAGTTCAAACACATTGAGTTGCTACAACTGAATTATAAATCATGAATTCACTATAAAATTAATGTATTGCTCTAGATTTCATGTGGACATTTTGTCAAATGGTTGTCATGTATTTTTATTCAAATGGAGTTATATCATTTGGAATGGATATATGATAGGTTGATATCAAATTCTATGTCAAGATTTACAACATTAAATTGATCATAGTTGGAAGAATCAGACACAAGAAGAATATGAGTATAGCCAATTTTTAGAAGAATATGAATGAATGAAAACATACATAAGTGAATGAACATAAATAATGAAGGTACTAGACATTTCCTGAAGTAATGAAGTGTTGACCCGACGTTCAATCCAGTATGCTCCTGTATGATCTAGAACCTGCAAGGAAGAAAAATATGGGGTTAGATCCAAAGGATATAAGCAATGCTTGCCACCCTATTACTGATCCTCATCTACAATTATGTATGTGCATAGTGAAACCATACACTTATAAAAGGAACTATGCTACAGAACATGTTATCAGAATAGCAAAGACAGAAAGTGTGGAAGCATAGAAAGGAGATCAACACTAAAAGAAGAAGTAAGTGGTTGCATTTATGTCTCTATGAATACCTGATGAATCACTATTGTGACTGCATCATCCAAATAGTGCAACAACAATACTAGATGTTGTTGTTCCATCTGGTGTTGCTATGGCATCATTTCCAAATGATGCATCCACAACAATAACCACCATGCCCATCAACATCTTCACATTTGGAATGTTTGATGACCCGCAAGCTTTGAGAGCTAGGGAATCATTACATTTATGTCTCTATGAACACCTAGTGAGTCACTATTGTTACTGCATCATTCAAGTAGTGCAAAAGAAACACTAGATGTTGTTGTTTCATTTGGTGTTGTTGTGACATCATTTCCAAATGATGCACCCACAATAGTGAACATATGTATAGCATGGTGTTGAAGCAGTGAACACAACATGTGAGTAAACACATCCAACATGGTGCCCTAGTCTATAACTCACGGGCTGTACATGGAGAAGGAAAAATAGTGACCAAATTTACATCATGTATGCCCATATCAAAACTCACGGGCCCCAAGCAGTGAGAAAATTAGTCATAAATGGATGCCCTAGCTTCAAAGCTCACAGGTCATAAAAAAAGATATGGCATAAAACCAGTGAAATACAATGCAATTTGAATCTATAGTAAATACACATAAACATCAAAGAATGCAGAGAAGATGAGGAGTGAAACTTGAATGTCTACCTTGAATCAGTGTAGAGTTAGGGTCTAGTTCATGCACGCAAAAGTCCAGTGCCCTCTTCATGCACACAACTCAATCACAAAAATTAGAAATGAGCCTTTGTTTTTCTTTTTTTTGTTTTGTTTATAATCACTTATGTTCAATCCTTAGTAATGGTTCTTGTTACCATATTTTTCATGTATATATTTTTCATATATATATATGCCAAATAACTTGTATATACTATACAAGGAAAGGAACTGAAAGATAAAATCATCTGGGCTCACATAGGCTGTGAGCATAGCCAACTTTCAAAAGAATATGCAAGAGTACATGCATACATAAGAGGATGAACATAAATAATAAGGGTACCATACATTGCCTGAAGTGATGAATTTTTTACCCGGGTATGAATCCAATGTGCTCTTGTGTGATCCAGAACTTGCAAAGAAAAGAGAGACAAAGGTAAGATAAAAAAATATCTAAGCAATGAGATAAAAAATGTAGACCTTGAACCTTTTGTGTATCCTTTGCCTTTACAAGGATCCTAATAGTCATAATTTTCACTATTTCAAGCATAATTTTGATACAATCATTTAGAATTCCTTTGAACTAGTTGTGTTGAAACCATAACAATGAAATCTATATTTGATCGTACTCATAATTTGTGAAACATTGAGATTAACATGGTGATTCCCAACATGCTCGAGAGAGTGTTCCTTTTTCATTAATGTCATCTTTGTAGCCTTAAAAAACTTGACATTGATGTCTTCTATTTGTAAGTGTTTGCTTGAGACCTATGATAATCGACCAAGCATTGTTGTGATGCATTGCAGTGCCATTATTGGTAGGACAATTTTTGGGGGACTAAGTTATGAAACCCTTGGTTGTATGGAGCACTCTGACAATGTAAAAGATGCACAAGTAACTAATAATTGTATCATTTTAGCAATTTTTGGTTTAGTTCAAAGAGATTTAAAAACCAAATTAGGCTTTTTTTTATTGTAGCTTTTAGATTAAGCATGTCTATTTTTTAATAGAGTCATTTCTAGCATAAATTTGGAATGCCTAGAAACATTTTTGTAAAATGTTTCTTCTGTTAGAGGAAGCACACCTTTGCTACCAGCTCAATAAAATTTGAGCAAGGAGAACTTAGATTTTTTTTTTAGGTTTCTTTTGTATTGTTATTTTGTGGAAGTTTATAATAGTCTTCTATTTATTTATTGTTTTAGTAAGTTCCTCTTGATTTTTCTAATCCTGCAAATAGTTTGCAAATTTAATTATTTGAGATATTAAATGATTTGGTAAAGAAATTAATTGCCAAAATGAAAATTAGTATGTATTATTAATTGTTTACGATATTACAAAAAGGGAGAAGTCAAAGTCTTTGGCTTTTTGTAATTAGCACAACCTTCTGCTCCTTCCTCTTGGTTCCACCAACTACTACTACAAATGAAGTTTGTACAAATTTGATTCCACTAGCAAGATGAAGGTACGTTGTATGTTTCCAACAATTTTTTATATATATGGCCAATTCAACCTTATCAAACATAATTTATTTATACTATGAGTTATTTAAATTTCACACCCAAACTATATTTTCTTTGATTAGATTAGTTTCTGGATTTGATTGTGTAGATTTTTTTCCATCAACGTTTCAGATCATACTACATGATCCATCATCAGGATGTCAAAGAGAAAGAGCAAGAGGACAAGAAATGGTAGAATGTAGATCTAAAAGGCAATAAAAGGAGGAGAAGGGAGAAGGGAAAGGAGAGAGAGAGGAGAGATACACAGGGATAAAAAATAATAAAAAATGGTTTGACCTACACCTCAACACTAGAGGAAAAAATAAAGTCTCACTCCAAAAATCAAAATTCTATAACACTTTGTTGTCATTCGAGAAAAAATAAAGTTGAAACTTGTTAACTCCTTCACATTTAAGTTCTCACTTTACCCCTTTCTTTCGATCATTTAAAATGTATGCTTATGTTGTTAATTATTTTGGGATGATTACAATTGGAGGTGCATTATTTATCCCACCTACCTTCAACTGTACACTTCCACAAATTTGTAAAACTATGCATCAGGTTTCACAATCTATAATTGTAGTGGTTATATCTCATTGTGCCCGTGCAATCTATCTTATGTTCAACCCAAGATTGTTTAAATATCCCCCATAATATGGACTAATACAATTATACGTAGTTGTTTTTTTTAGTTTTCACCCATTGATAATTGAATGGATATTTCTTTGATCATTATTTTGTGTTCACTAACACATGTCAATAATGCCTACTACAATATCAAAAACACGTTTAATCAAATTATGCATTCTTATATTCCTTCCTTCCAGTTTGACGAGTGACAAATCAAAGTTATTAATTGGATTTATGGCTTGATTGGAGTTTGAATAATGAGACTACAAGCTAGAATCAACTCTCTGTTCTATATGTTGTTTCTCTTTGTACTGATGTAAAATGTGGCATCAGATTTTGGTGTATATTGTAGGCTCTTGTTAGGGGTGGTTGTAGATTATGGTGTTGTAGTGACATTGTAAATAATTGCACCATAGTTGAAACGGTTGGGCTGTAAATTGTTTTTTTTTATGAAGGGTGAAGGGAAGCATTTCTATCAACTTGGAAATTTTTTTATGGAGAGAGCTCAAATGAAATGAAAATAAGGAAATAAATATGGTTTCCTATCCTCGGGAGGGGGATTATTGAAGAGGGTACAAAAAAATGGTCATTCCAAACCCTCCAAGGACCTTAACACCTATTTTTTGTCCTATCTTCACTCACCATGCACTCACACTATGGTCTTTTTACTCCAAAACTCAAACTATCCATTCTAGGCCATCAAACCCTAATCTTTGTAGTATAGTAGCAACTATTTTTCATGGTTTTCACAAAAAAATTCCAAATTAATTAGAAAATTAATTACATATTTGAATACCCTTTTTCAAGTTGTATAACATATGTCAAAATCAAGACTATATGTTTTGGAACATCACACCTTAAAATTACTTATTCATGTTTTCCAACTAGGCCTAATAGGTTCAATTAACAAATCAGCCCTATTAAGGACTCACTCCCATAACTTTCCACTTTCAACAGTGTCTTAAAATTACTCTAATTAGAGTATTATACCATCAATTTTGATCTTTGACCCTTCTAGATACAAAAGCCCCAAATTTGTCTCAAAAACCCCTAGAAACTGGGGCTCGCTCAATGTCTTGTTTCCCAACACCATAGAAAATCAATAAAAGTTGATTCACCATTATTTGACCATAATATGATGGGTTCAATCATAAAATACCCCCCTCCAAATGCTAGAATGTCTATTGATGTACCCTTGCACCAATTTCACGACCCTTGTGTACCATTCAAACTCATTAAACTCCTTCAATCACTCTCAACTTGCAAACTCTTCTTCTTTACTTTTTCATACATTTTCAAAATTAGGCAAATGAGATATAATTGGAAAGGTAATTTAAATAACTTTCTAGTTGTGGTGGTATCATATTTAGATTATACTCAACAAAAAAATTCGTACTTAGTAAAATTTTGATCTATAGTTTCAACTTTCGAGCTCATATATTTTCACTAGTATCTCCAATTCTTGTGATTCTTGTAGTGTTAGGAAGGTAATTCAGAGCTATTCACACATATACTATTGATCCTCTCCTTATGTTGTCCTCAATGCCAAACACACTAACTAGTTAGTATGCCTATGATCATTTGGATGCATGAACTACTTAGGATCAATTTGTTACTCATTTGGATACTCATTATTTGGATTATTTGGATATGCTCATTTGTTGATCCTTCATTTATCACATGTTTTTGTTACATGATACATTTAATGAAATTTATGATATATTCAATGACATTGCATTGATCATTTGGTAAATTAATTTTTGTTGAATCAGTTTGGTTTCACTGATAATTTGTTTTGAGTCCTATGAAGGCATTTGCACTTAATGTCATTTTGGTACTCACATTTAAGTTCAACATGGAACTTGTCATGTTTACATGACATAATAATCAGTTTTATAGAATGATAGGGTAATTAATTCATGGTCTTTATGAAATTGACACATTCAGAAAGTTCGTTCATTTTGATACTTGAATAGATCAATTTCAGTTTTCTATCTAGACAGTTAGATTATGAATCAGATTTGTAGAATAACAATGCTCATGAAGTTGTATTATGCTTGAGTAGAATGTGCAAAGAGAAGATGTGCAACTATCCATTGTGATGTGCTTTGAAAATAATATCTTTTAGAGTTGATAGAGTTTGTGGCAGTGAATGTGTGTGTTGTGTTTTAGCATGATATTGGTTGCAAATATGAAAGACTAGATGTGAAAATATCAGTCATGATGCACTTGGAAATAATATCATTCAAAGTTGATAGAGTTTGAGGCATTGAATATGCAAGTTGTATTTTTAGCATGATATTGGTTACTTGACAAAGTGGTTGAGAAATGTTTCACTATCAAGAGATCTATCTTCATTTTAATTCATCAATTTCATGTGCCTTCTAGAAGACAATATGTCCTTTTGGAAACTTGTGCAATTTTTTTCTTTTCCTAGATTTGTGCACTTTAGTTTGCAAGATACCTTGTATGTCACCTTTAGATCATGTGTCTCATTTTTGAAAGTCCATCGTATCTTTTCCTAAGGTTGTGCCTCTTAGCTTGCAAGTCCAAATCAAGAACAATGAGCTTCCTTGGCCTTTGGCCTAAATCACTATATTCAATTTATTCTTATAGTGAGTGTGATTCTCATTGTGGATTTTTCCTCATAAGGTTTTCTATGTAAAAATATAGTGTTCACATGTTTTGTGTTAATTGCATTATATTTTATTGATGGTTAATTGGATAAAGATAATTGATAAGTGTTTGTGACAAGAAAAAGTTTAAGGTAAATACTTAATATTGATTCACCACCCTCTCAATCTTGTGGCGTGTTCAACAATATGTAAATATGTATACTTGACTACTTTATTAAATTCAAATCGTTAGATGCATGTTTGGTATTCTAAATATATATATGTTAGACATGTTTTCTTAAGGATAAATCTCTGCTAGAGGTTTATAATATTTTCATAAGTCTATCAAGAATGACAACAAGGAAAGGTGATAACTTCAAAAAATGGTCAAATCTATAATTTGTTTATGCTATCTATGTACAAAGAAAATTATAAAAATATGATACATGAAGAACCATGTTTAATACTCGTGTATGCATATGATTTGTGGAGTCTATTATGGATATCCTATTTTAGAAAGTAGTGTGTGAACAAAATGACCAAGTAATATTTGTGTGGTTAATTATCTTAAATATTTAGTTAAAGTAATAAAAAACACTTCTTGCATTGCTGGTTTAATGCATCTAAAACTAGAAATTAATCGAATGTGTCATGCATGACTTGATGACATAATAGCAAAATATTTTTGGCTCTGATAAGCCATATTAAACATTTTACAACCCAAATGTATGTAGTTGTGAAAAATTGTTTCCTTACTAGCCTAAATAAATACATGATGCCCTAGTCTATTACTCATGAGTTGTACATGGACAAGGAAAAAAAGTGACCAAATTTACTCATGTATACCCATATCAAAACTCATGGGCCCCAAGAAGTGAGAAAACAAGTAATAAATGGATGCCATTTGCATACAATGGCATTTGAATCTACAGAAAATACACATAAAAAAAGACATGGCATAAAACTAGTAAAACTTGAATGCCTACCTTGAAACTTGAATTCCCAATTCGCGCATGCAAAAGTCAAGTGCCCTCTTCCCGCACAAAAAAGACCAGTGCCCTCTTCCCGTACGGTGCCTCTTCGCACACACAAAAGTCCACTACACTCTTTGCGCCATGCAAAAGTCCAGTTCCCTCTTCGCGCCATGCAAAAGTCGAGTGCCCTCTTCACGACTGCAGCTCTTTGAACACAAAAATTACAAATCACACTTTCTTTTTCTTTTTTTTTAAATTTATAATCACGTGGGTGTCAAAATTATGACATCACCATCGTTATTACGACACCGTCGAGGGCACTTGCAAAAAAAACACAAATGGTAGTGTCGTCACAAATTGGTGTTGAAATTGGACCCCAAATGTTGTAGTGTTCTCACATCAAAGGATGTAGTTCCACAAGTATACTTTACAAATATTATTATTCTTTTGGCTTTACCTACTGTTGGTGCTAAAAAATCTAGGACTATTTTTGGCTAACTGACAGGCACACAAGTGCCTCTGTAATTTTAGCTTGATTGAGCCAAGGTTGGTAGGCCTGAATTCACAAGTGCCCTATGCTGCACAAACGCATGCATAGACAAACATTCCTTCTAAAGGGGTAAGCAAATCCTTGGAGGAAAATGATCTAATTTCCTAATAGTTGTATCAAGTATGAAATCTAAACTAATATTACACTACTACTAAAACCTAATTATGAATGCTTTATAAAGAAGAAATCAGATTTATATGTAAACTACAAAGAAGAACCAGATAAAAATTTTGAATGAAATGAGATTAGTGCCTAATGAAAATTTGGGTGTAGAGTCGATTTATTTTCAGTCCTACGTATAATCAAAGACAGTTTGAAGAGAACTTACTCCTATAAAGCAAGACTATCATCCTATAGGCTTCCACTTGATCACAACTCAAAATAATTCATACAATTAATCCTATCGAGTTTAACCCAAATTAAGGGACTGACAAGAACAATTGTAGGTTCACATACCATACAATTGATACTCGAATTGCATAAATTAACTTTGAACTATAAAATCAGGGAATAAAACACAGTAGAACACCCCAGTACACAGATTATCTGAAAAACTAATTGAAAATAAATGATATATAACCTCAAAAAATATAAAAAAAATTATCTGACATAACATTGAAAAATTGCATTTGAAGTCCAAAATTTGTAGTTGCGGGTGATATTGTCCCAATTGTGTCATGTCCCAATTGTTTACAAATGTTTCAATATAAATACATTGATCAAAGGTTTTTTATGAAAAGACATACCCTTTGACAAAAACCTAATCCCTAAGACTAACCCTAAAATTACACATTTAACCATATAAATGGTTTTTAGGGAAAAACATTTCCCGTATAACAAACTTAATTCATTATATCTTCAGGTGTTTGTGCATAATAATCCAATGTTTAATTCCTGCACAAAAACATTTGAAATTAAATAATCTTTCAATAAGATTTAAAATTAAAATCACTATATTTAATAATGTTTTAAGCTTTCAATATGATCCCAATTTAAGATTATTTAATTATTAACTAATAATATATCAAATAAACTTAATACAATCATGACATAGTATATACAAATGTTTATTGATAAAAAGTGCCAATAAAATTTAAATAATTAATCATAGGTACTTACTTTAAAAATCAAAACATAAAAATATCCTATTAATAAGAGAATACTTAAAATCATTTAATAGGAGTATATAGTTTTATGTTTAAAATTTAATTTTAGCTTTCAGAATTTAACCATAATGCATTTACTTTTTAAAAATATCCTTTATCAAACATAAGGCAATATAAATCACACATAAAAATATTTCTAAGACATTAGGGTATAAAAGTTTTATTACCCTAAAAAGAGGGGAGCACTTTCCCTAATATCACAATAAAAGTAATTTACATAGGGTAAGTGCAATAATACTTTTTAGAAAAATAACAACCCTAATGTTAAGAAATATTTCTAATGTAAAAATAAGATAAAAACTTACCACTTTATAAAATGCATTAAGTTTAAGGCAAAATAATCTCACTTTCTAAACAAAACCCTAAATATGCATTTCATGAAATGACGGTGAAAAATAATAATAAGAACATATATTCAAATCACCAAATTAGTATTTCCTAAAATGAAAAAGTTAAAAACAAATCACATATGGTAAGATATAATCAATTATGCGCATTTCACCCTAATAGTTTTATTTAAAAAAATTAAAATTACAATAGGGTAAAATAAAAAATTACATTTAGGTATTTTTGAAAAATAAAGATTTATGCTAATTGAAATTTATTTCAAAACCTATAACATTACCAAAATAAATTACTTTATTATACTTTTTCACTTTAGGGTTTAAGGGTAAATTAGAATGAAACCTAAAAATAATCACATTAGTAATGAATCAAAATCTCGTAAAATATAAAACCATTTTGAGACATACAAGACAAATCCAATTACATTTATAACCTAACATTTTATCCCTAAATTACTAAAGGGAATAAAATAATTTATAATTTATCCTTTTATCTCTACCCATATTCTCAAGGAATAAAATAGGATAATCAGTTTGGGTAGGTCAGGTAGTTAGGATAGGAAGAAAGGGTGGGTCGAGAGGTTGAGTCTTCAACTCCACCTCCCTACTCTTTTTTTTCTCTAAAAACTAATAAAATAAATAATACATAGGAAAGGAACATTTCATATTTGAATTTAAAATAATTAAGGCAAGAAAAACTCCCTGTGTGAGAAATTGTATTGATTTTTTCACATGTACATGAAAATGTAAATAAATTAGTTCCTCTTCCAAATCCTCTTGAAGAATAATAATAGACTAATTGGTTAGAGGGTAGAAGGGTAGGTAGGTAGGAAAGAAGGGTTGACTTGCAAGGTTGAGTGTTCAACTCCCTCTCGCCACCTTTTTTATTTAACCACCTTATTATTTATTAATTTTATAATTATTTATTTTATTTCAAAATATACATGCATTAAATTTATTGAAATAAAATAACTAAAAACCCATATCATGAATATAGAATAATGACAAATATTTATGTTTTTAATCATTTTAATTTTTTACATAGGGAAATTACATAAAAATAAAAATAGAGATTATACTTCCCTGATGTTTTGCGTATTTAGAACCTGAATTTTAAGGTGTCAACAGTGGCTCTTATTGGGGACATGCATTCATGCTTGGATGCAACGAGAGTCCAGTTATCTTTGGAAAAGCATACCATAGTAAGAAAAGAATCATGAGGCTAGGACAAAGTAAAACAAAATAAAATAATGTACAAGTTTGGAGAATACTTCTTGTTTTAAGAGAAAAAGGGCTTCAAATAATGACCATGAGTTGGGAACTCCTGAATAACTTCATCAGTATCCTGTAAATAATATGAATTCTCACTTGCCTTTGAAACAACCATGTAAGGTCCTAGCCATAATGCCTCGAACTTACCATGTTTTCCTTTATCATGGTCTTTTGCATTCCGTTTTAGTACCCAATCACCTTCTCTGAAAGGCATGTCTGATGCTCTTTTGTCATGAAGGGTCTTAATTTGTCATTATTGTTGAAGATTCCTTTCTTGTGCTATTCTTCTCATCTCATCTAGCTCTAATAACTAGCTCAACCCGTCTTCCATAAAATTTACGTCCCCAAGCTCTTCTTCCTAAATGAATTTGTAAACTGGTAGGAGATTATTTAATGGTAACCTTTCTTGTTTTCCATAAACCAATTCATAAGGAGAAAAACCTGTCGATCTTTTCACTATTACCATGTCTTCCCACAAAGCTAGACCTAGCTTTGAATCCCATGCCTTCTTATTATTGCTCAACATTCTTTTGATAATCTTTAGTATATTCTTATTGCTTAATTCTACTTGACCGTTCCCTTGTGAATGATACTGGGATGAATATGATAGGCTGATACCATATTTTTTGCAAAATTCTAAAAATTCCTTAGATCTAAAACACATGCCATTGTCACAAAGAATCTTGCAAGGTACTCCAAATCTGGTAAGTATGTTGTCTGTCAAAAACTTGATGACCACCTTGCTTGTAGCTTCTCTCGTAGGTATATCTTCAACCCATTTCATAAAGTAGTTTGTTGCAACCAATATCCACTTGTGACCTCCACTCGAAGCATCTACAATTTCCCCAATAAATTCTATTCCCCACATTTTGAAAAGTTCCTCATTTTGTAAAGGAATAATGGGTAAAGTACCATTGTATTTCAGTTTTTTGGAGAACTTCTAACAAGATTCACATTTCTTAACATACTCAATACAATCCTTGAATACATGGGGCCAATAATACCCAGCTTTCAATATCTTATGAGCTATTGTCTTAGTTGAAAAGTGACCGCTGCATACCCCATCATGCAACTCTTTAATAACTGACTTAGCCTGATAGGTGTCTAGATAGAATAAGAGGATACCATCATTATTTTTCCAATACAAGTCTCCTTGAATCAATACACATATTGATGCTTGTAAATTTATAGCTCTTTTCTGATTATCGCTTAGACCATCTTGACATTTCATATGCTTTAAGAAGTAGACTATGTCTGTGTACCATGGAAAATGTTCGATGCTCATTTCTACACTTTCCAAATCTACTTGGTTTACTTGGGCTGCATCCAAATTTGTCTCTACCATGAGTTTAGCCAACCCTTGTCCTTTGATTAACTTAGTGATCTAAATTTTAATGTCAAATTCTTGAACCTGATTAATCCATCGACATCTTTTTCTTGTGACTTTTGATTGTCTCAATATATCCTTAGTTGCTACATTAGGTACATACACCACAATCTTAGCTCCAACCAGATAAGGTCTGAATTATTTCACTGCTTTTACTAATGCATAAGCCTTCTTTTCATGTATATCATAGCTCAACTCAGAAGATTGTAAGGTTTTACTGAAGAAAGCTATTGGTTGCTCATATCCTTCATCATTTTTTTGTAGTAGAACCACTGCAATGGTGTGGAAAGAAGTGAAAGAGAACAACTGAAATTGCTTTGAGAAATTAGGAGATTTTAACACTAGAGCTTCTTTGATCACTTTCTTAATGTTGGAAAAAGCTTCTAAGGCCTCATCTATCCAATTTAGAATTGCATTCTTCTTTAACATCTTTGCAATAGGTTTCATAATTTTTGAAAAATTCAGGACAAACCTCCTCACAAAGTTGATTTGTCCTAAGAAGGATTGAATCCCCTTAACATTTTTAGGAATTTGAACCTTAGCAATTGCTTCAATCCTTTCTAGGTCTATTCTGATTCCTTCCCTAGAAACAATGTGACCAAGAAGTTTACCCTCGGTTACCCCAAAATGACATTTCTTTGGATTTAAGGATACTCCATATTCAAGGGCTCTTTTGAAATTTTTCTCTAAATGTTTGCAATGGTCTTTTGCCTTCTTGGAACAAGTTGTGATGTCGTCCTGATATATTACCATGATAATATCAATGAAATCCCCAAAAGCCACATCCATGGCTCTCTAAAAAGTAGCTCCGGCATTCGTAAGTCCAAAAGGCATTCTTGCATAAACATATGTACCCCATGGCACAGTGAATATTGTTTTGTACTGTTCTTCTTCTTTAACCTTCACCTAATTGTACCCAGAGAACCCATCCATCATGGATAAAAATTCATTCCCTGTAACCTTTTGTAATAATGCCTCCATATTCAGCAATGCATAATTATCCTTTAATGAAGATATGTTTAGGTTTTTGAAATCCACACAAAGCCTAATATCTCTATTTTTCTTCCTAACAGGTACCAAGTTAGAAACCCAAGTGGAGTGCCTAATTGGCTTGATGACACTAGCATCCCTCATCTTGATGAGTTCCTCCTTCATCTTAGGAGCCAAAGTTGGATTGATAAATCTCTGCCTTTGTCTAAAAGGCTTTGCATTAGGTCTTAGTGGTATCTCATGTTGGAACAAGTCTTCTCTATAGGCCTTAAGATCATCGTAGGACCAAGCAAAAACATGTCTGTATTTTCTTAATAAACTAACAATATCAGCTCTGATTTTAGGAGTTAGTTTTTTACCAATGAAAACCTCTTTAGGAGTATGTTCATTTCCTAGATTTATCTTCTCTACTTCCTCTTCATTTCCTAGATTTATCTTCTCTACTTCCTCTATAGTAGTATTATCCATTTTAACCCTACTATTAGAATCCTTATTATCAAACATTCTCTCTAATGCCACAAGGCCCTTAGGCATTTTATTATTTTTAAGTTGAATTACTTCTTTTCCAAATAAAGTATCCTTTTCTTCTATTATTTCAACATAAGCATTCAAATCAATAAATTGATCCTCATACCTTTCTTCACATGCAAGAAATTTTATGATGTCACAATCATCCTCAAAGACTTGCCAATTATGAACGTTATCAGGTATGGTTGGTCTTGATTTGATTTCTACCTGTGCAATATCTTCACATGGAATATCATTATGCTTAACTGCTAGGTTAGCCATGAAATCAACAAGAATATTTTCAGACCTTTCTATCCAAGTTATTGAAAAAGCATCAAAATATTCTATTTAATCCCAAACTTCATTCTTGTACCTTTTTAGAGTATGATTCTTAGTAACAAACCTATCCTGAACTTGAGATACAACCAATTTAGAATCCCCATAAATAGAAAGAAGTTTGATACCATGCTTACCTACTATTTTTAGACCTAGTAGAAGCGCTTCGTATTCTGCAGTATTGTTAGCACACTCAAAAGCCAATAGAAAGGAATATTTAAAAGATTTCCCATTTGGGGATATAAAAACTACACCTACTCCATTACCATTTTTGCTACATGATCCATCAAATAACATTTTCCAAATGAAATCACTATTTTCCTTAGCATATATTTCAATAGGACTAGTATTTTCAAGGACATTCTTATGAATACTTACTTGTAAATTCTCCATGTCGGTATGGAAAAAGTATTTAATTTGACCGGGGTCAACATCTTCAATGATATAAGTGGATCTTGGTTCCTTGTTAATCCTTATAATCCTATCATTCACTGGGATAGAAGCATAAGATAGATCTAATTGGACATTACCACCTACTAAATTAGACCATTGTCTAGATAATAGCATCCCATAACTAGGTGGTACTTCTACAATAGTAATATCAATTTTATAAGACTTTTCAGGACAAGAAGGAAACTTAAATTCAAAATTTTTCATTATTCCAATAACTGGAACCGATCTATAATCCATAGCGTAGCATTTTCCATAAGTAGTATCCACATTCATTCCTAATTCTTTCATTACTCCATGAGGCATGATATTAACTGCTGCTCCAAAGTCTAACATACAATTTTTAACTAATTTACTGTTTATCAATAAAGTAAAAAAGAAAGGATCTACTTTAGTAGCATCTTCATTAACAGAAGTTCCTAGGTAAATAACTGGTAATTCTTCATTATCCTTTTGTTCCTTTGAATCCTTTTTAACAACATCATTTATTATTTTGATCATTTCATTCCTACAGTCAGTTAATTTCACTATTTCCATTAGAGGGATAGAAATTTTTACCTGAGATAGCGCTTGAGACATGAATGAGGTACAGTTTGAAATTTGCTTACCATTTCTTTTCTTATCCACTGGTTTGCTTATCTTTAATGTATGATCAGTTTGCTTTTTGGGGATATCTACTTTTACTTTCTTTACCTCAGCATTCTTGTTTGAAATTTTGAACATTCCTACCACTTGTTCATTACTTGAGTTTACATTTCTGTTCCTTAAGCGATAGTTTCTAAGAAACTGTTCCATTGCTGCTACAATGTATGACTCTCTTTCCATTCAGTATGATAAGGCATGTATTACAACCTATATCTATCATTCCTATTGAAATTTCTATCATTTTTTCCTACTTGAAAATGATTTTTATTTTTTTGCAAATTTTTCATTAAGCTCACTAACTCATCCATCTTATCACCTTCTTCATTCCTTTTTGGGGCTATAGAATTGAAAATCCTGGGATCATTTCTCCTATCCACTCTCCCAATAGCTATTCTATTATTTTCAATGGTTAATGCAATCTTAAGAGCTTTTTGTAATGTTGTCGGGTTATGAGACCTTATCTCATAATTCGTTTTGACGTCAAAGGCTATCAAATAAAAATTTATTAAAAAGGAATCAACAGGACAAATTTCTTTTGGAATTTTATTCAACACCTTGTTAAACCTTTTGTTAAGTTCTTTCACCATCTCATTCACATTTTTCTTTATAATAGTTAATTCATGAGATGCAAAAGATGGATCTCTGTGATCCCCAAATTCTTCCATAAACTGATCAACAAAACTTTGCCAACAATTAATAGATCTATCAGGCAAATTTCTATACCACTCGTCTGCGCTATCCTTGAGTGAATGCACAAATATTTTCATACACACATCTTTATATGTTATATCAAATTCATATACAAGATTTTTTACATTTATAACATGTTGTTCTGTTAACTATGATCCATCACCAGTGAATTTAGGGATAACAGCTTTTAAGTTATTAGGTATTGGATCAAGAGAGCATATAATATTTGAAAAATCTAATTGTTTATATCTCTCATTAATCTCTTGAAATCTGACATCAAATAGATTTCTATTTTGATTATTATTCTGAAAGTATTGATTTTGGCACACGGGATTACCTCTCTAGTGTTGATTTGCCTAGTTACCATATTGACCTGTGTGAGGTTGCTGAGCCATATTCATTGGATTATGCATCCATCCTCCATGCTATTGATATTTTTGTTGTCCCAGATTCCCACACTGTTGATTCCTGCCCATACCATATTGTGGTACATAATTTTGACCTCTGCTTGGATGAGCTGAACCCTATATTTGTTGTGTAGGATTTCCTCTAGGCTGCATATTAATATGAATTTTTCCTCTTCCCTGTGTGTAATTTCCATAATGTTGCAAATGCTCATTGCTTACATCATCTGTGTAAGTATTAAAATATTATGCATCACCCTGGCTTTGTGCATGGTTTCCTGGATATATGTAACCTTTGGTATTTCTAGTGTGATTATGTCTTCTTTCATTTTCAATATAATGGTTATACACTTTATTTCCTCCACTATTAATGTTCTGGTTACATATATAATTACTTTGTTGTGAATGAATATCTTTATTACCTTCTATATCTTCAAAGTTGGCATGGATATTCTTTTTATCATTATCATTTTCATTCTGCACAAATTGATGAATCTAGTTGGTTGTCTATTAAAATTAATATTACCTTCTTCCTTTGCATATGTGTGAGTCCCGGATTGCTGCATGTATTTACATCGTTGGGTATTATATTCGCTATTACCAGGCTATGCATGATGGTCTTCACCATTCCAGCCATTAGTAAATTTGTTTGGTTGCTGATGTGTATGGTTTTTATCCTACACAAAGTGCTTCATATGATGATTTTCATTTCCCTAGCCGTAAATAAATCCATTTGTCTATTCTTTCCCAATTTTTGCTCCATTATCTAACTACTTATATGTATTAATATCCAGCTACACACAAAACTCTTCATATTCCTCCTCCTTCTATGCGAGTACATGGATCTTATTTGGCTCTTTGGCTTGCTGGAATTGATGCGGCTGACATTGCCTATTATATATCTCGTAATTACTAGCATGTTGAGTGTTGTTTTATTGTGAATCTCTTTGCCCATGATACACATTCCGTGTATCTCGTGTGGACTACTGATGTGGCATGTGAGTATGCTACTCATCCTTTTGGCTTTGCATAGGTCTATATGTGTCATGCCCATAATTTTTCACTCAAAAACACAACTTTTTTTTTAAAAGCTAATAAGTTATGTCTAAGGTTAGCAGTTGACTAAATTTGTATAGTTGATCTTGAGAAGATGAGAGTCAATTAGATTGTCGCAAAACAAAAGTACGTAAAAGAGTTGAATCAATTTTCCTTTACAAATGTTGGTGATATAGGTTACTAGTTGAATTAGTTTTATCAAGGAATTAGATCTAGAAAGTGAAGTTGCAACCAAAGTTAACCTAACGTTTAAGTTCTTTCATGATAGTAGCCAACTAATAATTTTAGCTATACTAATACCGAATAATCGAGCCTAAAGCCAATGCTATCCTACAATGAGTCGTTTAGATTCATTTATTAAAGCATTATGATAATATATCAAATTAGCTAAATAATAGATTTTCAAATTTCATTAAACATAAAGTTAAGGTAAAATTTAACTTATAATTTCCTATAATTTATTCCATAATTCTCGTATGTTCAACCCTTTAATGGCTTAACTAAAAAAAATACTTGTTGATTAATAATTATATTAATTATTAGTATTTAATAATTAATAGAATTATTACATATCAAAGTAAAAGAATTTTTTTTTAATTAATTACAAATATTAATTAATATTATCAATATTAATTAATATAAATATTAAATAATATAAAATAAAATAATTATTAAATAATATTTATATTAATTAATAATATTAATATTAGTTAATATAAATATTAATTAATAATAATAATTAAAAAAATGAATTTATAAAAGACAAGTTAAAATAATGCTTGCATATCTAACTATTTGAAGTCCCCAAAGGGACTGTGCATTGGGGTGGGCCCGCCATGCCTAGTTAGTGCGGTACCCTATCCTAGGTAGTGTACCGTGCTACCTAGGTAGTGTGGTACCCTGCCTAGTGTAGGGCCCGTGCTGTCCTATACAGTGTAGGGAGCCAGGGGGTGTGGGGTCCACCACCCCTCCCTCCACTTTTTAACTTTTTGAAAAAAAATTAATATTAATTTATATATATATATATATATATTTTAAAATAAAGTTTGTTAAAAGCAAGAACCTTCTTGCATGCGGCCAAGCAAGTTTGTAAATGAATTTTTTTTAATTTTTCACATGACATTTATTTATTATTATTTTTTTCTTTTTATATTAAATTCTTTTTTTCTTGAAGGGTTTTTTTTTTAGTCCTTTTGGGGGAAAACCCAGGTGGGTCACCCAAAAGGGCTAGACTTCTAGGAGGTGTAGTGTAGGCTCTAATTCTTTGCCTATACTAAACATTGTTATAATTTATTGTTGCCAAGTAGATGTAGGAAAATATTATTTAATTGACTATGTAAGGGAAAATGTATGGGAAATTTTTCCATACATTTTTGAGAGACCTGTAGGTCTTTTTTTCAACTTTTTTTTCTTGTTTTCTTTCACTTGTTTGTTCATTTTGATTTCTTCTCACTTTCTATTTACAAGTCTACTCTTATTTAACTAACATGAGGGATTAATAGATAAAAATATTGAAGGAAAATTTGTCAAACATGCTTACATTTATTTTTCTTGAGTGCATTAATTTCAACACAAAATCTACTGCCATAGAAATACCAAAACAATAGCATGGACAGAGATGAAATGAATTGAATCCTTTCCTTTCTTATCACTAATATCTTTATTCAAATGAAAACTTTACAATAGAACTATAAAGATATTTCAAATACTTTTCTTTCTTAAAATCTTACAACATGTCTACATAAACTTCTTATCATTGAGTAAGTAAACAATGCCTTCACAAAACTATTCCAATAGTCCTTAATCTTTCAAATGATAAATACATTGTCCTTCACTTATTCAATATTACATGAATACATAGAAATCTTCCTTTGACCAACCTTCAATATTCTCATATGAACATAGAACTATCAAAGTAAAGCCATACATTTTTTCAAACTTTGATGCCACAACACTATGATATAAATACAAGTTTTGGAGTGATAACTCCATTACAAAAGGAAATACATTGAGCTATTAGGGATCCTTAAGATTCCCTCACATTAACAATAACATTAACAAGAAGTATCCATATCATTGTTGGTACACATCCTCAACTCCTCAAGTTTTCAACTTCAAACATGAAGTCTTCAATGGCTTCCTATCCTACAAATAAACAAATGTAGGTCATGGAGTGCTCACCTCCCAACCTAGGCTTCTATGAAGCCACCCCCAAGCTAGGGGAACCATCAAAAAGGCAAGGAGAAAATGAAACCAACCCACAATACAACAACATAAAAGACACACAATGAAAGCTCCCATCCAAGGTTAAAAACAAAGAGTCTCAAAATGACTCAAAAATAGGGTGAAGGTGGAACCATACTCAAGGGGAGAAAACACATCTCATGATAAGAGATAAGCCATCACTTGGCTTCCTCATCATGTATCTTTCACCACAAACACAATCTCAACAAACTCTTTATGACCCACAATATACAAAACAACAATAGAGATGGCTACATGGAGCCCATACATCCATGTTTCATCCCTCTCCAATCCAAGGAGAGACTCTACACCCTTGATTGTCCCAACATTCCCTTCACCCCCAAGGCTACTCTTCCCTCCCAAGGGTGAGTATGGACTTGAGAACACTCCCATAATATAATGCGAATCAAGAAACTCAAGAACTCCATGACAACTTCACTATCACAACATAAAGGAAACAACACTACAACAAACTTAAGATTCACATAACATCCATTATCACAAAATAACAAGATCTTAAACACAAACACTACAAGAACACAATAACTAAATATTTGCATACAAAGAATAACATACATGGGAACTCTTTCTCTCAACATGGAAACAAAAACAAACAAAATGAAGAATACCACCAACCTTGATCCAAGCTTATGGAATAAAGTTGATGAAGAGCTTTTCCACTTTCCAAAGTCCTCCCCAAAATAGCTAAGTCTCCAAATCTAGAGGGTGGGTGTCAAAATCTTCCAAAAGAAGAGTCCCCTCTAAAAAGGCCTCCACACACTCTCCTATGGATAGGATCTTTCTCTAATTAGATGACCTTCCCAAGCTTCTTACATGGTTTCCAAATAAGAATTCCTAAAAAGGTTTCCCAAAAAGTGGACCAAAGACTTGTATCATTATTGGATGAACCTCTACCCAAGACCTTGCTTAAAAAGTTGATTTTCATCCATTTTGAAAATCCAAATTTTGGAGGGGTCTTTTGGTCAACATGTGGTTGTCCTATGGTTAAAAATTCTCCTTACCCATAGGTATATCAAGTGGGCTTACTAAAAATGGCCCTAACAGTTCCCTAAACACCTTTTAAGCCCCCCAAAAACCCATGTAAAGGTCAAATTTTAAATTCATTGATATGACAAAACCTCAAGCTCCCTAACTAAGTGATTTTCATGGGGATCCTAACATACATGGGAACTCTTTCTCTCAACATGGAAACAAAAACAAATAAAATGAAGAATACCACGAACCTTGATCCAAGCTTATGGAAGAAAGTTGATGAAGAGATTTTCCACTTTCCAAAGTCCTCTCCAAAATAGCTAAGTCTCCAAATCTAGAGAGTGGGTGTCAAACTCTTTCAAAAGAAGAGTCCCCTCTAAAAAGGCCTCCACAGACTCTCCTTGGGATAGGATCTCTCTCTAATTGGATGACTTTCCCAAGCTTCTTATATGGTTTCCAAATAAGGATTCCTAAAAAGGTTGCCCAAAAAGTGGACCAAAGACTTGTATCATTATTGGATGAAACTCTACCCAAGACCTTGCTTCAAAAGTTGATTTTTGTCCATTTTGAAATCCATATTTTGGAGGGGTCTTTTGGTCAACATGTGATTTTCCTATGGTTAAAAATTCCCCTTATCCATAGGTATATCTAGTGGGCTTACTAAAAATGACCCTAACACTTCCCTAGACACGTTTTAAGCCCCCCAAAAACCCATGTAAAGCTTAAATTCGAAATTCATTGACATGACAAAACCTTAAGCTCCCTAACCAAGTGATTTTCATGGGGATCCTAAAGGGTACCTTCCTAGGTTGGTGTTCAACCAATCCCCAAGTGGACATGTCATGGCCACAAGTACACACACATGTGTCAAGTGACACAAACAAAAAGAGACATATCACAAGCCATGTGGCATATGCACTGAGGCATTCTCACATAAATCACATTTACAATTAAAAAATAAATCAAATACATTCATGCATCATAATTTTAAGAATTAAATACATTACAACGAGGTTTTTGGCTTCTCACTAGAAGCAACCTTGGCTCAAACTGATTTTCACATTGGTCTCTGCGATAGTTCCCCGAATTTACCATGGCCTATTTCCCTACACACCCAAGTCCAATATCAGTAGTTTGAGGAAATTAAACATGTACATTCATAAAATTAATAATCAATATAATTCATTTGTCATTTCATAATTCACATGACAATAATCATTCATCCATAACCTACATACATCTCATCATGAAATATATAATTCAACACTAAATTAAACTTGAAACATAATCATTGCATACATATATAATTTAAATTGAAAATTAAATATCCTCATGACATCATAATTCATTCGTTAAAAAAAATTAAGAACACACATGTAAGTTCCAAACTGATGTCTCAATAATCATCATCCAATCATAATATAATGTGCATCAAACTACTAAAGTAATAAAACCATAACATAAAGTATCAGTAAAATCCATAACGCATCAAAATATAATCATAAAATATGTCTATCTCAAATGCAAAATTGAATGGCTATGATAGGCTTGGGGTGAGGCCTCACATCCTCCCCCCCTAGGAGTGAACTTCCTCTTGGAGTTCATGAAAAATATGAGGGTACTATTCTCTCATTTGAGCTGTGTCCTACCATGATGTTGTAACCTCATCATAGCAATCCCACTGGACCCTAACTTGGTCCAGCTCTTGGCCTCAAAGTGCTAGCATCCGGCGAGCCAAAATGCGGATGGGATCCAAAGCCAAATGATCATCTGAATCCACCTACAAGGCATCCCAATCTATGATATGAGTCTCATAAAAATAATACTTTCTCAACACGGACACATGAAAAATATTGTGGATGTGTGACAGGCTCAGTGGAAAAGCAAGACGGTAGGTGATAGGACCTATCCACTCAAGTATCTCAAAAGGACCAAAAATCTAGGTGAAAGCTTAGATCCCTTTCCAAAATCTATTGGACTCTTATGAGGTTGCACTCTCAAAAAGACCCTATCTCCAACTTGATAACTATGATCTTCTCTCTTGGCATCTGCATACTTCTTCTGCCTATCCTATACCACCTTCAGATGTTGTCTGATCAATGTCACCTACTGCTCCAACTCTCACACTAACTCAGGACCTAAAGAAACTCTAACCTCAATGCAGTCCCAACTCAATGGTGTTCTACATGGTTTGCCATATAATGCCAGATAGGGAGGCATACCTAGAGAAGTGTGATGCCCATTATTGTAGGAAAACTCCACCAAATAAAGGTACTCCTTCCACCTAGTTTGATGATCCATGACATACATGTAGAGCATATCCTCCAACACCTAATTTACCCTCTCTGTCTACCCATTAGTCTTTGGGTGATAAGTGGTGCTAAAATTGAGCTTAGTGTCCAAAGCTGTCTGTAATCCTCTCTAGAAAGATGATGTGAAGAGAGAATCCTGATCTGAAATAATCTTATGGGGTATGCCATGAAGTCTAACAATATCCCACAAGAAAACCTATGCTACTATTGGGGCTGTAAAAGTGGTTCGAATAGGTGAAAAGTGGGCTACTTTGGTCAGCTTGTCAACTGTCACCATGATGGCATCATGGTGTCGAGATGACATAGGGAGACCAATGATGAAATCCATGGAAATAACATCCCACTTCCACTTTGGTATCTCATGAGGCTAAAGAAAACCACCAGGGTGACGATGCTCTACCTTAACCCTTTGACACTTAAGACATCATGCCACTATCTCAGATATATTTTGTCTCATCCCTAGCCAATGATATAACTGTCTCAAATTTGCATGCATCTTCTTGACTCTGGGATGCACTACATAAGGGAACCTATGAGCCTCTAGCATGATGAATACTCACAAGTCACCAGAGGATGGGACATAGATTTGTCCTATATGGCATAAAATCCCATTAGAATCTAGGGAATAACTTGAATATTTACCCTCAAGGGTACTCTGAGACTGAATGATCTGACTAACCTTTGCATACCAAATATCCTCATGCAAATGATGCAATATCTAATCCCTCAACTCAGTACCTATTGTCATAGAGTAGGCCCCATGGTGCCTACTACTCAAAACATAGGCAACCACATTCTCCTTCCCCTAGATGTAGTGGATATCAAAATCATACTCACAAAGCAATTCCATCCACCTACGCTATCGTGCATTCAAGTTCAGCTGAGAGAAGATATATTGTAAGCTCTGATGATCTAAATGGAGCTCAAATCGATGACCCAAGAGGAAATGCCATGATCTCACTAAAGCATGAACCACTATAGCTAACTCAAGGTCATGAGTGGGATAATTGAGCTCATGAGTCTTAAGTTTCCTAGACTCTTATGCAATGTCTTGTCCATTCTACATAAGAATTGCCCCTAAACCATATAAGGAAGCATCTATGCACACAAAAAAATCTACTGAAGGATCAGACACTACTAGAATAGGAGCGTTGATAAGTGCCTTCTTGAGTTCCTGAAAGGCCCTCTCAGACTTCTTGATCCACTCAAATTTCTTTCCCTTATGCTAAAGAGAAGTGATGGGATGAGCCACTCTAGAAAATCCCTCTACAAAATGTCTGTAATAACCTGCCAATCCCATAAAGCTCTTGACCTCAATCACTGAAGTAGGTGCAGCCCAATCCATGATGACTCTAATCTTAGATGGATCTACTGAGATTCCATCTCCTAAAATAACATGCCCAAGGTAATGAATCTATGTCCTATACAATGCACATTTGGAAAAACTGACATACAACTGATTGTCTCTAAGACATTGCAATACCAGTCTCAAGTGCTCTTCATGTTCCTCTTCATCCTGTGAATAGATCAGGATATCATCAAGGAAAAAAATTACAAACTTATCAAGAAAATTATGGAATACCCCATTCATAAGGCTCATGAAAACTTCTAGAGCATTAGTGAGTCCAAAAGGTACTACTGTGAACTCATAATGCCCATACCTGGTATGGAAAGTAGTCTTAGGGATATTGCTATCAACAATCTGTAACTGATGGTAACCTGACTTAAGATCAATCTTGGAAAACACTTTAGCACCCTTAAGCTGATAAAAAATCATCAATCCTGGGGAGTGGATACCGATTCTTGATGGTAAGCTTATTAAGTTGTCGGTAATCCATACATAACCGTAAGGATCCATCCTTCTTCTTAATGAAGATAACAAGTGTGCCCCAAGGTGAAACACTAGGAAAAATGTGACCCTTCTCCAAAAGCTCCTCTAACTAAATCTTGAGCTCATTAATCCCATTAGTGGTCATCCTATAAGGTGCCCTCGAAACTGGAGCAACTCCTAGCACAAGATCAATATGGAAGTCTACTGCTGTACGAGGAGGCATGCCTAGAAGCTCGGTAGGAAATACATTTGCAAACTCTTGAAGTAGAGGATAATCATCAAGAGATGGTTTCCCCTCCTCCTCATCCTCTCTATCACTAATAGTAATAGCAAAAAGCTAACATCCCTTCTGCATGCTCTGCTTAAGTTGCATGGCACAGATTCATCAAAAAACCTCATTGCTCAAGGCAAATCTATCATCACTTGGGGCATATCAGATTTATCGAGATCCATATCAATCTAGTATTCTCCTAATCTTGTAAACTGTATCAGTTTTTGCAACCATCGAATCATAGTGTTCTTTCCTTGGTTCTTCAGCAACTGAAGGGTTCGGATGTGATACCTGCTAGTTCTACTAAGACAATCGAGTCTAGAACCGGTCACTCACTTCTTTGCAATCCTAAGGTTTGGAATCAGGCGTTTTGACACTTTTTCACAATCATAGGCTCATTTGCTATTATAGTGAACATTATCTTTGGTCATTCAGGACCTATTATCTCCATATCAAATCAATATCAATCAGCTTCTATCTCATATCAATTATCAATTTCAAACATTAGTTTCATATCTTCATCAAACACAGACTATCTTTGAACCACTGCGCTTCGCACAGTAATTCAAAGAGGGGCAAAATGTAATACCCCAAAAATGGGCTATAAGTTCATTAACCTCCTACATCTACAAATCGAACAAAATCAACATCAAAGTCCTAATCTAAAGCACATCTAAACATCATCAAATCATAATTGATTATCTTAAATTCTGCATCGAGGAATATTCCTAGCAATATTCCTAATTATCTTAATTATCTTTAATTTAATGATTATTTGGCGATAAATCACATTTATCCTAAGTTTGATTAATTGAATATTTTCATATTTAATTAATTAGATTTAATATCTTGCCACTTAATTGTGTAATTAAATTTAATTCTATCTATTATTAATTGTATTATTTAATTTTGACAATAAATCCAATATCCTATGAATAATTGATTAAATTCTTATTTAATTAATTAAAGCATGTTGTCATTATTTAATAATATAGTTTTTAATAAAAGTTTGATAAAATAGTTAATTAACCCATAAATTAATTATTTTATTTCAAAAATCAGTTAAGTTGAGAATAAATCACTTTATTTATTTATTAAATCATAATTATCCATGTGCATATTCAAGGACCAGTTAAACTCAAATTGGAAAATCAATGCAAGTTGTTAGCTTTTTGAAACTCAACATCTTTTTGAGTTTTAAAGTTAATCTAAACTTCTAATTCGAGTTGAACTGTGCTTTTGCATGATTTGCATGTTTTTGTGAATTAAATTATCTGTTATTTAAAAATAACTCAAAAATCAACCTGAGTTATTTGAGTGATTTATGAATTTTTCTCATGCACCTCCAAAGCCCTGGATTTCTATAAAACCAAGGCTCAACTCTTCATAATTCATATCTCGCAAATTGCAAACTTACTCTACAGGAATCATAGCATATCAGATTTGGAGAATTTGCACAATTGGAGCTTGAAAGATAAATTTGAGGATTCGAAGCTTTGTGAGATCAATTTCAAATTCATAGCTTTCATATTATTGTTAGAATTTTCATTCTCATATCATATCATTTCTAGATTAGCATTACATATCATTTAGCATAGATTCATATCATTTTTTCATTATCATTGCATAGAAAATACCAAAAAAATAGATTAATTGCATTCATATTTCATATCAGTTTTGCATCCAAATCCTTCATTTAGGTGTCGTCTAGGTCACTGATCTCGATAACAATCTGAGAACATCAATCTCGCACCTACTAGAAGGCAGTAAATCGCTTGGTTAGATTAGATTTTAATTTTGCTCGATTTGATTTTTGCTAACCTCTAATGTTTTACTGAAGTGTTGTGTCTATAGATCAGGTACAATTTTCACACACACATTTCTGGCACCCACCATGGGGCCCTGAAATGGGTTTCCAATTCAATTCTATCAATTTTGTCTTTTTCTCCTCAGTTTCTATGCAAAAATATGTTTTTTATTTTTTGTTCGTACAATCTTCATACGAGTTTCTTACAAAAGTCATATGATTTTGAACCCACTGTCGTACGATAGTTGATCGAGTATCATTTCATCAGATACCCATTGTCATTTGGAGGCTGGATCATCATTTCATTAGACACCCAGTGTCGTACGAGTTTCTAGACTATCGTCTGGTAATAGACCCAGTGTCGTATGAGTTTTGGCATCAGGTTTCAATTGTCATCTGGTAACAGACCCATTGTCATACGAGTTTTGGCACCAGATTTCAATTATCATTTCATTTTTGCAGGCAGTTTGTCAAATTTTATTTTTTTGGATTTTGACTGATAGCTAACCCTAACAATTGAAATTTCCTATTTCTGATTAATTTTTGCTGGTTTTGATTGGAAAAAGTGCAAGAATTGCTCAAAATTAGGTAAACATCTACTAAGCGCATTGCGAGGATCTCAGGTATTCCACTTGTGCTGATAATATTTCAATTTGGGGCTTAAAATAAATCTCTCGTGTGTCTAGCTTGGGTGATTCTTTTCATGCTTTTGTTTTACACACTTGCATAATTAATACTAGGTTGTGACCCCTTAAGGATTCATTAAGTAGTCTCAGATACTTGTGATTGATCTTGATTGCTATCTTGGGTTATTGGACTTGCTAATCCACTAGCCCCTCATTCCGCCCCGTGGTTGCAATCTCAGTGCCATAAAGGGGAGGGGTCAACAAGATAGAAGCGTTAAGTGTTCCACTTGGCAACCCTTTTGTGCTTTTAGGAACTCACTTGTTTTCTAAGTTGGGGACTTTTTTTAAGCTTGTTTGAGGTGTTAAGTGTTCCACCTTATGGACTCATCTCATATTCACTTTAAGCGTTAAGTGTTCCTCTTTCTGCTTTTTGGGTACTTTTGGTAGATTTGCTTTCAGAAACATACATCTATGCTCACATAGTAATTAGGCCCTATGAACACTATTCATGATTCTTGAGAGATTGGATTCCTAGTGAAATCCTTCTTGATGATAGAATCCTTGTATGTAGGGAGGATACTTAGTGCATTTCACATTCAACTTGGTTAGTGTGTCTTCTCTTATTGATCGATACATTCTCTCCTAGGAGAGGTTGATAGATCACATGGGGTAGACATCAGGAACTTTGGTGAATAAAAATTGGTTAGTGCATCTTCCCTTATTGGTTGATACATTCTCTCTCCAGAGGGGTTGATAGATCACGTGGGGTTGATATCATAGACCTTGGTGAGACAAACTTTGTCTTAGCATGTCAGATTAATCTGCTTGCTTTATTTGGGTTAAAAGTGAAGAGGTATCAAAACCTTGGATCTGGAGCCAAGTCCCCTTGTGGTATCATACTGTGAGTCACCTTTAGAGAGGGTTAACAATAGCAGACAATCCCTTCACAGGGTAAACTGCATTGACAGAACGTCAAGCGGTAATAGCCATTTTTTTCGTGGTAGTGACAGCCACTATATAAATGTCCTTGTGGAAGAAATCTCCACAGGTATGGTTCATTATTGGGTTGTCAGATCTCCCTAGCAGATCCTGAAGATTAAGTTCTCGGACTGTGTCAAAACCCTGATGCACCAGGATTGGAGTTCACCCCTTTGGATCATAAAAGTTGCAGAGTCAAACCATTACTAAAAACCCTAGCGAGGCCAAATTTTCATTTTATAGGGTATATGTGCATTATTGCAAAACATTTTTGGAACATACACAATTAGAGCTTCTAAGGATTAGAACAAATAAGTCACTTGATTGTTCATGTGCAAGGTTGCTTTTGCCCTTGTTCATTCTTTTCAGACATGCTTGAAATCACTTGCTTGCTATTTTGCATGCTTGTTTATCTATCTGGTTATTGAAAATAGACAAATCTGTTACAATCCTCAAATCTGGACATTGAAATTTGCAAACAATTCAAATCTGAAAACTCAAAATTTGCAAAATCTAAAGTAAAATCCTTTTCTGGAGTCAAAAGTCATCTTAGGAGGTCAGAAAGTCATACGAGTTTCCATCAAGTGTCATTTATTTGCAACCCATCTATCATATGATTGAGTACCCAGTGTCATACAAGTTTCCATGCCAGCAAATTCTCAAAGTCAAAATCTTGCAACTGTCGTATGAGATTTTCAACTGTCGTTTCATTGCTACCCAACTATCGTATGAGATTTTCAACTGTCATTTCATTGATACCCAACTGTTGTATGATAACCAACCTCGTGTCATATGAGTTTTGATGCTAAAAAATTTTGAGAGTCAAAATCTTGCTTGCAATTGTCGTACGAGTTTTGCAACTATCATTTCACAGCATACCCACTATCGTACGAGTCTGTAGAGTGTCGTTTGGGAAATTTTTGAAAGTTGTCAAAAAAATTGTCAGAATTGCCAGATATTTAGCCTTTTCAGCCTAATTTCAAAATCTGTCGAATGAATCACTGTGTTAGGAACAGAGCAATAGCTATTAAGAGTCCAATCATTTTTCTAAAGTGGCCTTTTGAATTCGATTCAGCCTTTTGTTTAATCGATTTGAGTCCTTATCATCCTATGTCAAAACCTTGTCATAACTATCAATCTTCAATCAATCATCAAAATGACTAAGTGTTGTGATATCTTGTCCACTATCTTTTGGGAACCTACCCATATATCTAGGGCATAGTATCCTTCATCCACATCTAATCAAATCTTCAAATCAATCAAACCTTGACAAGGTTGCGTCATCTGATCATCTTGATTCAATTCATTCTTCGGTTATCTGGATCTTATTCTTTTGTTTCACTTGAGGTGAATGGTGGAGACTAGAGCTTCCTCTCACAAGAAATCTATCACCACTCTCCAAACTCTGACTCTTAAGCAACTCATCAATTCTGGTCTTTACAAGGATGACGGTCTTGGCAACTATTGATTGAAATCTGGTTACATACCTCCTCCATCAACTCATGGAGGTACTCAACATACCCCTCATCAATCTAATCCAGGGAGTCCACAAAATCCTACCATGTCTCAAGAAGGGACAAATTTTGGCTCTCAAAGAGCTCAATCTCAACATGGTGCAGATCAGGAACCCACACCTGAAGAAATTGCTCAATCTCAAAATGATGATAACTTCAAACAAATGATGAAGCATTTCTTGAAAGAAGATAGAGAAGCATACTTTTTACAATTAGCTCATCAAGGAGATAAACTTCCTCCCAACTTTAATGTTGAAGACATCATTACACATGAGGAAGAGAATCCACTCACAGCTATGACAAAATAGATACATGCTTTACAAGTCAAATTTAATAGCCTTGAGAAAGAAAAGGAACCCAAAGAGTTCTCCATGGAGGCTCTATGTCCTTTTCCATTTGACAAAGACTTGTATATGCCACCATTTCCAAAAAGAGTGGAGATGCCAAAGTATGACAAGTATGATGGACACTCTGATCCTCAAGATCATGTCAGAGAATTCTGTACGCAATCAATGGAGTTCATGCATGAACTGACCTATCTGATGCATCTCTTCCCTCGATCTCTAGGGGGAGAGGCCATCCATTGGTTCTCTAGACTACCTTCTACTATCAAAACTTTTGAGGAGTTGATAAAATTTTTCTACCAGCAATACTCCTACAATATTCAACATCTAGTCACCATGATCGATATCTGTAATCTCAAGCAATATCCAGGGGAACCATTCCTAACATTTCTCAAGAGATGGAGGAAGAAGTTCTCTCTATATGCCAGACCTATTCCAGAAATGGAAAAATTGGAAATCTTCATCAACAACCTTGTTCCAGAAATCAATTATCCTCTACAAATGCAAGATCATACATCTTTTGATAAGATGGTGGATAATGCTATAAAAATTAAAAAAAGTGCTTGTGAAAAAAGGAGAAATCACACTTCAAAAAGACAAGTACGAATCAGGATCTAGTTCTAAAGACAAGAACAAAAATTGGAACAAGAACAAAGGCATCATCATAGATGGCATTGTTGACACTGTCCATGCCCCATCAAAGGCACAGCCTACAATCTCACTCTTGGTACTCAAGCCATTAAAGCTTTAGAAAAAAAGTCTTCTCAACCATCTCAAAGGAAGCCAGAATACAAAAAATGGGATAAACATAAAAAATTTACTCCTCTAGGACAGTCTCTAGAATCAGCTATGAAAACTCTACTAGCTAATAACATCATCTCTTTACCACCAATCTGACTGAATGATCAGGACCCTAAACTGATATGGTGGAAGGAAAATGAATTCTATGATTTCCATTAGAGTAAAGGTCACAAAACTAGTAGTTGCTACCACTTGAAGCATACCATTCAAGATCTGATCGGTAGTGGAGACATCACAATTGACAATCCAAAAAGCAATCATGATCATACAACATTCATAGAACCCTTTCCGAAACATGGTCAAGAAGTTTCAACTTCTCAGCCTAATATGGGGGCAAAAGTCAACTATGCCTACCCTGGAAATAATGCTGTCATCAATATGGTTGAACCATGTCTCTCTGAAAGTTGCAATGTCATCACAATTGTATGAAGAGACAGAGATCATTCCATAGCTAACATAGTTACTTGATCACAAGCTCAAACGCATCTAAAAGGACAAATCCCAGATTCATCAAATGTCCCTAAGGTGTCCTTCAATCTTTCATCTACTTCTAAACAGAAGGCTGCTTCCAAATCTTCCAATCCAAAGGATACAAGGCCTACATATTATAGCATTGTTCAATAACTCTAGCACACTAATGCAAAAATCTCCATGTTTGAGTTGCTTCAAATATCTCCAGCTCATAGAGCCATTCTTGATAAAGCTTTGCTCGATTCCAATGTTCCTGATGACCTTGATTTAGATAGGTTCCAGACTATGGTTGGACATCTTACATCTCCGCAATATATCTCCTTTTTAGAGGAAGATGACAACTCCTTGAGTCACCCACATAATCAGCCTTTGCATATAGAAGTCTTGATCCAGAACCGTAGAGTCAAATGTGTGTTGATAGATGGGGGCACTGGCCTAAACATTTGTTCTTATAGCTTGATTACACAATTGGGATTTTCAGAATTGGCTATTGATCCTAGAAAGAAAATAACTATCAAGGCCTATGATGAACAAGAAAGATCTTCTAAAGGCACCATTATCTTACCTATCAGAGTAGGTCCAGTTATCAAAGATACCATCTGTCAAGTGCTTGATCTACCTTCGGCCTACAACGTCCTTCTAGGGAGACCATGGATACATGGAATGCAAGCTATTCCTTCTATGTACCATCAATGTTTGAAGTTTCCTTATGAAGGAGTAGAGGTTACTATCCCCACAGATCTGAATACAACTTGCAACACCTTGAAGGAAAGTGCAGATAAGCTTGTACCTAATAACAAAGAATCTTCCATTGAACCAACTAAGGAAGCATCCACATCTAAAATGGAAGATCTTGCAAAAGAGGTTAATATCAAAGAAAATGGTATGGGAGAATATACTATCGAGCCAGTCTTATCTTTGACATCTCTTCCTATCTCACCTAAATCTTATGGGCAATCTTTGAAACAATCCAAACCAAACTCTGAAGAACCTCTTGAAGCATGTAAAAAGAATTTTGTAGCAGAAAAAGTATCCAAGAAAGAATTTGAAGAGGATGAGGCTGTGCTATCATGGCTGTACAAAGATGAACTTGAATCTCAAGTTGTTCAAACTGGTGACTCTACAGTCTCCAAACTCCCTTCCAAGTCATATGGTCCAAGAGATAAATTAATAGCTAAGATGGGATATTTAGGTAAAGGACCTCTAGGAATTAGAGGAAAAGGTCTTGAGGTACCTCTCCCACATACGGGTAGAGAAAATAAAAACAAAGTTGGCTTAGGCTTTAAGAAGAAACCCTATCACCTCAAAGGTAATTGCTCTCATGTCATAGAGCAGATCGCACAAGGGGAACCTCTTCATAAGAAAGAAGAAATAGAACCATCCGATAGTGATTCAGATAGTTCAGAACTCATCCCCTATGAAAAATTTCCTAAAGAGATCAAAGACCTTCTTGATGATAAAGATGATCCTATCAAAAGAATTAATGTAGTAGAAACACAAGTACCTACTATCAATCAAGAGATAGTTGCAACACAAGAACTAGCTAATCTTGAAAAAAATCAAGAAGAGGGAAGTGGTAGTGATTCTAAGATAGATTCTCATGAGTATGAATACAAATTAGAATCTGAGGGTAACCCTTCTTGGGGTATTCACCCTGACTTTACTCATGTTCTAAGATTTCCTAGAGATCCTAAATCAGAAGTTGAATCAAATGACTATGAATGGGGAGCCATTTCAGAACCAGATGAAGATGAGCTTATCATAGAGAAACATGTTGATGTTATTCACCAATATGCACCTCAAACCAATGTAAGTCTAGAGTGAAATGATGAACCTATCGAGTCTGATCCACCTATGGCTGAATTGGACTCCCACGATGACATTGAGCCTATTCATGAATTGGATGTCTTAAGTTGTAGTATCACCTTTGAACTCAAGCATTAGGTTAGGACCAATGATGACATATCCATATCCGTAAACACTATCTCCCAATCTTTCCCTACTTTGACTATCAAATATCCAGAACTTATTGATCAAACCTCCACGAATCCGAGCCATGGTATTTATACCTTCCTGAATGACTATGCCCTTGCTTGCTACCTCAATGTAGTTGAGCCTATGAGTACTTCCATCAGTGAACTGAGGGTCAGCATGACCGAGTCAGACATCAAATATCTTAGTCAGAAAAACAAGAATAAAAAGAAAAAGAAAAAGAGTTCTGAGGGTGAAAACCACTTTGTGGCAGTCTCAGAACCTACAAAAGTAAAAATAAAAGACGTATCCAAAGGTGAAAACCTCTCTGAGGTGCCTAAGGATGAGATATTTGATGTCCTTTTGAGTCATTTATAGGATAGATCTCCAGTTCTAATTGAGCCCACTCAATCCATCAATTTGGGTACAACAAAGGAACCACAATTGGTACATGTAGCACAATCATTATCAGAAGAAGAGAAGAAAATTTTTACAACATTCCTAATAGAGAAGAATATCAACTTTGCATGGAAATATTTAGATATGCCAAGATTGGATCCTAATCTTATAATGCATCATTTATCTATTGCTCCAAATGTCAAACCTGTCAAGCAAAAATTGAGAAAGATGCATCCTCACATTGCACTCTTGGTAAAAGCTGAATTAGAGAAGCTCCTAAATGCTGGATTCATTTGAGTTATTGACTATGCAGAGTGGATCTCTAATATTGTACCTATTTCTAAACCAGATGGCTCAATCAGAGTGTGCGCAGACTTTAGAGATGTGAATAGAGCATGCCCTAAGGATGATTTTCCACTACCTAACATTGATATGATAGTGGACATGACTGTAGATTTTGAGATGTATCCCTTAATGGATGGTTTCTTTGGATATAACCAAATAAAAATTGCTCCAGAGCACCAAGGGAAAACTACTTTCACATGTGCATGGGGCACCTTCTATTGGAATGTCATGCCATATGGGCTTAAAAATGCTGGAGCTACATATCAACGAGCAATGACATCTATTTTCCACGACATGATGCATTGAACTATGGAAGATTATGTTGATGATACTTAGCAAAATCTATGATCAGAACTAAACATCTAAAGGACTTGAGCATGATCCTAGACAGAATGGAAAAGTTTAGTCTCCGACTAAATCCTAAGAAGTGTGCTTTTGGTGTCACTTCTGGAAAGCTCTTAGGATACATAGTTTCAAAGAAGGCATTGAAGTTGATCCGGCTAAAGTCAAGGCTATAATAGAGATGTAACCTCCCAAAAATATTAGTTAAATGAGGACGTTGCAAGGAAGAGTTCAATCTATTAGAAGATTCACATCACAGCTAGCGGACATATCACAGCCTTTTACAAAAACATTACATAAAGGTGTGACCTTTGCATGGAATGAAGAATGTGAGAACAACTTTAACCATATCAAGAAGTATCTATCAAATCCACCTATCTTGATGCCTCCTATTCATGGGAAGCCATTGATCTTATATGTCTTCGCAACAACCACATCACTAGGGGCATTGCTAGCGCAACATGATGAAGAGAAAAAGGAAAGAGCCATTTATTATATAAGCAGAACATTGGTGGCGTATGAAAAGAACTATTCTATGATTGAGAAAGCTTGTCTCGCTATGATCTTTATATCATAGAAACTGAGACACTATATGTTAGCTCATACAACACATCTAGTAGCAAAAATTGATCCACTAAAATACCTACTAAGCAAGGCTGCCCTCACAGGTAGACTGGCTAAATGGGTCATGCTTCTAAGCGAATTTGACATTGAATATGTTGAAAGAAAAGTTATAAAAGGTCAAGTTATTGCTGATCAACTAGCAAATGCACCCATGTTTGATGACACACCAATGCAAAAGGAATTTCTAGACTCCTCTATTATACACCTATCTTCTAGAGAATGGAAATTGTTCTTTGATGGCTCCTATACACAGAATGGATATGGAGCAGGCATATTGTTCATAACTCCTCAAGGATACTCCATCCCAAAAGCATTTAGACTAAAGTTCCCTTGCACAAATAATATTGTGGAATATGAAGCCCTCTTGAATGGTATGAAACTAGCAATTGAATGGAGAGTAACAGAGCTACACATTCATGGAGACTCTCAACTTATTATTCATCAAGTCAATGATGTGTACCAAACTAAAGATGAAAAGGTCATTCCTTACAAGAGAATGGTAGATGATCTTAAGAAATATTTCATATCTATCACATTTGAGCAAATTCCTAGAACAAAGAATAAGGCTATCGATGCAATGGCCACACTATCTACTTTATTATAGTAGCCTGACCATGAGCTATGCTACGAGTTCCTGGCGGAAGCACTCTCTTATCCTGCATATGACTCCCCCAAAACCTACATGATCTGCACTGTTGTAGGTCATGATTCATCCCGATATAAAAACCTATTTTCCTATCTCCAAGACCAAATCATTCCTGATACTTTCAATCGCCATGAAAAGAGATACCTTATCCGTAATGCCTCCCGATATGTCATCATTGGTCATGATCTATACAAATGAGGTCTAGATGGTATGCTACTTATATGTTTAGAATGGGAAGAGTCTCAACGTGCATTAGAGGAAGTCCATGATGGTATTTGTGGGTCACACTTGAACAGTTTAACACTAGCTCAAAAACTTATTAGGGCTGGGTACTACTAGCCTGAAATGGAAAAAGAGGCCATCAAATTTGCTAAGAATTGTCAAAAGTGTCAAGTACATGGCAACCTAATTCATGCTTCAGGGAGGGATCTAATCCCCTTTACAACACAATGGCCTTTCCATCAATGGACATTTGATCTTATCGGGATGATTCATCCTCATTCTTCTAACGGACATACCCATATAATCATAGCCATAGATTATTTTACAAAATGGGTAGAGGCGGTCCCTTTGACACAAGCAATGGGAAAATAGATATCTATGTTCATATTGAACTATATCATATGCAGATATGGGATACCTCATTCCATAATCACAGATAACGGTGGGCAATTCAGGAATAAAGACCTAGATGATCTATGTGCCAAATTCAAGATCACACAACATTGGTCTTCTATCTACTATCCACAAGGGAATGGCCAAGCAGAGGCTTCTAACAAAAATCTATTAAACATCTTGCATAGAACAGTAAACAAAACTAGCAGAGACTGGCATCTCATGATTAATCTAGATCTATGGGCCTACAAAACAAGTATCAGAACACCTACTAAGGCTACACCTTTCGCTTTAGTTTATGGGTATGAAGCGGTACTACCTATTGAGGTTGAAATCCCATCACTAAGAATCAGGATGCATGGTCTAGTAACTGATGATGACTACAGAGTGTCTAGGTTACAAGAACTGGAACTACTAGATGAGCGCAGACAAGCAGCATATGATCATCTCAGAGTATTTCAGAAGAGAATGTCTAGAGGCTACAACAAGAAAGTCAGACACAAAGAATTTTAGGTTGGTGATCTAGTTTTGAGAGAGAATCCTAAAAATCAATCCCATCAAGAATGCAAGGGGAAGTTTGAACCCAACTGGCTGGGTCCCTTTGTTATCACTACTACTTTTGGCTCTGGTGCCTATCAACTCTCAATGACTGAAGGAGAATAGCTTCGAGAACCAATCAATGTTCTCCATCTGAAGAAATTCTACACCTAAGGCATTCAGTCTATGGTAAAATGTCCTAAAAAAATTATAAAAATTAGAAAAAGTCTTGAAAAAATGAACATCTTGGTGAAAACCTAGCAATAGGCACCTTGATGATTCACAAAAAAATTGAAAAAATGAAAAATACAAAAAAAATGAAAAAAAGAAAAAAGTGCCTTGGTGAAAACTTGGAAATAGGCGCCTTGGTAGCAAAAATAGAATCTCTACCAAGATGGTGAAAACTCAGCAAACGGGCGCCACTTGTTTCAAAATGCTCCATCTATCAGTGCAATCTTGGTCTTTCCTAGCTTTCAGTTTTGCTTTAGTTTGTCCATACCTCCCAGTTTGTTTCTGCATTTCCAATTTTCAATAAGTCGGTCTGTACACCATTCAGCTCAAGCATCTGTATCCTATCAATGTTCACACTTGGGGGCAATCAATGTCATATCCTATGGTCTCCAATGTATCTTAGACATGTCATATCTAGTCATAGTCCTTTGAAGCTTCATTTGAGTCAGTCAAGGCTGTCTCGTCTCCAGAAAGGATTTTGCATCTACAATGCAATCAAACATCAAACAACAAACTGAAAATGATATGTGCTTTTCATGCTTTTATCTCCTTGTATGCTTATTGATTCGCATTGAGATTTTTGCATATTGTGTCCCTTCGAGCTCTTCGATGATGTCCTTTATAGGATTTAGAGAGTGATGACTAGGGGCATAATCTTTTCTTTGTTTTCTGCTTGTATGTGAAAATCTAACAACTTTGGAAATTCTGGATTGAAATGGTGTCTGATTGTAAGAGCCTCTATCTCGAATTGGATGGCCATGCGTACCTCAACCATTGATACCTAGAAAATTCAAAGAAGTTTGATCTAACTATTGTCTTTTTGAGTGAGTTCTTTCTCCTCCTGTGAAACGTGATCTTACCTAAGGATGTGAATGATAAAGGGTCACTACGGGTGATTCACATTGGATTTAGAATAATCTCTTAGCTGTTTGATGTGTTTTTCATGCAAGGTGTATTCAGGTCAACACGACGTACATGTTTTGATGCTTCTACAAATTTCTATATCAAAATGGACATGATATTCAAGTCATCCTGGCGTGTGTGCCTCGGTGCTTATATCTAATTCGACATTCTGAAAATAAAATCAATATTCATATATCCATGGTTGTTGACCAGTGGGTGTTGTATTGATTCTTGTGCATACAAATCGATATTCATATGTCTATGGTTTCATAGCTAGTGGGCATTGTATTGATTTATCCAGTTACCTAAAAGTTAAATGATGATAACAAATCGACATATGATCAGTGACTAGGTCCTAGGTCTTAGGTTGCATTTCATTTTGCATGTCTCTTTGCATTTTGCATGTCTACATGATCTCACAATTGTTTGGAAACACTTCAAAGCTTAAAAAATTCTTCATATCAATTCTTCACATCTAACGCAAGTTGAGTCTCACTCGAAGGTCTCTTCATCAAATCGCAAGCAGTAACCCTCCAGGGTTAACCATTCTTTTAACATAAGACTGAGTAGTTGTCTTCATCAGCCTGCAAAAACATATCATGTGTATCACTACATTTACATCTTATATCATTATCATTTGTTACATTACATTACATTCATTACATAAGCATAAACCATAGATACATCTTTTCATAATCAATTACATTTGCATAACATCCATACATATGAAAGAAATCATTGCATTGCATCGATCCATACATACATTCTACACTAATCATAGCATAAGCATAACATGATATCATCATAAATCCACATCATGACAAGTACAAATGAAGTCACAATCAAAATATCGATGTCATATATATCAAGAATCTCTAAATGTGTCAGGGGTGCACTACTAGCACAATGTACAAAAGAATGAGCTCCAAAAAGCTATCAGAATCATAATGGTATATCAATGATAAAAGAGAACAGAATATATAAAAACATGATCATAGGAATCAACTCTCAGCATGCTCCTCGGTATCTAGTGGAGGAGGCGGTGGTGCATCTGGTATGACCTCTACCCTCGGTGCCCTAGCTCCCTCTGAGGCTACCATGTACTTAGAGTATGTAGGTACTCTCTGCTCAACATGAACAATAACATAGTATGCAGACACATAATAGGAGGCCCGTGAGGTCTGATGGGTCACCTCTGTCTGTAGTCTCTGAACCTCTGAGTGAATCTCTATATGAAGCTTAGTGCACTACCTGTCTACCTCCCAAAACCTCTCCTCCCATTTGGCACTCTATACCTTCAGGTCCCAGACCTGAGCTCTAAGCTGTCTAATCATCTTTGATGAAGTGACAGGAATAGTAGCTCTGTTGCAGCTGCTGGCATCTCTGGCTACTGTCTAGTGGTCTCTGATCTACGTGCCTTGCAGTGTCTAACCTCCACACCCAAATCAAAAGTGGTGTCTACCTGTGTGGGATCAGCATTGCCACCTGCAAACTGCTCACCCACCAACACCTCATCTGTCACACTGATACTACCCAAAGTACCCCTCTCACCCCTGGATCATCTATGTGACCCTGTGGATGTACCTATGGGAGAAGTAGAAGGATGAGGAGGCCTCATATGCCCAGATGATCTCTGCAATGGAGCTGTCACTCTTTGTTTGGGCGGTGTAGGATGCACTTCCTGTGGTCTCGGGCCTTGTACCATAGGAGCACCTGTAACATCCATCACCTCCTCCATGGAGGGTATCAAATTCATAGGATCTGAGAATCTATGGATGGGATGATCTGCAAGCCACGCAATGTATCCATCTGTCACTCCTACATCGACAACCTATGGCTGGTAGTCCCAATATCTGCCTATAATGGCACTGTACTCCTCTACACATAAGGAATAGGAGAGCCTCGGTGTCCATCCGAGCCTGATCTCATGCACAATGCGAGCATATGTAGTGTACTCTCATGGGGTATCCTATCTGTGTCCATACTGATGCCACACTCTGCTAATCAAAAATCTCTCCAAAATAGTGGGAGAGCGGCCAATAAGCACTCGACTCTAAAAAAGAAAACTGTACTGCTCCCTCGCAGTGGGCCAGACCTCTATCTGCAAATATGGCCTCTAATGAACAAAAGTCATGTCATCTAGACATCACCGGAAGTACTCAGTATGACCCATCCAGACCTGTGTGACATAACCAGCATATGTATATATCACTAGCTCCTGTGGCTGCCACTGTGTCTAAAAAATTGGTCTCAATACTGGGATATGCTCCCAGGCCCATATCTGTAATATAAGAGCTCTTGAAGTAAAGCTCTTGCAATCCTGATACACGATCCCATGCATCTCTAAAAACATATGTGCCAAGAGGCACTGACCCCAGGCAAGCTCAGTGGGTGTAGCCATAAGAAGTGCTACCATCAGAGCCCATCCCATCAAAAAGTTGTTCTGCTGATGGCCTGGCATGATGAGCTCCCCGATCATACCAGTAATAATGCACTCTAAACAGTGTGTCTGACCATATCGCTGTACAAGGGTCTCCCAGGAAATGGACCTCATCAACTGTGTATCATCTCCAAACAGACACCTAAAGGCATGAAGACCACCCTGACCAGAACTCACATACTTAGGACACCGACTGCTATGAAATGGAAAGTGCAGTATCCTATAGACGTCCTCTAGAGTCACGGTCATCTCTCCAGTAGGTAAATGAAATGTCTGTGTCTCCGAATGAAATCTCTCAATCAAGGCAGTCAAAAGGCCATGATTTACCCTAATGTCGGGTAAATGAATCAAATACTCAAATCCACAAGCAACAAGATGAACCCTCATCGAGTCTGGAAGTGTGATACATAATCTCTGGGTCGTTGGGTATGAATGTTGGACGTGTACATCTGGATATGTCACCTATATCATACAAAAATAGGGCATTCTATCAGAAATTAGGTTCCATAACAGGCTAATACTACAAAAATTGGACAGTCAGGTACTTTAGAAGGTAGGTCAACTAGTCAAATATTAGCATCAGGCATCAGAAAAGTCAAAATTTGGCCCTAAAAGTTAGTTTTCAACACTCTATTTTTCATACGACAGTCCAGATTGGCATCAAATGTTGTACGACACTCCACAGTATACCAAATGACAATTCATGATCATACGACACTGCGCCCGAGATCATACAAGTTTCGAGGGACCCGGTGAAATGTCATACAACACGAGGGTCCCTCTCATACGACACTTGGGTGGACTTGAAACAACAAAGGAAATTCAAATGAAGTGTCGTACGAGTCTGGGTTGAGACTCATACGAGTTTTCACACATGCAAAAATTAAAAAAGCAAAACGCGTACGAAAAAATGTAAAAAATGCTAGGAACATAAAAAATTTGCATTTTCAGAGGGGCACAGAGGTCCACCTACCGGATGTCCATACTATCGGGGTCTCTGGTATCTTTGGCTACGCTCAAATCGATGCGAACTCACAGGAACCTTCTGTAATACCCCAAAAATGGGCTATAAGTTCATTAACCTCCTACATCTACAAATCGAACGAAATCGACATCGAAGTCCTAATCTAAGGCACATCTAAACATTATCGAATCTAATTGATTATCTTAAATTCTGCATCGGAGAATATTCCTAGCAATATTCTTAATTATCTTTAATTTAATAATTATTTGGCAATAAATCACATTTATCCTAAGTTTGATTAATTGAATATTTTCATATTTAATTAATTAGATTTAATATCTTGCCACTTAATTGTGTAATTAAATTTAATTCTATCTATTATTAATTGTATTATTTAATTTTGACAATAAATCCAATATCCTATGAATAATTGATTAAATTCTTATTTAATTAATTAAAGCAAGTTGTCATTATTTAATAATATAGTTTTTAATAAAAGTTTGATAAAATAGTTAATTAACCCATAAATTAATTATTTTATTTCAAAAATCAGTTAAGTTGAGAATAAATCACTTTATTTATTTATTAAATCATAATTATCCATGTGCACATTCAAGGACCAGTTAAACTCAAATTGGAAAATCAATGCAAGTTGTTAGCTTTTTGAAACTCAACATCTTTTTGAGTTTTAAAGTTAATCTAAACTTCTAATTCGAGTTGAACTGTGCTTTTGCATAATTTTTGTGACTTAATTATCTTTATTTAAAAATAACTCAAAAATCAACCTGAGTTAATCTGAGTGATTTATGGCTTTCTTCCATGCACCTCCAAAGCCTTGGATTTCTATAAAATTAAAGCCTTAGCTCATCGCAAAGCATCTCATATTTTTGCACAATCACGTTGGAGAATTGGAATTGGGAGAATCAAAGCTTATTGCGAATCAAGGCTATTGTGAGATCAATTTGTTTTTTTTACATTCATTTAGATTCTTTTTCATATCATTGTTAGATCATTTTAGCATGTCAATTTCCATATTAGCATAGATTCATATCAATTTTTATCATCTTATTGCATAGAAAATATAAAAAAAAATAGATTAATTGCATTCATATTTCATATCAATTTTTCATTCAAATCTTTCATTTAGGTGTCATCTAGGTCACTGATCTCGATAACAATCTAAGAACATCAATCTCGCACCTATTAGAAGGCAGTAAATCGCTTGGTTAGATTAGATTTTAATTATTGCATGATTTTGTTTTTGCTAACCTCTAAAGTTTTACTGAAGTGTTGTGTCTACAGATCAAGTAAAAAATTTACACACACATTTCTGGCAGCTATCGTGGGGCTACCCACCTTTACATGCTAGTTTTAAATTTTTGGGGGAGCTAAAACCCTAAAGTTTCAAAGATTTAATTTTATCTCTCAAAAGGCTTGGATTTTTGCTCTAAAATTTTTTGGGTAGGTTGGACACATATCAAGGAAGCTACAGTAAAAAATTTAGAATTTTCTAAGATGTTTTAAATTTTTAATAATTTTTTTTTAAAATTATGAGAAAAATTAATATCTGATGCAAATCAACATATTTTTTAGAAATTTTTACATTTTTAGAAATCTCTTTAAATTTTAGAGGGGGTCCATTCTTTGTATTTTAAATTTGGATGCAATATAATAGCTCAAATAGTCAATTTACAAAAACTAGTGTGTTTTGATAAAACAGGTCTCTAGGGCACAAATGAAGAGATTTTTCTAACATTTTTACATTTTTGGAAATCTCTCTATGTTTTAGTAGGGGTCTTTGTTCTAAATTTCTATTTTTGTGGCCAAAATCATATCAAAAAAATTAGATCTTGTTGACTAGGTCAAATGCAGCAAAAAAAATAAAGTTTTATGATGGGTATGCACTTATTTTTTTTACATGGTTCAATGAATGATATAAGTTGTCATTTGGGTTAATTTCTAGGTATTATTGTTGATAATAATTGATTTTTAGAGCTAACCCTATGGTTTTCATAAGTTGAATATATTTTGCATATCGTGTTTGCTTGTTTGCTTGTTGGAGAGTTCGTCACTTGCTTGCATGGAAAAGCTCAACAAGAATTGCTAAAAATTAGGTAAAATATACTAAGCACATTGCAAGGATCCCAGGTATTCTCCTTCATCTAATAACATTTCAATTTGGGGCTTAAAATAAATCTCTTGTGTGTCTAGCTTGGGTGATTCTTTTCATGCTTTTGTTTTACACACTTGCATAATTGATACTAGGTTGTGACACCTTAAGGATCCATTAAGTAGTCTCAGATACTTGTGATTGATCTTGATTGCTATCTTGGGTTATTGGACTCACTAATCCACCGGCCCCTCATTCTACCTCATGGTTGCAATCTCAGCGCCATAAAGGGGAGGGGTCAATAGGACAGAAGCGTTAAGTGTTCCACTTGGCAACCCTTTTGTGCTTTTAGGAACTCACTTGTTTTCTAAGTTGGGGACTCATTTTCAGCTTATGTGAGGTGTTAAGTGTTCCACCTTGTGGACTCATCTCATATTCACTTTAAGCGTTAAGTGTTCCTCTTTCTACTTTTTGGATACTTTTGGTAGATTTGCTTTTGGAAACATACATCTGTGCTCACATAGTAATTAGGCCCTATGAACACTATTCATGATTCTTGAGAGATTGGATTCCCAGTGAATTCCTTCTTGATGATATAATCCTTGTAGGTAGGGAGGATACTTAGTGCATTTCACATTCAACTTGGTTAGTGTGTCTTCTCTTATTGATTGATACATTCTCTCCCAGGAGAGGTTGATAGATCACATGGGGTAGACATCATGAACTTTGGTGAATCAAAATTGGTTGGTGCATCTTCCCTTATTGGTTGATACATTCTCTCTCTGGAGGGGTTGATAGATCATGTGGGGTTGATATCATAGACCTTGGTGAGACAAACTTTGTCTTAGCGTGTTAGATTAATCTGCTTGCTTTGTTTGGGTTAAAAGTGAAGAGGTATCAAAACCCTGGATCTGGAGCCAAGTCCCCTTGTGGTATACTATTGTGAGTCACCTTTAGAGAGGGTTAACCATAGTGGACAATCCCTTCATAGGGTAAATTGCGTTGATAGAACCTCAAGCAGTAATAGCTATTTTCACCATGGTAGTGACAGCCGCTATATAAATGTCCTTGTGGAAGAAATCTCCACAAGTATGGTTCATTGTTGGGTTGTCAGATCTCCCTAGCAGCTCCTGAAGATTAAGTTATCAGACTATGTCAAAAACCTAGTGCGCCGGGATTGGAGTTCACCCCTTTGGATCATAAAAGTTGCAAAGTCAGACCATTACTAAAAACCCTAGCGAGGCCAAATTTTTATTTTGTCGGGTATATGTGCGTTATTGCAAAACATTTTTGGAACATACAGAATTAGCACTTTTGAGGATTAGAATGAATAAGTCACTTGATTTTTCATGCGCAAGGTTGCTTTTTCCCTTGTTCATTATTTTCAGACATGCTTGAAATCACTTGCTTGCTATTTTGCGTTCTTGTTTATCTATTTGGTTATTTAAAATAGACAAATCTATTACAATCTTCAAATCTGGACTTTGAAATTTGCAAATAATTCAAATCTGAAAACTCAAAATTTTCAAAATCTAAAGTAAAATCCTTTTCTGGAGTCAAAAGTCATCTCAGGAGGTCAGAAAGTCATACGAGTTTCCATCAAGTGTCATTTCATTACAACCCATCTATCATATGATTGAGTACCCAGTGTCGTACGAGTTTCCATGCCAGCAAATTCTCAAAGTCAAAATCTTGCAACTGTCGTATGGGATTTTCAACTATTGTTTCATTGCTACCCAACTATTGTATGAGTTTTGCAATCGTCATTTTATAGCATACCCACTGTCGTATGAGTTTGCAGAGTGTCATTTGGGAAAATTTTGAAAAATTGTCAGAAAATGTTTAGAATTGCTAGATACTTAGCTTTTTCAGCCTAATTCCAGAGCCTGTCGAACAAATCATTATGTCAAGAATAGAGCAGTAGCTATTCAGAATCAGTACACATGTCTCAAAGAATTAGTACACATGAGGAAGAAATTCTAATATCAGCTATGACAAAATAGATCCATGCTATGCAAGTCAAACTTAACAAACTTTAGAAAGAAAAGGAACCTAAAGAGTTCTCCATGGAAGCTCTATGCCCTTTTCCATTGGATAAAGACTTGTACATGTCACCATGCCCCCGAACATAATATGAGCAATGTGACAATCCTTATGATACCTCTTCCACAGAGAGTGACACATCCATCTTTGGAGACTATGATGACTATGATGATGGACAATATAATGATACCTATGACACCTCTGTTCCTCAGAGTCCTCCTCATCGTGTGTTCCTGCTTATTGGAAATGGGATGTCACATTGGATAGATCATGATGGTGATCCATATGATTTTAATTTTGAAAGAGATTTTGATGGCTTTTGTGGACAATATCTAGATGATACATCTACTTCTATTGAGGAATATAAAATGTACCGTGCTGATTTGAAACGTCAATACTATAAGGATATCTCCTTTAAGAACTCTCAGGCTGAAAATAAAGATTACACTCTCAAGCAAGATCATTTTAATGTTAGACTTTTGTCTTGTGATGGTTCCCTTCCATCCCCTACTTCTTCCAATAACCATACACTTCCTAAAGCTTCCGAGTCTTTCAAATCTTTCACAGAACCTTCATCCAATGAAAGTCCTGATACTTTTCATATGATTCCCTATAGTTATCCTCAAGGGCTACCCCTTGAAGAAACTCAAGCTAACCTTCACTTGGCTACCAACACTTTCAATAATGCTAAACCTAAAGAGCCTAAGCCTTCATATGCTATAATGCCTACTTCAGCTAGTCCTTCACCATCTTTGCAAAAGTCTTCCATACAATCCCAACATGCTTCCTTGTCCTTAGAAGTGGCTCCATATCAAGAGGACTTTAAAAATGATGAAGAAAAAAACATAAAGAAAGATCAAGATCAAGAACCCTCCATATCATCCAATCCTTTTCATGATGTCTCTTATCCACTTCAGGGTTCTTTTGATCCTGCACACCGTTTTTCATGCATTCCACCATGTCTTAAGTCTTCTCCTAAGCAAGATCAAGCTACTACTTACACTGTTGAGCTTATTGACAATCAAAATAACCTTACTACACTTTTGCTTTCCAAAGATGATACTTCCATTAAGGTTGGTAAAAATGGTGTTGTCCCTTCCAATGTTAAGCCTATTGAAAATCAAGAGAAAAATTATGCGCTTATGCTATCCAAAGATCCTTGTCAAGATCAAAGTCTTCCATCTTCCTATTCTACCACTCCATGTTCACTTCCACTTTCTACTCTTCCTAAGTCTTTTCAAGCTTTGAACAATCCTATCAAAGAAGGTGCTCATATTCAAGATGTCCATGATTCTATTGAAAATTTTAATGCTCACTCTAAAGATGCTGATGTCCTTGGTTGTCATATAGATGCTGATGAACTTATTGATTATCCTTTTGCATCTTCCACATCCATCCTTGGAGCTCTTCCACCACTACTAAGGGCTTCACATCTACCTTCCATCTTGGGTCTTTATGTCCCTTCACTTTCCCCTCCTAACTCTCTTAATTTTCCATCCATCTTGGGTCCTTACATCCCTCCATCTCCCATCTTTCCTCAAGATCAACATAGATGCATACCCTTGAATCCTTTTCATCCACCCACCCATTTAAACCAGTCATATCCTCCTTCTTCTTCCACAAGTCCCAAGTCTTTTAGAAGTAACTTGAATGTTCAATACAAGAAAAAGAAGCAATACAATAATCCATCAAAAAGAGAAGATCACCATGTCTCCTCTAAACGACATGGAGGCATAAAGTCAAAAGAGATATCTAAGAAAAAAACTACAAGACAAGTATGGGTTCCAAAATCCATCATTAAAGATATTCTCTCCAAATTACCAAAAAGAAATGAAAAGCCTATGACTATATGGATTCCAAAGTCTCTCTTGAAAGAGTCTGGTGTTGAACAAAAAGTAAAGTTGACATTCAAGCTTCCAAGGACTTCCACTTCATCTTCTTCCAAAAGCATTCCTCCATTCCATGCACCTAAACCACAACCTCTACTATCCATTCACCATATTCCTTCACGTATTCCTTCATTCACATTTCCTCCACCCTCTCACCACCCTTCAAGGTGTGTGTTGATGTTGATCTTGCCTTCCTTTCCATCTACCCTTTCACAATCCTTCCATGCATTATTCTTCTACATTCTATCCTTTTTCTTCATTTGTCTATTCCTCCTATCTTCCAACCTCACTCGCTTTACATAAAACCTTATCCTCCATTTTCTCTTCCATCTTCCTTTCCCTATCAGCATCTTTGAGCATATAATTTTGAATTCTTGGCATATCATGGTTTATCCTTTCAAGGAGCATTATCTAAAAAGCTTGCCTTCTTCCAAAAAAAAAATTGAAAATGTGCCTTGGTGAAAACTTGGAAATAGGCACCTTGGTAGCAAAAGTAAAGAGAAATAAATTCATCCTATGGTGAAAACCACTCCCTTGTGACACCTTGGATAAGTACCATGATGAAAACCTAGCAATCAGGCATCATGCGTAGTTCTTTTACATATTTCATCCATTTCATCTTCTCTCTTTGATCTTCACAATGTTGATCTATACATGAATATTTGGCTATTTTTGTGAGCTATCTTATGATGATCTTGCTTTCATTCCCTTCCTTTTTAGCCTTCATATTTATTTTCCTCCATTCATTTTTGCCTATCGCTATCCTTTTCCCCTTTGGTCTTGATCTAACAAAAAAAGAAAAAAGAAAGAGAGAGTAAAACACGGTGCTATGAAGCCTCTTGACATGTCTACTCCTTTGGATTGCATCCTTTCCTACTCTTGCATTATGATTTTGTGACTTATCCTATGCTAGCCTTTCATTGCTTGTCCAAATGTGCTTTACATGAAAATTTTTCCCTAGCTTGAGTATTCTTGAAGAGTTTTCCCTTGAGGATTGCTTCCCTTCATTCTCCTTCATTCTCTTGTCTTCCATCTCTTCCACCAACTTGCTAATCCCTCTTGTTCTCCACCTTGCTAGACATTGGGACTGCATGATATGATCTTGCTTGGGAGTTTGCAATGGAAAAAGATGCTATCAAATATACCAAGTATCAGAACAAGTATCGGAACTCCCACTGGGGCTACACCTTTTGCTTTAGTTTATGGGTCTAAAGTGGTACTGCCTATTGAGGTTGAAATCCCATCACTAAGAATCAGAATACATGGTCTAGTAACTGATGATGACTACAGAGTGTCTAGGTTGCAAGAACTTGAACTACTAGATGAGCACAGACAAGTAGTGTATGATCATCTCAGAGTGTCTCAGAAAAGAATGTCTAGAGGCTACAACAAGAAAGTCAGACATAGAGAATTTTAGGTTGGTGATCTAGTCTTGAGAGAAAATCCTAAAAATCAATCACATCGAGAACGCAAGGGGAAGTTTGAACCCAATTGGCTGGGTCCCTTTTTCATCACTACTACTTTTGGCTCTGGTGCCTATCAACTCTCAATGACTGAAGGACAACAGCTCCAAGAACCAATCAACGTTCTCCATCTGAAGAAATTCTACGCCTAAGGCATTCAGTCTATGGTAAAATGTCCTGAAAAAATTATAAAATTCAGAAAAAGTCCTAAAAAATGAACATCTTGGTGAAAACCTAGCAATAGGTGCCTTGATGATTCACAAAAAAAAAGTAAAAAAAAAATCAAAAGTACAAAAAAAAAATTGAAAAAATAAAAAATACAAAAAAAATGAGAAAAAAAAAGTGCCTTGGTGAAAACCTGGAAACAGGTGCCTTGGTAGCAAAAATAGAATCTCTGCCAAGATGGTGAAAACCCGGCAAACGGGTGCCACTTGTTTCAAAATGCTCCATCTATCAGTGCAATCTTGGTCTTTCCCCGCTTTTAGTTTTTCTTTAGTTTGTACATATCTCTCGATTTGTTTCTGCATTTTCAATTTTCAATAAGTCAGTCTGTACACCAATCAGCTCCAGCGTCTGTATCCTATCAATGTTCAAACTTGTGGGCAATCAATGTCATATCCTATGGTCTCCGGTGTATCTTAGATGTGTCATATCCATTCAAGAGTCCTTTGAAGCTTCATTTGAGTCAGTCAAGTCTGTATCATCTCCAGAAAGGATTTTGCATCTACAACACAATCAAACATCAAACTGAAAACAATCTGTGCTTTTCATGCTTTTATCTCCTTGTATGCTTACTGATTCACATTGAGATTTTTGCATATTGTGTCCCTTCAAGCTCTTCGATGATGTCCTTTATAAGATTTAGAGAGTGATGATTGGGGGCATAATCTTTTCTTTATTTTCTTCTTGTATGTGAAAATCTAACTTTGGAAATTATGGATTGAAATGGTGTCCGACTATAAGAGCCTCTATCTTGAATTGGATGGCCATGCGTACCTCGACCATTGATACCCAAAAAATTTAAGGAAGTTTGATCTAACTATTATCTTTTTGAGTGAGTTCTTTCTCCTATTGTGAAACACAATCTTACCTAAGGATGTGAATGATAAAGGGTCACTACGGGTAATTCACACTGGATTTAGAATAATCTCTTGGTTGTTTGATGTGTTTGTCATGCAAGGCGTATTCAGGTCATCATGACATTTATGTTTTGATGCTTATACAAATTGCTATATCAAAATGGACATGATATTTAGGTCATCCTGGCATTTGTGCCTTGGTGCTTATATCTAATCCAACATTCCGAAAATAAAATCAATATTCATATATCCATAGTTTCCTAATTAGTGGGTGTTGTATTGATTCTTGTGCATACAAATCGATATTCATATGTCTATGCTTTCATAGCTAGTGGGCATTGTATTGATTTATCCAGTTACCTAAAAGTTTAATGATGATAACAAATCGACACATGATAAGTGACTAGGTCCTAGGTCCTAGGTTGCATTTCATTTTGCATGTCTCTTTGCATTTTGCATGTTGCATGATCTCACAATGGCTAAACAAACTTCAATGCTTAAACGATTCTTCAAATTGCATCTTCAAATCTAAGAGCTGAATCTCACACGAAGGTTCCTCCAATGAAACAACAAGTAGAATCCTTTTTCAGGATCAAAATTCAAATATGAGATCATTCATATTATTAACTACTTGCATATTCGACCTTCAACCATCACAGAAATCCAGCATTCAACTTAACTGATTATCTTACATCAAACTATCAAAATTTCAACTTGGTCAACTATGGTCAACTCATGGTTTAACCTAGTCAAACTTGGTCTTTTGGGACCTTCCAACGATGCAGAATGCATTCTTGAACGTGTATAACCACTTTTCCAATCAATTAACATGCTTCTAAACCATTCAACGCTGACTTTTCTTGTCAGATTTCAATTTTAATCCCGAAGGGGGCATGGTATTGCACATCATTCAAAGTCTATAATCTAACTTGAAATTATATCTTTGCTGAAATCATATCTTCCTTAGTAATCAAGACAACAACCACGTCTAGTTACTGATTTATCAAAAGTCCTCATCACTCGGGGCAAATCTATCATCACTTGGGGCATATCAGATTCATCAAGATCCATATCAATCTGGTATTCTCCTAATCTTGTAAACTGTATCAGTTTTTGCAACCATCGGATCATAGTGTTCTTTCCTTGGTTCTTCGGCAACTGAAGGATTCGAATGTGATACCTGCTAGTTCTGCTAAGACAATCGAGTCTAGAACCGGTCACTCACTTCTTAACAATCCTAAGGTTTGGAATCAGGCATTTTGACATTATTTTTGCAATCATAGGTTCATCGCTGTTATAGTGAACATTATCTTTGGTCATTCAGGACCTATTATCTCCATATCAAATCAATATCAATTAGCTTCTGTCTCATATCAATTATCAATTTCGAATCAGTTTCATATCTTTATCAAACACAGACTATCTTTGAACCACTGCGCTTCGCACAGTAATTCAAAGAGGGGAAAAATGTAATACCCCAAAAATGGGCTATAAGTTCATTAACCTCCTACATCTACAAATCGAATGAAATCAACATCGAAGTCCTAATCTAAGACACATCTAAACATCATCGAATTTAATTGATTATCTTAAATTCTGCATCGGGGAATATTCCTAATTATCTTAATTATCTTTAATTTAATGATTATTTGGCAATAAATCACATTTATCCTAAGTTTGATTAATTGAATATTTTCATATTTAATTAATTAGATTTAATATCTTGCCACTTAATTGTGTAATTAAATTTAATTCTATCTATTATTAATTATATTATTTAATTTTGACAATAAATCCAATAGCCTATGAATAATTGATTAAATTCTTATTTAATTAATTAAAGCAAGTTGTCATTATTTAATAATATAGTTTTTAATAAAAGTTTGATAAAATAGTTAATTAACCCATAAATTAATTATTTTATTTCAAAAATCAGTTAAGTTGAGAATAAATCACTTTATTTATTTATTAAATCATAATTATCCATGTGCACATTCAAGGACCAGTTAAACTCAAATTGGAAAATCAATGCAAGTTGTTAGCTTTTTGAAACTCAACATCTTTTTGAGTTTTAAAGTTAATCTAAACTTCTAATTCGAGTTGAACTGTGCTTATGCATGATTTTTGTGACTTAATTATCTTTATTTAAAAATAACTCAAAAATCAACCTGAGTTAATATGAGTGATTTATGACTTTCTTCCATGCACCTCCAAAGCCTTGGATTTCTATAAAATTAAAGCCTCAGCTCATCTCAAAGCATCTCATATTTTTGCACAATCACGTTGGAGAATTGGAATTGGGAGAATCAAAGCTTATTGCGAATCAAAGCTATTGTGAGATCAATTTGTTTTTTTTACATTCATTTAGATTCTTTTTCATATCATTGTTAGATCATTTTAGCATATCAATTTCCATATTAGCATAGATTCATATAAGTTTTTATCATCTTATTGCATACAAAATATAAAAAAAAAAAGATTAATTGCATTCATATTTCATATCAGTTTTCCATTCAAATCCTTCGTTTAGGTGTCGTCTAGGTCACTAATCTTGATAACAATTTGAGAACATCAATCTCGCACCTATTAGAAGGTAGTAAATCACTTGGTTAGATTAGATTTCAATTATTGCATGATTTTGTTTTTGCTAACCTCTAAGATTTTACTGAAGTGTTGTGTCTACAGATCAGGTACAAAATTCACACACACACCTTCAGATCTCATTGTTCTGCCATTTTCTTGCTCAGAGGGCTCCGCACAATTTCCAAAGTCAAATGGTTGAAATGAATTGAAAATGACCCTTCAAGGCTTTATATAGCATTTGACCTAATTTTCAAAAGTGCTCCATTTTTCATGAAAATTGCACCCTTGGCTAATTTCGACGTTCTGAATCCATTTTCAAGATCAAAATTCAAATCTGAGATCGTTTAATATGTCAAAATCATGATTTAACATTTTTGGGCCTAGGACAGTCTACTGCTTGCATAATCGACCTTCGATCATCACAGAAATCTAGTATTCAACTTAACTGATTATCTTACATCAAACTATCAAAATTTCAACTATGGTCAACTCATGGTTTAACCTAGTCAAACTTGGTCTTTTGGGACCTTCCAACGATGCAAAATGCATTCTCAAATGTGTTTAACCACTTCTCCAATCAATTTACATGCTTCTAAATATCAACGCTGACTTTTCTTGTCAGATTTCAATTTTAATCCCGAAGGGGGCATGGTATTGCACATCATTCAAAGTCTGTAAATCAAATTCCATCATATCTTCCTCAGAAATCAAGACAACAACCACGTCAAGTTACTGAATCATCAAGAAACCTCATCGCTCGGGGCAAATCTATCATCACTTGGGGCATATCAGATTTATCGAGATCCATATCAATCTGGTATTCTCCTAATCTTGTAAACTGTATCAGTTTTTGCAACCATCGAATCACAGTGTTCTTTCCTTGGTTCTTCGGCAACTGAAGGGTTCAGATGTGATACCTGCTAGTTCTGCTAAGATAATCGAGTCTAGAACCGGTCACTCACTTCTTTGAAATCTTAAGGTTTGGAATCAGACATTTTGACACTTTTTTGCAATCATAGGTTCATTTGCTGTTATAGTGAACATTATCTTTGGTCATTCGGGACCTATTATCTCCATATCAAATCAATATCAATCAGCTTCTATCTCATATCAATTATCAATTTCAAACATCAGTTTCATATCTTTATCAAACACAGACTATCTTTGAACCACTGCGCTTCGCACAGTAATTCAAAGAGGGGCAAAATGTAATACCCCAAAAATGGGCTATAGGTTCATTAACCTCCTACATCTACAAATCGAACGAAATCAACATCGAAGTCCTAATCTAAGGCACATCTAAACATCATCGAATCATAATTGATTATCTTAAATTCTGCATCGAGAAATATTCCTAGCAATATTCCTAATTATCTTAATTATCTTTAATTTAATGATTATTTGGCGATAAATCACATTTATCCTAAGTTTGATTAATTGAATATTTTCATATTTAATTAATTAGATTTAATATCTTGCCACTTAATTGTGTAATTAAATTTAATTCTATCTATTATTAATTGTATTATTTAATTTTGACAATAAATCCAATATCCTATGAATAATTGATTAAATTCTTATTTAATTAATTAAAGCATGTTGTCATTATTTAATAATATAGTTTTTAATAAAAGTTTGATAAAATAGTTAATTAACTCATAAATTAATTATTTTATTTCAAAAATCAGTTAAGTTGAGAATAAATCACTTTATTTATTTATTAAATCATAATTATCCATGTGCATATTCAAGGACTAGTTAAACTCAAATTGGAAAATCAATGCAAGTTGTTAGCTTTTTGAAACTCAACATCTTTTTGAGTTTTAAAGTTAATCTAAACTTCTAATTCGAGTTGAACTGTGCTTTTGCATGATTTGCATGTTTTTGTGAATTAAATTATCTGTTATTTAAAAATAACTCAAAAATCAACCTGAGTTATTTGAGTGATTTATGGGTTTTTCTCATGCACCTCCAAAGCCCTGGATTTCTATAAAACCAAGGCTCAGCTCTTCATAATTCATATCTCGCAAATTGCAAACTTACTCTACAGGAATCATAGCATATCAGATTTGGAGAATTTGCACAATTGGAGCTTGAAAGATAAATTTGAGGATTTGAAGCTTTGTGAGATCAATTTCAAATTCATAGCTTTCATATTATTGTTAGAATTTTCATTCTCATATCATATCATTTCTAGATTAGCATTGCATATAATTTAGCATAGATTCATATCATTTTTTCATTATCATTGCATAGAAAATACCAAAAAAATAGATTAATTGCATTCATATTTCATATCATTTTTGCATCCAAACCCTTCATTTAGGTGTCGTCTAGGTCACTGATCTCGATAACAATCTGAGAACATCAATCTCGCACCTACTAGAAGGCAGTAAATTGCTTGGTTAGATTAGATTTTAATTTTACACGATTTGATTTTTGCTAACCTCTAATGTTTTACTGAAGTGTTGTGTCTACAGATCAAGTACAATTTTCACACACACAATCATACCTGTAGCCTCTATCACTTTGGCCTGGTGCTCGGCCTGGTTGTTATCAACCACTGCAAATAGTCTGTGAGACTTTCCAAAGTCTCCAATGGTAGGCTCTGAAGCTACCACATGCTGATTGCCTGACATCTGACCCTATAGAAAATCATGAGCTAAGTTCCCCATGGCACCACATGCATAGCAAGGACCTTGTGTGAAAGTTTGTACTCCCTGTGGCCTAGAGAAATGCTGACCACCGGTCCTACTAGAACCACTAAAACCCCCCCGAGAGGACTACTAAGTCCATGCTGGGGGTGCATCTATATATTATTGTCACTGATCCTTTCTTTGTCCTTGTGCCTGCCACTATTTGGGCTTAGAGCCCTATTGTCCCTATGGTGGCTTCTATGTCTAGTTTCATTGAGTCTACTACTATGGGTTCTTGTTAAAAGATCCTGAGGAATGTCTGTTATTACCCTTCGAGTGCCTCTTTTGGTGCCCCTATGACTATGATGCGAATTTATAGTTCTGAGACTTGTCACGAGCATCTCTAGACCTACTTTGAATCTCTTCTGCAACCAAGGCCATCTTTATGGCCTCACGAAGGGTCCATGGTGAGGTCATGCGAACCTATCCCTCTATCCAATCATTGAGTCCCTTAATGATATGGTTGATTCGTAGCTTTTCATCCTTCATGTAGCCTACATAGGATAGCAACTCAAGGAATCGGGTCTCATACTATAGCACTGTAAGTCCCCTATGCTGGAACTCATGGAACTCATCAATATGCCTCTGTCTATAGTGTCTGATAGGTATCTATCTCTGAACCTTTCTAAGGTCTCCCAAGTCATAGTATCCATAGTGGTGTTGTTCTTATATTCTTCCTATTTCCACCATGTGGAAGCAACTCCTCTCAAAAAGAGTACTGCAAATCGAGCCTTGACATTGCTATCATACTAACGCAACCCAAAGCACCTATCTAAGCACAAAAGCCATGCCTCAGCCTCTGTACCCTCTATAGAACCATGATACAAAGGTGGTTGTAACCATAGGAGATCTCTAATATGATCCCCAACATCATGGAGTGCCCTCTAAAACATTCCAGGTGGTGGTTCTGGCATGTGAACCGAATCTGCCTCATGTGCCCCCTACCCTTCCTCTCGATCTCATGGAGGACTCCTAGTCCTCTCTCTAACCTATGATCTCTATCTCTTGGACAGTTGGTGCTCTAGCTGAGGATTAACCAGAGGCAACCTCTCCTATATAACCCTAATGAGGTTCTGTAAGGCTAATAGGACCTCCTGATTAGGGTTCAGTGGTGGTGGTGGTTGATTAACTACTGATATCTTAGCCCTTTGTTCTACTTGCTCACGAGTCGATGGAGCTTGTCTATCCCCTCATCCTCTAATACATCTTTGAGCTTGACGCATAAGGGGAGGCATCCTAGAAATTCAAAATGGTTAAAGGTTAGCTAAGAAACGCAATGGGTTTTAGGTTCCAATGTTGAAACCTAGGCTCTGATACCAAGTGTCATGCCCATAATTTTTCACTCAAAAACACAACAATTTTTTTAAAAAAGGTAATAAGTTATGTCTAAGGTTAGTAGTTGACTAAAGTTGTATAGTTGATCCTGAGAAGATGAGAGTCAATTAGATTGTCACAAAATAAAAGTACGTAAAAGAGTTGAATCAATTTTCCTTTACAAATGTTGGTGATATAGGTTACTAGTTGAATTAGTTTTATCAAGGAATTAGATCTAGAAAGCGAAGTTGCAACCAAAGTTAACCTAACGTTTAAGTTCTTTCATGATAGTAGCCAACTAATAATTTTAGCTATACTAATACCAAATAATCGAGCCTAAAGCCAACACTATCCTACAATGAGTCCTTCAGATTCATTTATTAAAGCATTGTGATAATATATCAAATTAGCTAAATAATAGCTTTACAAATTTCATTAAACATAAAGTTAAGGTAAAATTTAACTTATAATTTCCTATAATTTATTCCATAATTCTCGTACGTTCAACCCTTTAATGGCTTAACTAAAAAAAATACTTGTTGAATAATAATTATATTAATTATTAGTATTTAATAATTAATAGAATTATTACATATCAAAGTAAAAGAAAAACAAAATTAATTAATTACAAATATTAATAAATATAAAATATTAATTAATATTTTAATTAATTTATAAATAATATTAATTATTATTAATTAGTAAATAAATTGTTTAAATAATATTTATATTAATTAATATTATCAATATTAATTAATATAAATATTAAATAATATAAAATAAAATAATTATTAAATAATATTTATATTAATTAATAATATTAGTATTAGTTAATATAAATATTAATTAATAATAATTTTTAAAAAATGAATTTATAAAAGATAAATTAAAATTATGCTTGCATGTCTAATTATTTGAAGTCCCCGAAGGGACTGTGCATGGGGGCGAGCCCGCGCTGCCTAGTCAGCGTGGTACCCTACCCTAGGCAGTGTACCGCGCTACCTAGGTAGTGTGGTACCCTGCCTAGCCTAGGGCCCGTGTTGTCCTATGTAGCATAGGGAGCCAGGGGGTGTGGGGTCCACCGCCCCTCCCTCCACTTTTTAACTTTAAAATTATATATATATATATATATATATATATATATATATATATATATATATATATATATATATATATATATATATATATATATATATATATATATATATATATATATATATATATATATATATATATATATATTTTAAAATAAAGTTTGTTAAAAGCAAGAACCTTCTTGCATGTGGCCAAGCAAGTTTGTAAATGATTTTTTTTTTGTTTTTCACATGACAATTTATTTATTTTTCTTTTTATATTAAATTCTTTTTTACTTGAAGGGTTTTTTTTTTAGTCCTTTTGGGGGAAAACCTAGGTGGGTCCCGCAAAAGGGCTAGACTTCTAGGAGGTGTAGTGTAGGCTCCAATTCTTTTCTTATACTAAACATTGTTATATTTAATTGTTGTCAAGTAGATGTAGGAAAATATTATTTAATTGACTGTGTAAAGGAAAATGTATGGGAAATTTTCCCATACATTTTTGAGAGACCTGTAGGTCTTTTTTTCAACTTTTTTTCTTGTTTTCTTTCACTTGTTTGTTCATTTTGATTTCATCCCACTTTCTATTTACATGTCTACTCTTATTTAACTAACATGAGGGATTAATAGATAAAAATATTGAAGGAAAATTTGTCTAACATGCTTACATTTATTTTTCTTGAGTGCATTAATTTCAACACAAAATCTACTGCCATAGAAATACCAAAACAATAGCATGGACAGAGATGAAATGAATTGAATCCTTTCCTTGCTTATCACTAATATCTTTATTCAAATGAAAACTTTACAATAGAACTATAAAGATATTTCAAATACTTTTCTTTCTTAAAATATTACAACATGTCTACATAAACTTCTTATCATTGAGTAAGTAAACAATGCCTTCACAAAACTATTCCAATAGTCCTTAATCTTTCAAATGATAAATACATTATCCTTCACTTATTCAATATTACATGAATACATAGAAATTTTCCTTTGACCAACCTTCAATATTCTCATATGAACATAAAACTATCAAAGTAAAGCCATACATTTTCTCCAACTTTGATGCCACAACACTATGATACAGATACAAGTTTTGGAGTGATAACTCCATTACAAAAGGAAATACATTGAGCTATTAGGGATCCTTAATATTCCCTCACATTAACAATAACATTAACAATAAGTATCCATATCATCTTTGGTACACATCCACAACTCAAGTTTTCAACTTCAAACATGAAGTCTTCAATGGCTTCCAATCCTACAAATAAACAAATGTAGGCCATGGAGTGCTCACCTCCCAACCTAGGCTTCTATGAAGCCACCCTCGAGCTAGGGGAACTATCACAAAGGCAAGGAGACAATCAAGAAAACCCACACTACAACAACATAAAAGAAACACAATGAAAACTCCCATCCAAGGCTAAAAACAAAGAGTCTCAAAATGACTCAAAAATAGGGGTGAAGGTGGAGCCATACTCAAGGGGAGAAAGCACATCTCATGATAAGAGATAAGTCATCACTTGGATTCTTCATCATGTATCTTTCACCACAAACACAATCTCAACAAACTCCTTATGAACCCCAATATACAAAACAACAATAGAGAGGGCTACATGGAGCCCATACATCCATGTTTCATCCCTCTCCAATCCAAGGAGAGACTCTACACCCTTGATTGTCCCAACATTCCCTTCACCCCAAAGGCTACTCTTCCCTCCCAGGGGTGAGTATGGCCTTGAGAACACTCCCATAATATAATGCAAATCAAGAAAGACAAGAACTCCATGAAAACTTCACTATCACAACACAAAGTAAATAACAATACAACAAACTTAACATTCACATAACATCCATTATCACAAAATAACAAGATCTCAAACACAAACACTACAAGAACACAATAACTAAATATTTGCATACAAAAAATAACATACATGGGAACTCTTTCTCTCAACATGAAAATAAAAACAAACAAAATGAAGAATACCACCAACCTTGATCCAAGCTTATGGAAGAAATTTGATGAAGAGCTTTTCCACTTTCCAAAGTCCTCCCCAAAATAGTTAAGTCTCCAAATCTAGAGAGTGGGTGTCAAACTCTTCCAAAAGAAGAGTCCCCTCTAAAAAGGTCTCCACACACTCTCCTAGGAATAGGATCTCTCTCTAATTAGATGACCATCCCAAGCTTCTTACATGGTTTCCAAATAAGGATTCCTAAAAAGGCTGCCCAAAAAGTGGACCAAAGACTTGTATCATTATTGGATGAAACTCTACCCAAGACCTTGCTTCAAAAGTTGATTTTCGTCCATTTTAAAAATCCAACTTTTGGAGGGGTCTTTTGGTCAACATGTGGTTGTCCTATGGTTAAAAATTCCCCTTACCCATAGGTATATCAAGTGGGCTTACTAAAAATGGCCCTAACACTTCCCTAAACACCTGTTAAGCCCCCCAAAAACCCATGTAAAGGTCAAATTCGAAATTCATTGATATGACAAAACCTTAAGCTCCCTAACCAAGTGATTTTCATGGGCATCCTAAAAGGTACCTTCCTAGGTTGGTGTTCAACCAATCCCTAAGTGGACATGTCATGGCCACAAGTACACACACATGTCTCAAGTGACACAAACAAAAAGAGACACGTCACAAGCCATGTCGCATATCCACTTGGGCATTCTCACATAAATCACATTTACAATTAACAAATAAATCAAATACATTCATGCATCATACTTTTATGAATTAAATACATTACAATGAGGTTTTTGGCTTCTCACTAGAAGCAACCTTGGTTCAAACTGATTTTCAAATTGGTCTCTGTGATGGTTCCCTGAATTTACCATGGCCTATTTCCCTGCACACTCAAGTCCAATATCAGTAGTCCAAGGAAATAAAATATGTAAATTCATAACATTAATAATCAAGATAATTCATCTGTCATTTCATAATTCACATGACAATAATCATTCATCCATAACCTACATACATCTCATTATAAAATATACAATTCAACACTAAATTAAATTTTAAACGTAATCATTGCATACATATATAATTTAATTTGAAAATTAAATATCCTCATAACATCCTAATTCATTCATTAAATAGAATTAAGAACACACATGTAAGTTCCAAACTGATGTCTCAGTAATTATCATTCAATCAAAATATAATGTGCATCAAACTACTAAAGTGATAAAACCATAACATAAAGTATCAGTAAAATCCATAGAGCATCAAAATATAATCATAAAATATGTCTATCTCAAATGCAGAACTGAATGGCTATGATAGGCTTGGGGTGAGGCCTCACAATATGGCTGCTCACGCAGGTATCCAGACTATTGCATTTGGTCTTGATAATACATATTATGTATTTTCTGATTTGCTTGGGTAGTTTGTGCAAGGTAATTCTAGGGCTGCGCAAAAACCTCTGGTTGTAAGTTATTATGTCTGTGATACACATTATATGTATTAAGCTATTTTTGATGAGTGCTTTTATACATATCCTCTGGCTGCGTCAATTGATGAGTATTATTTGGCAATCCAAAAAAACTATTTTTATATTGCTCAGCATGAGTATTCACAAATTGCTCCTCATCCTTATCCCTCTACAAAACTTTAGAATTATATGGTTGCTCCCATATATTATTCCCAGCAGCATTATCGTGCCCATCTTGTATTTTAACTTGAGATAGCACATAATAGTTATTTTCATCTTCATTTTAATGTGTTGGCCACATTCACTATTGTGAATATTCTCATTACAATATTCACCTTCTCTTTGCGCAAGCTGGTTGATATTTATATGCCTTTGCGCAAACTTCTCCTTTTGTTCATTTCCATAAAGCTACATTTTTTCATTTTGCATGCTTTGGATAAGCACATTTTCATATTGTCTCCCAAGAAAAATGTGTTGGTCATATAGGCACTCTTTTGGATATTTAAAATTTTCATTTTCATCCTATGAACATTGTGGGCCTTGATAATAATAAGTTTTATTATTAAAATTAATTGGCTGTAGGGCAAAGTCATTATTTTTTCCTCGCATATAATCATCAAACTTACCTTCCATCTCACAACCTTTTTGTGGATTGTGAATATAGTCAACATCTTGAAAATGCTTATCATTATTTGATAAACTATGGACATTTTTACTATGCACCTCATTTTCATTATTCTGATTTTGATATGTATTATCTAGATGATTATATTTTTTATGTTGATCATATCTGGGGAGATTCATTCCATTGTTGTAACCATGTGGTTCTTTGTTACTCCCTTTTCTCCAATGATCTTCATCTCCCTGATCATTTTTATTCCTTGCAGTCCTTCTTTCACTGTCTTGACTATCACAATGATCATTAGTGTTCCCCTGCTTGTCATTTGTGTTGTATAGTGGGTTAGTAAAAGTTTTGAAGAGATCATTGCTGCATTTCTTATGAGGAGGGTTATATATCGACACCCGGTTATTTTTATCAATAGCTTCATTATTATTTATTTCTCCATTTTCGGCATCACTTATTTTAGGTGAAAGAATTATTTCCCTTTCTATTCCCAACTTCCTAAGAGCTTCGTCAGGCTATCTTCTAAGGGCTCTGAGCATCCTCTCATCTTTATTCTCCAATCTAATCATCCCCTGAATTACTTCATCCATCCACCTATCCTCCTGCTCTTGTTCATAAACAACTTCTTGATTACCAGGCTTAGAATATGGAAAAGTATTTCTATACTCATTGTTATTCATTGGGCTATGGTGATTTGAACTTGGGAACTGCTCACAAGAAAACTATTGACCTTCATCTTTGTCAGGCTATTTTTCGGGAGACACATACAACATCTTCTTTTTTCATTTCTTATTTCTCCTATTCGGTTTTAATTCAACGAATAAGTTGTTCTTTAGAGATCTTCTCCCTAACATAGGATTTTTCTTGATTTGAGTTTTAGAGTCCCCACCTCACCTTCTATGAGGAAATAAACTATTCTGAGTCCTTTGTCCCAATAGAGTCTTTATAACAGTAACCAAAGATTCTGAAACTGTCATTCACTGATAGCATCCCTAGCAAAGTCACCAATTTGTTGGTGCTAAAAAATGAAGGACCGGTTTTGGCCAACTGACAAGCACACAAGTACCTCTGCAATTCTGGCTTGATTGAGCCAATGTTGGTAGGCCTGAATTCACAAGTGCCCTATGCTGCACAAACACATGCATAGACAAACATTCCTTCCAAAGGGGTAAGAAAATCCTTGGAGGAAAATGATATAATTTCCTAATAGCTATATCAAGTATGAAATCTAAACTAATATTGCACTACTACTAAAACCTAATTATGAATTCTTTATAAAGAAGAAAACATATTTATATGTAAACTACAAAGAAGAACTAGATAACAATTTTGAATGAAATGAGATTAGTGCCTAATGCAAATTCGGGTATAGAGTCAATTTACTTCCAATCCTACATATAATTAGAGATAGTTTTAAGAGAACTTACTCCTATAAAGCAAGACTATCATCCTACAGGCTTCCACTTGATCACAACTCAAAATAATTCATAAAATTAATCCTATCGAGTTTAACCCAAATTAAGGGACTGGCAAGAATAATTGTAGGTTCACAGACCATACAATTGATACTTAAATTGCATAAATTAACTTTGAACTATAAAATCAGGGAATAAAACATAGTAGAACACCCTGGTACACAGAGTATCTGAAAAACTAACTAAAAATAAATGATATATAACCTCAAAAAATATAAAACAACTTATCTGACATAACATTGAAAAATTGCATTTAAAGTCCAAAATTTGTAGTTGTAGGTGATATTGTCCCAATTGTGTCATGTCCCAATTGTTTACAAATGTTTCAATATAAATACATTGATCAAAGGTTTTCTGTGAAAAGACATACCCTTTCACAAAAACCTAATCCCTAAGACTAACCCTAAAATTACACATTTAACTATATAAATGGTTTTTAGGGAAAAATATTTCCCGTATAACAAACTTAATTCGTTATATCTTCAGGTGTTTCTGCATAATAATCCAATGTTTAATTCCTGCACAAAAACATTTGAAATTAAATAATCTTTCAATAAGATTTAAAATTAAAATCACTATATTTAATAATGTTTTAAGCTTTCAATATGATCCCAATTTAAGATTATTTAATTATTAACTAATAATATATCAAATAAACATTAATACAATCATGACATAGTACATAGAAATGTTTATTGATAAAAAGTGCCAATAAAATTTAAATAATTAATCGTAGGTACTTACTTTAAAAATCAAAACATAAAAATATCCTATTAATAAGAGAATACTTAAAATCATTTAATATGAGTATATAGTTTTATGTTTAAAATTTAATTTTAGCTTTCAAAATTTAACCATAATGCATTTACTTTTTAAAAATATCCTTTCACAAACATAAGGCAATATAAATCACACAGAAATATTTCTAAGACATTAGGGTATAAAAGTTTTATAACTTACCCTAAAAAGAGGGGAGCACTTTCCCTAATATCACAATAAAAGTAATTTACACATGGTAAGTGCAATAATACTTTTTAGAAAAATAACAACCCTAATGTTAAGAAATATTTCTAATGTAAAAATAAGATAAAAACTTACAACCACTTGATCAAATGCATTAAGTTTAAGGCAAAATAATCTCACTTTCTAAACAAAACCCTAAATATGCATTTCATGAAATGATGGTGGAAAATAATAAAAAGAACATATATTCAAATCACCAAATTAATATGTCCTAAATGAAAAAGTTAAAAGCAAAGCACATATCGTAAGATATAATCAATTATGCCCATTTTACCCAAATAGTTTGATTTAAAAAAATTAAAATTACAATAGGGTAAAATAAAAAATTACATTTAGGTATTTTTGAAAAATAAAGATTTATGCTAATTGAAATTTATTTCAAAACCTATAACATTACCAAAATAAATTACGTTATTATACTTTTTCACTTTAGGGTTTAAGGGTAAATTAGAATGAAACCTAAAAACAATCACATTAGTAATGAATCAAAATCTCGTAAAATATAAAACCATTTTGAAACACACAAGAGAAATCCAATTACATTTATAACCTAACATTTTATCCCTAAATTACTAAAGGGAATAAAATAATTTACAATTTATCCTTTTATCTCTACCCATATTCTCAAGGAATAAAATAGGACAATCGGTTTGGGTAGGTCAGGTAGTTAGGATAGGAAGAAAGGGTGGGTCGAGAGTTCGAGTGTTCAACTCCCTCTCCCCACTCTTTTTTTTTCTTTCTAAAAGCCAATAAAATAAATAATACATAGGAAAGGAACATTTCATATTTGAATTTAAAATAATTAAGGCAAGAAAAACTCCCTGTGTGAGAAATTGTATTGATTTTTTCACCTGTACATGAAAATGTAAATAAATTAGTTCCTCTTCCAAATTCTCTTGAAGAATAATAATAGACTAATTGGTTAGAGGGTAGAAGGGTAGGTAGGTAGGAAATAAGGGTTGGCTTGAGAGGTTGAGTGTTCAACTCCCTCTCGCCACCTTTTTTATTTAACCACCTTATTATTAATTAATTTTATAATTATTTATTTTATTTCAAAATATACATGCATTAAATTTATTGAAATAAAATAACTAAAAACCCATTTCATGAATATAGAATAATGACAAATATTTATGCCTTTTTAATCATTTTAATTTTTTACATAGGGAAATTACATAAAAATAAAAATAGAGATTATACTTCCCTGATGTTTTGCGTATTTAGAACCTGAATTTTTAGGTGTCAACACCTGCTATCATCTAAAAATGAAATCAATTTGAAATATTCTATACGTTTAAATTTTTTTTTTATTCTTGTGATCAATTATTATTTTTTAGATCATGCAACTAAAAACATGCGTAAAATGTCCAAGAAACACTACAGATCTAAGTCTTAGAAATTTCTTTAACTTTTGCTCACCTTAGATCAGTATAATGAAGCTCTAAAGAGACTAATTTAAAAAAAAAATGATGTGAGAAAATAAAATAAACAAAAAAGTATATATGGACTTCATTTCTATTTTTTTTCTCTTCACTGAATTGTTTTCTTGTCTCTTCAGCACCAATTTCAAATTCCTAACATAACAATATTAACTTAGTTTTTTTAAAAATAAAATAAGAAAAAACTGATAAAGTCCCCACAAACAAAAGTATTTGTTTGATTGAACTTAAGAAGCCAAAATTTCTATAGCTTATCCATTTTATCCATTGTTGGATTTCCCTAGTTAGACAATTATCCTTTGATGGGTGTCACCAGTCTAACAGTTTAGAATCTAGATTACATGGAATGTTGAGGCCTTGCTGATAAATCCTTAAATTTTAAGGTAAAAGCTAAGCTAAAATGCAATCTTATAGGTCACCCCCAAGTCAAACACCAATTTGTTGTATGTGAAACTTAATGTGGAACTCCCTTTATATGTTTTTAAAATTTTGTAGCCTTATGCTTTGATCTCCCAAACAACCATAATGATTAACAACTTGTCAGTTTACCTATAACTTTATTAGTTCAGTGGCCCAACAACCCATAAATAGAACAAGGTACTTTGGAATTAGATGCTAATATACTTCATTTTTTTAATATTGGGCGAGATCCAATCTCTAGTTGACAATACAAAAAAGGGACTGTAGTTGAGAGTGATTATTTGTAGGTAGCAATCCTCACCACACGATTGGAACCCCCTATGATTTCACCATCAGGTATCTAAGGTGATGGTCCCATGGAGGGACCTAACTGAATATTTTTCGCTTGTACTATGTGAGTAATTAAGACACTGGCAGTGAAATGGTTCCATGAAACATAAGTACATTTTACTTGTTAATTCTGTATTTAAAAATATCACAATACAAGCCATGAAACATAAGGAAATTTTACTAGTTAATTCTGCATTTAGAATATCACAGTACAAGCTATGAAACATGAGTAGGTTTTACTAGTTAATTCTACATTTAAAGATAGAATTAAATGTACCTCATTAAAAATCCTTGTGGGAACTATTAATTACAAACTTTCAGCCTCCACACTCACATAAGTGTTGGTGACTATCCAACCATATATTCTAGCACATCATAAGTAGTTTTCAAGAAAAAAAGCTAAGCGTCTCCTTCATATGGTGTGCTAAATATATGGTTGGATAGACATGGCCAATAGCAGCCAAAGTCCCTTGTCAAAAAATCCCTACCAAAAAAAAGGAGTATTAGTGGTCCCCTCAGGGTGTCTCAAATAGGGATTATCAATGTGAAACAAAATCATACAATGATATAAAACATATTTTCTCTCTTTTTGTTCTATACTTGATGTTGGAGGTCACAAGGGGGACCTCCCCATTAACATATTCAACTTAGAAGTTGCATGAGCCACTCAACCAACTCAAGTTGACATTGAAGCCACATGAATGTCACTTTGGGGGATTTAAACATGGGTCTCCAACATGAGAACCTTGCAACCTTTCCATTTGAGCACAACCCCATTGACTATATCAAACATCTTATTCATCTATGTATACCAAAAAGATAACTACAAAAAGTCTAACAATACATTTGTACTACTAGGTTCTACATATGTGTGGAAAAAATGGGTTGAAGCATACTTAACCCCTTAAATATCCATTAATCCTAGCACTTCAGCATGATTTCTAGTTGCCCAAACTCCCTTGGATTATGCCTTAAAATTAAATGAGAAAGGTACATTATTATTTACAAACATCAAATTTTTTCTTCTAAATTTGATTGTGTATGGAATAATTTTGTACATCAATGTATTGGGTCACACTACTTGATCCATCAACAGGATGAGAAAGAGAATAGGGATTTGAAAAAGAAGTTTTTCAACTTCTCAATGGATCACATAATGTGACCCAAAACATTGATGTTAAAAAATAGTCTATACACAATTGCATCTAGAAGCATACAATTGATATTTACATGAAACTGAATTTATGACTGACTTCTAGACATATCTGCATTACATGAATCTGATTTATGACTAACTACCAGGCATATCTGCATTTTTAAATCTCACATACTAATTTTCTAGTTTCTTACTGGGTTTGAAAATCTCATGTACTGAGCATTTGGTTTCATATTATTTATGAATATCACATACACATGAAAATGAAGGAGCCAAGGCTCATAGTAATAACATACCTCCTAATATTCACACGTAGTTCTAATTTATGACTGACTTCTAGGCATATCTGCATTTCATAATTATATGTAATTATAAATCTCTATTATAGTCGTGTAAGAAAGTGCTTTATAATTTACTTAGATTTCTCATTTTTCCTTTTAAGAAATTTAATATATACTTGAATACCTATCTTGATGATACAAGATAGATGGGGATGAGGGGCCAAGCGCACACCCAAATCACCAACCTCCTTACAGAAACATCACATCAAAGAAATAACACAAGTAGGGAGAGAGAGAATGCAACGACTTCATTTATTATTCAAGAATAACCTCATACATGTCGGTTGTAAGGCCTTCCTAGTTATGACTAGATACAATCAAAATTTGATTACATCAGTCTCCATACATGCAAGGATTCAAATTTCCAATCCCTATCTTCTATCTCTAAGAACTCCTCTTTCTCTCTACCACTACAACATACTACTTTATTTATACAAGAGGCAACCAAAAAAAGTCATCCTTTAGATCCATCATTGAAGAAGGAAATGACCAGATCTATGTCCACACACTTCCCAATGATTGATGTAACCATTAAATCTATGACCAAAAATTAAATGCATAAGTCAGCCTCAAAAGAAATCCAAACGAAACCACTTAGTGAGCAAGATTAGCGAGCAATAGAAAATTAACTCGGTGAGCCAACCAAGCCAACTCAGTGAACAAAGGAAAATTAACATCACTGAGACCCCAAAAGCAACTACCAAGCATATCTAACAACTCTAACTTGTTTTTGGTGATACAGGATTGCTAAGAACCCGAGATGCTCCTACATCAGACACCTAGGGTTGTTTTGAGATGATTGTCTAAATCATGCAATAGGTACAACTTGAGATGAATCCAAATTAGATTGTGTAATCCATGATGGTCTTTAATTGGTCTATTCTTCCACTTTACCAAATATTCCATATACTCTTTTCCTCTTGTACTTCTTCCAATTCTTTGTTCCAAAATATTCTCAACTTCTTATGTCTATTTCTTAGGATAATCATTCGGTACTATCATATCTTCATTAGGTTCATGATACTCATACAATTCTACAATATTGAATATAGGTGATGTATCCATGTCATCAGGTAACTCAATCTCATAAGCATTTCCACTGTCAAACTTTCTCAATATCTTGCAAGGACCAAATTTCTTCATCTTCAATTTTCCATAGGTTCCAATAGGAAATCTGCCTTTCTTCAAATGAACCATTACTTCATCCCCAACTATAAAAGTCTTATTTCTGCTTGATCTATCTAATCTATCCTTTTATTTTTTAGTACTATGTTCCAACTTATGTTTTACTTCCTCATGCAATGTCTTCATGAACTCAACAAATTCTTCTCCTTCAACAATTCTCTTTTCTTCACCAACAATGTTCTTCAAATCTAATATACCTCTCGATTATATGTGATTAACAATCTCGTGTTTATCTAGTATTCCTATTTATTGAATTATTGTATGTAAACTCTACTTGTGCCAACATAGAATCCTAATTACTTGATATATCTCCAACTAAAAATCTCAAAAGATTACTCAAACTTCTATTTACAACCTCTGTTTGTCTATTAGTCTGTGGGTGAAATCTAGAACTATACCTCAACTCGGTACCCAAATTTTTCCAAAGAGTCTTCCAAAAGTATCCATTAAACTTACTGTCTTGGTCAAAGAAGATAATGTTTGGTAATCCATGCAATCTGACAATTTCTTTAAATAAAATATCTACTATATGAATTGCATCTAATGTTTTTCTACATGGTATGAAATGTTCCATTTTAGAAAATCTATCCACAACAACAAATATAGAATCATTACCTCTTACTATCTTCGGTAAGCCAAGAACAAAATCCATACTGATATCAATCCAAGGTTTCTCAAGAACATAAATCGGTGTATATAATCTAGTATTCTAACTTACTCCCTTCGCAACTTGAAAAACTCCACAATTTTTCACAAATTTCTGAACATCCTTATACAACTGTGGCCAAAAGTATTTCTCCTTAAGAAAATTCAGTTTTGTCAATGCCAAAATGTCCAGCCAAACCACTACTATATTTTTCCTTTATCAAATTAATTCTCATTGATCCTCTCAGTATGCACAACTGAGTACCTTTAAACAAAATACCTTCTTGAATGAAATATTCTTCCCATTTAGTACTCGGTTGATCTTGAATAGGTTCTCTACACTTTCTCCATGGTTCATAAAAATCAAGGTCAGTTTCATACAATATTTCATGTCATCAAAACCAAGAACTTCAATTCTCATCTTTGTCATCAAATATCTTCTTCTACTCAATGCATCAACAACTCAGTTAGTGACTCCACTCTTATGTTTTATCACAAATGTATAACTCTACACATATTCAACCCATTTCATATGTCTTTGATTCAACTTATTCTAACTACCCAAATATTGTAAAGCCTTATGATCAACATACAACAAAAATTCACTTGGTATCAAATAATGTCTCCATTTCTTTAGGGCTTGAACAATTGCATAGAACTCTTGATCATACATATAATATTTCCTTTTTTCATCATTCAATTTCTCACTAAAGAAAGAAACATGTTTTACCTTCTTGACTCAAAAAAAATCCTATTACACTACCACTTGCATCACATTCAACTTGAAATACCTTATTGAAATAAAGTAAAGCTAATACAAGAAATTCAACAACCTTCTACTTCAAAGTCTCAAAACTTTTATTAGCTACATGTGTCAACTTGAATTCTCTTTTATCTCCTCTCATAGTCTCAGTCATAGCATTAAAAATTGAACTGAAACTTATGATGAGTTTTTGGTAAAAACTTGCTAAACCATGAAATGATCTTACCTCACTAGCACTTTTAGGTGTATGCCAATTCAAAATAGCTTCAACCTTCTCAGGATCCATTTTTAAACCATTGACTAAAATCAAAAATCCCAAACACACAATCTCTTATCTCATGAAGAAATACTTTCTCAAATTAATCAACATTTTTTCTTATTTTAATCTTTGCAATACTTGTTTAATGTGCATCAAATGTTCTTCTTTGGTCTTACTGAATATCAGAATGTCATCTAGGTATACAATCAAAAATTTGCCCAAGAATTTCTTCAAAACCTCATTCATCAATCTCATAAAAGTACTTGGTGCATTAGTTAGACCAAAAGGAATAACCAACCACTCACACAAACCTTCTCTTGTCTTGAAAGTAGTATTCCATTCATCACCTTCTCTAATTTTGATATGATGATATCCATTTTTCAAATCAATTTTGGTAAATACTTTTCTCCACTCAAGCTATCCATTATTTTATCCATTCTCAATATAGGAAACCTATATTTCATTGTTATCTTATTGATTTATTTGGAACCAGTACACATTCTCCATTCTCCATTCTTCTTAGGTGTCAATATAGTTGGTACTACACATGGACTTAAACTTTCTCAGATCAAACCTTTTTGCAAAAATTCTTGTATTATTTGGTTAAGTTCCTCATTCTTGGTGGGTGTCAATTGATGTGGTGCCTTATTCGGTAAACTAGCTCCAGGAATCAGATCCATACAATGATCAATGTTTCTTTTTAGTGGTAAACCATCAGGTACATTATCAGAAATGATCTCTCTATACTCAGTCAGTATCTTATCAACTTTCTCAGGGATACTATCCACTATTTTTTCACTCAATTTGTTAGGAATCACAACAAAACATATATCATTCTTCTTCAAATCCTTAACAAACATTCTTCCTTCCATCAAAGAAACATCCATAGATGTGCAAAAAATTACCGACCAATTCTTTAATCAAAGGCAATAAGATTTGTCTTCTCCCATCATCCCAAATAGTATATTTATGCAATCTTCCATCATATAAAGCATGTTTATCATATTGCCAAGGACTAGCCAATAGAATATGACAACAGTCCATAGGCCTGATATCACATAAGACTTTATCATAGTACTTGCTAATTTTCAAATTCACATAACATTGTTCACTTACCAATAGTGTATGCTCATCCTTGATCCATGAAATTTGATAGGGTTTCAGGTGTTTCAACCTTTCCAACTGCAAATTTGTAACCATTTCCTTAGACGATAGATTCTATGAGCTTCCAAAATCAATGATTACCTTCCACACTTCATCAACAACTCTGCATCTAGTTTTGAACAAACTTTTCCTTACTGGATCTTCCTTATTACTTTCACTCCATAGTGCTCTTCTGACCATCAAGTTCTTTTCCTTCTCAAGTTCATTTGGTGAGTCTTCTTGCACCAAATCATTTCTACTATTACTGACCTTCTTACTTGCATGTGTACACTCAAATGATATATGTCCTTCTTCTCCACAATTGTAACAAGTTCCTCAGAATCCACCTCTGCTATAACCACCTTGGTAGTTACTGCCTCTTCCTCTAGAAGAACGTTCACCTTTCCACTCGGTCTTGCCTTTATCCCAATTTTTTTTGTCTTGATCAGATCTTTTGTTTTCACCTTAAGATCTACCTCTTCCTCTAGGGAATATACTACCTATTCCTCTTTGTCTTTGTTCATGTCTCTTGTTCAATTTCTCCTCAGCTTTCACAAAAAACTGATAGGCTTCATCAATGCTTTCAAACTTGACCAAACTAATTTCCTCTTGTATAGAAACTCTTAACCCATTCAGGTACCTAGCAATTCTTTCCACTTTATCCTCAACATGTCCAAATTTGATATCTAATCTACATAATTCCTTAATATAGTCTTTTAGCGTGCTATCTTTCTACCTCAAAATTTGCATTCACCGAACTAGGTTAATCTAATAATCACAAGGTAAGAACTTGACTTTCCATTCATTTACCATCTTATTCCATACCTTGATTTTTTCTTTGCATTTTCTCTTTCTGTCCAATTGTAGATGATCTCACCATAAGAATGCATGGATTTTCAATTTTATACTTGCAATTTTCACCTTTTTTTCCTAAGGGATGTTTTCATACTCAAAATAATTATCCATCTCAATTATCCAATCCATCATCTCATTTGAATCCATTTTTCCATTATATTTAGGAGGATTGAAATGTGATGTAGACTTCAAAATTGTCAATCCCTTCAAAAATATCTCTTCACCTATTTATGCAGTCAAGGATGGTGGATCCAATGAAGGAAAGTCCAAACCTTGCAGCCAAAAGAATTACATAGTGGATTACTCAACAAAACAACACAAGTAATTGTCTAACACTAATTTTCATTAACATGTCTAGCTGTAAGGCCTTCTAGGTTAGGGCCAATTACAATCAGAAAATAATTCTGCAAGATCCACAACTAGATCTAATACAAACTCAGCTAGTTCATCTCTGAAGACAATCAGAAGCTGATGGAAACCCTAAGGTAGATCTAAAATTGATCTCACAAGCCTCCAAGAAATCTCCTTATTCCCAAGTATGCAAACCCCTAGCTCTGCTGCAAAGGACTCTCAGATTACAATATGATTTGCAAGAATATCAAGAACTTTTCCACAACTTCGTTGTCAAACTTCGCATTTGAATTCTAGATTTGCTAAGTCCTCCAAGTTCTGATCTCCCCTAAAATCTCTTTAATCTGTCTATCCCTCTATCTCTCTAAACATCTACCCAAACCCTCCTTAAATACTAATCATCAGCCCCAAGTCACTTGGATGAAACTCTTAACTCCCCAAAATAATAATTAAATGCCATACAAGTCAGCTTACAAATGTATACAAACATTTAATTCTACATTTCAGCCCAAGAAAATTGCTACCAACAATTAATTCACCAATTCAGCTCAACAAATCACACAGAACTCTAGTCGATAAGTTAGAACTACTGAGCAATAAAAAAATTACCGAGCATGCCAGGCATCATCGAGCACTAGTATCGACTGAGCACCATAGGCATGACCAAGTAACAATTTCACTAAGTTCTAGAGACTACCGAGTTCCTTCAGTGATTGAGCTTCCTTCAATGACTGAGATTGTTGGTCAAGGCTGCAACCGAGTAAAAACTGACCAAAACACAAACACTCCATGTAGTTTGCCGAGGACACGGAATGCCCCTACCTTAACCTTGGATGCCCCTACATTAGACACCCTAGGTTCCAAAAGATGTTCATATGTGAGAAGAACATCTTTCAAGATTCAACACATAAATCCCAAACTGGTTCTTCACATACAAGTCCTCCACCTTTTCTACTTGTAAAGTCTTCCACTTCAGTTTCCTCTATCTCTTCAAGTCTTTTCTTGACAATGTAGAGGTCAGTTCTCCATACTAATCATTCATTTCCTCTAGATCCACAACCTCAACTCGGCTACCAATACTCATGCTTCTCCTACTAACCGTTGTATCCATCAAAGGCATCAGTGAAAACTTCCTATCATTCTTCTCAACAATAAACATATTCCTTACACAGTCATAAATAGCTCTGCAATCATATTGCCAAGGTCTACCAAGCAATATATCACAACTATTCATCTTCACAATGTCACAAAGCACAAGATCCTTGTACTATCCAATCTGAACATCAATGAAGCATTGTTCTCTAACTTCCAAAGCATGAACATCTTGTAACCAGCCAAGCCTATAAGGACAAGGATGTTTCATTCTCTTCAAACCAAGTTTTTGAACCAAGTCTTCAGCAACAAGGTTATCAGTACTACAACTATCAACAATAACATCATAGAGTTTACCTTTAGTCTTGCATCATTTCCTAAACAAGTTACTCCTCTGACAAGGTTCATCCTTTGTACTGAGAAATGTTCACCGAAGTAGCAAGTTCTTTGATTCAGGTTCATTCTGAGTGTTCTCATTCATTACAGCAGTTTGTCAGTGAACCTTTTTCTATGTGCATTCACAAGAATAGTGTCCTTCCTCTCCATAGTTATAGAAAGTACCCTTAAAGATAACTCTACCTATCTTCTTCTTCAGTTCCACAGGTTTATGTTCATCTTCTACATCAGTCAGTTTATCCTTCACCGAGTGATCAATATTTTCTTTCCCTTGGGAGTTTCTAGGTTGTTTCCTTTTCAACTTATCTTCTACCTTCAGAGCATACTGATAAGCATCTTCAACAGAATCAATCTTTAGCATACCAAGCTGATCCTAAATATTGAATCTTAGACCATTCACATACTGAGCTGGTATGAACTTAGCTTTCAACTTAGTCACCATCAATCTCCACTGATTGATCTTTGTTTCACCTTCATCTTCTTATTTTCTTTTTAGTTCTTTCCACCAAAGAGCAGCATGTCCTTTCAACTTTTTTTGTGCCAATCTTACCCAAAGAGGATCTTCAATTTCTTCCAGCTCAAAGAAATCTTCAAGTTCACCAATCTAATCAATCAGATTTTTTGGCTTCAAAGTACCAGAGAAAGTAGAAACTTCCATTCGGTAATTACTAAATTGAGCAGTAGATCTAGGTAACTAAGTATTTCTATCTTCACCAGATCTATTCCTTTGGTCATCACAACTAGATCCAATAGTCTCAAATTATTTAGTAGCTTCTTCATAGCCATCCTCAGTACCAACATTTTGAGGTATACCAGAAACAATTCTCATGATCTCGGTGACCATATCATTCTTCATCAATTCCAACTTAGATCTGAAATTTGATTTCACCTTCTCTGTGATCCTAGATTCAATAGATCAAAAATATCTGAAATAACTCTAGGGTCCAATGTTCTTGAAGGCATCCTTAAAGATAAGAGAAACCCTCACTAATCACCTTGTGACAATCTCCAAGTTGCAACAAGTCAGATTTCAACCTACAATCTTGTAAACAACTAGGGCACAATTTCACAAGTTCAGTGCTTCGAATCTACAATCCAGATTGCTCACAATCTCTACTTCAACAAGATCAACTTCACAAGATTAGCCTTGCTAGGTCAAGCTTCTGCTTCAACAAGATCAAGCCTTCACTCTGACAGGAACAAAACGTCACTCCGATACCACCTTATGCAGTCAAGGATGGTGGATCCAATGAAGGACAATCCAAACCTTATAGCCAAAAGAATTACATAGCAAATGACTCAACAAAACAACATAAGTAATTGTCTAACAATGATTTTCATTAACATGCCTGGCTATAAGGCCTTCCGGGTTAGAGCCAATTACAATCAGAAAATAATTATGCAAGATTCACAACTAGATCCAATACAAACTTAGCTAGTTCATCTCTGAAGATAATCAAAAGCTGATGGAAACCCTAAGGTAGATCTAAACTTGAGCTCACAAGCCTCCAAGCAATCTCCTTGTTCCCAAGTATGCAAACCCCTAGCTTTGCTACAAAGGACTATCATATTACAATCTGATATGCAAGAATATCAAGAACTTTTCCATAACTTCACTGTCAAACTTCACATCTGAATTCTAGATCTACTAAGTCCTCCAAGTTTTGATCTCCCCTAAAATATCTCCAATCTATCTATCCCTCTATCTCTCTAAACATCTACCCAAACCCTCCTTAAATACTAATCATCAACCCCAAGTCGGCTGGATGAAACTATTAACTCCCCAAAACAATAATTAAATGCCATACAAGTCAACTTACAAATGTATGCAAACATTTAATTTTGCATGTCAGCCCAATACAATGGCTACCAAAAATTAATTCACCAAGTTGGCTCAACAAATCATACAGAACTCCAATCGGTAAGTCAGAACTACCGAGCAACAGTAAAATTACCGAGCAGGCCAGGCATCACCAAGCACTAGTATCGACCGAGCACTACAAGCATGACTGAGTAACACTTTCACCAAGTGCCAAAGACTACCAAGTTCCTTTAGTAACTAAGCTGCCTTCAATGACCAAGACCTTCGGTCAAGGCTGCAACCGAGTAAAAACCGGCCAAAACATAAACACTCCATGCAATTTTTTAAGGACATAGAATACCCCTACCTTAACCTTGGATGCCCTTGCATCACCTTGATCCATCATAGGTGTAGGTTTTGCTTCATCTTGTTCATCTTTGACTTCTTTATCACTAACATCCTCAATATGTCTTCCTCGGTGTTGGGTTGTCTCAACAACTTCTAGGATAGCAATAATTTGTCTTAGCATGTTTTCCAAGCCTGGATCTACATCTCGCTTCCCAAAAACCATCTTGAAACAATCTACAATTGTAGGTCAGATTGCAATCTTCCACTCCACAAAAAATGTCAATTAGGTTTTACAAGAAGGAACCCTCAACCTAAATTCATAAATTTAGATCCAGATCTAAGCTCGCTCTGATACCACCTAACACAAGAGAGATGGGGATGAGGGGCCAAGGGCACACCCAAATCACCAACCTCCTTGCTAAAACATCACACATAAACAATAACATAAGAAGGGACTTAGAGAATGTAGAGACTTCATATATTATTCAAGAATGACCTCATACATGTCAGGTTGTAAGACCTTCCCGATTACCGCCAGATACAATCAAAATTTGATTACAACAATCCTCATACATGTGAGGATTCAACTTTCTGATCCCTGTCTTATATCTCTAAGAAATCCTCTTTCTCTCTACCAAAAATACTACTTTATTTATACAAGAGGCAACCAAAAATAAATTAGCCTTCATATCTATAATTAAAGGAGGAAACAACCAGATCTGGTCCACATGCTTCCCAATGATCAATGTAACCATTAACTACTTCACGACCAAAAATTAAATGCATAATTCAGCCTCAATAGAAATCCAATCTAAACCACTTGGTGAGAAATATTATTGAGAAACATGAAATTAACTCGATGGACCAACTGAGCCAACTCGGTGAACAAAGGAACCGAGTAGAAATCGAGCCTCATCGGTGGAAATAGGAAAACATCACTAAGAGCCCAAAAGTAGCTACCAACATATCTAACAACTCTAACTTGTTTTTGGTGATACAGTATCGCTAAGAACCCGAGATGCTCCTGCATCACTTGATGGGCATACATAAATCAAAATGGGAGAGGGATCATGTATGAGAGGTGTTTAAGGGCTTGACCAATAGTAATAGGAGAGGACTCTTCTAAAAAGGTGAAGGGCTTGAAAATTCTCAAAAGGAGATAATTCCCTAAATAAGACAAGATAGGACAAGAGGGAGGATTTGACCAATGACAACATGAGAAGACTCTCATGGTGGATGAAGGGGAGGAATTTGATCGATAAATCAAAAGTGAATAGAGGGTAGATTCTTGTGTTGGTTGTTAGTATTTATCAACTATTTACCATTTTTTTTCTCATAAGGTTGGCATGTCTGCATAAAAATTTATCCTCACATGTATATCCCTGCGTTAGGTTTCCATTAAAGGAGAAATATTGTGACCTCACATATATATTATGCATGTCTAGAGAATGTACACATTTTGTTGTGTTTGGTCAATTTGATTGATAGTAACTCTTATCTTGCCTTGTTTAGCAAATTTCATTCAAAATATTTGTAACATTTTATTTTGTAAAGCATATGAATCATTTTGATTTGTGTTGAGTGTTTACACCGTTGATTTCTACGAATAGATCAAATGTCATCTCCATTACAGATTCTAATCTATAATCTAGCCTGTAAAGTTTTTGACAAGTTGCCATTAATTTTTAATCATTGTGGCTCATGGATTTAAATAAAAGACAAAGTGATGAAAACCCTGTTACAAGTAGTGGTTGTCGTTGCACCAAAATATCGACCTGTTAATACCTGATACCCGATACAACCACTAGACTTATAGAAGACATAGGAGGTGGTTAAGTCATGTCACGAATCTCAAGGGGAGTGCTAACCATTTTTCCAACAATCTCCCCCTTAGGGTTACCCGAGGGGATTCAAACCTATGACCAAGCTCTGATACCACTTGTTACAAGTAGTGGTTTCCATTGCACCAAAAGATCAACCTGTTAATACCTGATACAACCACTAGACTTATAGAAGACACAAGAGGTGGTTAAGTCATGTCATAAATCCCGAGGGGAGTGCTGACCATTTTTCCAACACACCCTAATTATTTTTTGTTTTCAGAGAGATTTTGGAAACACTATAGTTGATTTGGGAAATGGCTACCTTCAGGAAGCTGTGCCAATATCCTTAGCTATTAGAATATAGCATTAACCTCCTTAGTTTATTAGGATTCTTTCAGTCAATGGAATTGATTTTAAAATGTTCCTTGTATAGAATAACATTAACTTTTTACTTAATATGAAAATGCATAGATTATACATATAATTGAATTTTATACATTTGGAAATTTAAATTTATAGTACGGGCAAAATTGGAGAGATAAATCACCAAAGTTGAGAGAGAAATCTCTATCGAGAGTTTATGAGAAAGAAAATGTCCACTTATGTTTCCTTGAGAAATTCCTCTTTAGGATGTTTTAGTTACACTAGAGTTTTGTCTACAAATTAATTAAGCTGAAAATTATTGATCCACGTGATAATTGAAATCCAAGGTTCTTAAAAGAAGCCTTTTTTACTTTGAAATTTTTCTCAATGTAAATTTTATTAATTATGAAACCAACAAATATTTTTTGTAAGAGTGCGAGTGAATCCAAATTAATTAGAATTGCACAATTATTTAATATATAGTATAATGTTGCTTCTTTTTTACAGTTCATGTCTTTTGTTTAATATGTTTTCTGAATGTCATTTGTGTAGTAGCTTATATCATAAGGGATCATGAGTGCTTGTTTAAATGTGCCTCATGTTTGTATTGATATATACTGATTCATTTATAGGTCCTACAACCACTTGTTGTCACTTTTATTGGTGGAGATGATTTTGAAGAAACAGAAAAGTCAATGAATCTTTTGTAGCAATAGGTAAGTGGGACAAATCTATTAAAATGATGAATATAAATTGATGATATTTTATTGAATGTAGAAATGGTGAGGTTAAGGTTTAAAGGCCTTGGTGTATTTTCAGATCTCAGGGACTAATAAAACATAGCGTGTAGTGAAAGCAATAGTTATTTTAGCATGGGCCTTTCTTTTGACAACTCTCCCTAGTGATCGACTAGATTCTCAGTTCTATAAAAGGTGAGTAAATCTAATATTACCCACCTTTGTTTAAGTGTTCAATAGACCATCTATTTTTTATTATCTTTGAAGACAATTTAATGTATGTTGTTATAATTATTGGCTTCACATGTCTTCCCATGTTGTCAACATTATTGGAACATGATAATAGAGTTGTGCATATAGTTGTAGGCAAAGAAATAGATCTTATTTTTTAGACCGCTAATTCTGAGGATGGGAGTGAGGATGATTCTAATAATCTAGTTCTTGGCAACTTAGATCAAGATATTTTACTAGAAAAGAAGATCCTTAAATAGATGAAAGAACTTTCTATAGAGGCTAGTGGTAAAGGATCTTCAAAAAAGGATCTCAATAGCCAATAGAGTTTGTTCTGTGAATTTTTAGCATCTATTGAGGTTTGAGTATTTTTTTTATCCAATCAAGTATTTGTATATAACTAGTGATAAATGCAAAAAAATGGATATATGAGTAGTGCTAAATGTAAAAATTGAATTTTTCAAGATGACACAAAACCTGAGGAAATGGTGAATTTGCAAAATGGTGATGTTTTAAATGTGTCAACATGGACTCAAATAATACATATAGTACTACTATAAGTTTCATAGAGAAGTGCTATAATAGGGTAATGTGCTGAAAATAAATCTAGTCATAGACAAGGTAGCTTGAGATGTAGAGCTAACATTATTTATTGCAAAGAAGGTTAGTGTGATATAAGATAGGGACAAGTTGATAGTAGAGAGAAATATAGTTGTATCCTCTCAAGGAACACCTTTGACAAGGGTACAAAGAGAAAAGGAGGTTGTCGAGTAATTCGTTGATAGAGTACATAATTTTACCACACATAATGCACTAGATTAGTTTTTTCATGTAGGACAAGAGGCTAGGTACTAGTGAGGATTATATGAGGGTGAAGTTCTACACTCAAGGACATAGAGTAGTGGGAAAGAGGCCACCTAGGATAGGATATATAGAGCTAGGGGTAGGAGGAGATTCAACCTCTATATAGGATAGGGGTCGCGAGGATAAAGAGAGAACAAGATGATCCTCTTTAGTTATAGTGATAATTTTTGTAGACACCTTTCCTTGTATTGAGCCTGCAGGCTCTGCTATCTATAGACATCCTATTTTCTAATTCAAATTCATTTTTATCTTTGATTGTGTATGTAATTTTAGCCTGAATGTTTCAGATCACACTATGTGATCCATCATTAGGATGAGAGAGACTGAAATCTATCTCATCCTAATTATAGATCACAAAGTGTGATCCAAAACATTGATGCTAAAAATACCTACATGAAACATCAAAGGTGTTAACAATGGTAATGAAATTTGACAAAAAAAAAATATGCATAGAATGAAATCCATCAAAATAATTCTCAATAAAGAGGTGTTATAATATATAATACCCAAAAACCTAAATCTAGATGGATATTAAGAACAAACCACCAACTAGGACTAACGTTACTACACTACTTTCAACAATGATAAAAGAGTACAAAGGTTAATAAAGTATGTGAATTCAGTACACAAACTTGCTGAAGAATGAGAAGATAATGACAAACCTCTATGTTGTTAGTTTTAGGCCATATAAAAAAATCCTCCTTGATTTGTACTCTTACAATAGTAACTCCAAGTCTTTGGAAAACTTCAATATATATAATGTTGAGCATTTAGATGACAAATTATTTCAGATCACAAAGGTTAAAATAAATGCAAAATCTACATAAATAGGCAACTAGTTGAGACACTGACTCGCTACTTTCAATACTTTTAGGATCCTATTCAACAAAAAAGTAGTGCAATTTGAATTAGAAATATAAGAGTAAATTCAAGCTAGGATTTGATCTCATCATCAAGTTTTGTCTCATTCACTAAACCTATCGCCATATGAATAAGAGAGTAGGAAGTAGAAATGAAAACTTTGCTTGCAATGTAAGAAAAGTTTATAATCATATTAAGGGAAGAAAGATTAGTTTATAAACTTTCTCTACACTTGCTTGTCCTGGACAATAAGTGTTAAAATGCTTGTGTAGCCTCTGCACTTTCTTGTCTTCTTAGTAATCATAAAAATTCTTGTGCTTATTATTTTTCCTTTAAAGGCTTAAATATAACACCTTTGTGGTTATAGGCATTGGATTATTTGACAAGAATACTAGTCAAAATTCTCAAAGGTGATACATGTGTTTGATTCATTTCAATATTTTTGCAACTATAAGCTGAATAAAAGGATGTTGATTTTTTACTGTATTACTATACCCACAAGTTATTGGTCATTGTGCCACAGTTCAATTGATAATTCTGAGACTTTTTTTTTTTTAATGGATGAAGAGCTATGTTTCTCTTCTTGATGTCAATAAGAGACCATATTATTTCCCAAAATTGGCCGAGGAGATTTCTTGATTTGAGACAATAAATATAGAAAGTCTAAGATGTGCTTGGAAGATAGCTTAATTGCATGGGTGAATAACCATAATTTTTTAAAATTTGGTTATCTAATTGTCACACAATAATTTCCTCTTTCTGTGATCAGTAAGCACAAAGATACAAAAATAATCTTCATTGTAAGAAAATGTCACCTTCAGAGCATTCCATGCAAATGTATGTACATATGATGTCTGCAATCAGGATTAAGAAACAACATATTTAAAAACATTGTAGAAATATAGGAATAATATTTGTCCCACAAAAGATCTCCAGTCCCAGACCTCTTTTGCAAGTACATCTTCAAGATCAGAAGATGTGGCCCATTCAATAGATAGTTTCAATGAACAAGAAATGCAAGCATGTGAAAGAGCCTACAAAATTTAATATAGAAATAGTTTGAACCCATCCTATAATTCCCTAATATTATATCATATTATCAACAAATCATTAATTTGGTATTTGATACTAGAAAATTGGATTTTACTATTTATTTTTTTAAAGTTACTAGTGAATTCCACATCTAACAACCATGATAAAATAAGTCAAGAAAACTTGAGGTCTTATTTGGCAGAAAAATTTAGTACACTTTTTATGTCCTAAGGGAGAAAATATGAAAACCTGGTGAGGACAACATTTAGGGTAATTACCATCTTATTACCAACATAAAAAAGGAAGTACCTTAGGTGTGGATTAATTGGTATTTCCATTGGATAGATGCATATTATTTGTGTTCAAAACTTATACAGACCCATTAGAGGTGAAGAGTGTTGAGGTCAAGAATTATAGCAGCAAATAAATGGCTCACACTAGTTCCATGCATGGTGGTAGTTTGGGTTGGCCGATTCTCTCAATTTTCATTAAAAAGTAAACAAAACATAAATAGGGATTGTACTATGGCCATGGCTGATGAGTTGGCAAGTGGGTTAAAGGCTAGTAAAAAACTTAAATTGATCAATAATATTATTTTTTTATGAATACGGCCTAAACTATTAATTGAAAATATTAAAGTACATATTCAAAAAAAAGGGGTTGGGGGATACAAGATCACCCCATAAGAGTTCACTCGATCACTAGTCAGAAGGCAAAACAACTATTCATAAAAATAAAAAGCCACCTCAAGCATCCAAAGCAGTACCAACTGATGGGTGGTCTTTGACCAACAATATTGAACCAAGTAACTTCTATTAAAGTATGGATTTTTATAAAAACAATATTACTATCATGGTTTTCCATCTTGTCTTGCGGCCATATAGTGGATTATTATTATTCTTGTTGCTATTATAAAGATACCTAATAAGTTAGCTCTATTATCTATGCAACTAATGTTAATTGTCCATTTGTTTCTTTTTTATCTTTTGTTTCTCTTTGCATTCTCTATAGATCAATTCAACATATGCATTACATGTGATCTACCTTCATATCTGATATAGTTTACTTCCATGCACAAGGATTTCCATTCATAGAAAATATCAAACTTATAAGAGAATCTGGGATGAAAGTGATGAGTGCAAGATTTCTTGTAGATGTTTAATTAGATCAAGTGAGTAAGTGGACAATGGAATAACTATAGTAAAACTATATATAAAAGCCTTGTAAAATAGATATATACAGTCTAGTTGTGGAGCATGTCTTAAATGCAAAACTATGGTTTTTTGTGGTCATGACTTGTATTAGCTTATACACAAGTCAATTTTTGTTTTGATTGAGGAAATTAAAACTTACAGAGGTGGTTGTAAATATGAAGGTTCAGACTATTCCATTGGTATCAATGGGAGCTATAATGATATCAAACATAAGAACATAGGGAATCTACTGAAGTTCTTGTGCTTGATGCTTTGATCTCTCAAACAACCTTAGTGATTAAATATTTTCTAGTTTACCTATAAATTTAGTAGTTTATTGTCCTCGCAATCCATAAATGGAGCAATGTACTCTAGTTTTAGATTCTAATATTTTTTATTTTTTTAACATGGGATGAGATCCAGTCTCTAGTTTACAATACACAAAAGGGACTGTAGCTGACAATGATTATTTGTATGTAGTGATCCTCGCCGCTGGATTGGAAACCCCTATGAGGTCACTGATCTTATACCTTCTAACAATAATGAGACAATCCTCCACCTTACAAGGGGAACCTCACTTCATATCTAATCACTACTTATTAATTAATTTCTTCTTATATTGACATCCTTTAATTATGGTTGGTCATTATCAAATTAATAAATAACTTTCAATTTAAATCAGTTAACTCCTTTCATATAACTATTTGCTGTCATTTTTACTTTGAGCCAACTTATTCATAATATTCCTTTTTCCCTAAGTTGGCCCTATTTTTTTCATTTAATTTTATTGCTGACATTTATCATTTATAACTATCTATGACCATGTTTGATAAGGGTTGTAGCTGCTATTTAGACGGGCAGGATATTTAGAAGGTTTAAGAGGTTTAGAATGTTTTTTTTAATAGGCTTTTGAATTTTGTTGGGTGTTTTCTTACTTAGTCCTAGTAAAGTTTTGAGACGCAAGCGTATGATAATAGTTATAGCCCATCATTAACTATATTCAATGTTGACCAAAATAAATCACCCCCAATGGATTTGGTGACTATTAATTGCACTTTGTTTTGGAGGATAAAAACTTCCCCAAGAGAAAAGTAATAAATAAAATAATCATAACAGAATTTGTGCCAAGAAAATGTGCTCAAATTCTCCTCGATTTCATCTCTCTAAACAGAAAGTGCACTAAATTGTATATAGAATAGTTTTCTTTTAAGAAGTTAAATTACATTAACATGTTTTAATAGGACATACCCTAATGTCCCCCTATCCCCAAAATGCCTCAGGTGAAGGGGACATGTTTGAGGGGTGGGGAAAAGTCCCCAAGTAACACATATTGTATGCTAATTTTTTTGTAAATAAATTCTAAACATACATACACATTCCAATACAGATGTACAACTACCATCATAATGATTCAACAAGAAGGAAGAGGCAAGGATGAAGCTTATAAATTTGGAAATTTTCTCTTCAATTCCAAAAGGTTAAACTTCACTGGCGCATCTCTAAGAAATGTTTTAACATAATGGAGTAGAAAAAGCCCACGATCATAGCAATAATCTTGTTGAGGTGTCTAGGGAAGAAAATAAACAACAAAATTTAGAATTTGATATAGATCTAACTAAAATCAAGTCATACAATAATGACCCTCTTCTATCTTTTTTTATAAAATTATAGAACTATAGGACAACCATCTTTTCCAATGACAATAAACTACTAGTAAAATATGAAAATTGAATTTGGCATGTAGAAATTTGTAGTGACCAAAATCCTAAAAAAACCTAATAAATTTGATACTAAAGAGCTAGAAAATTCTAAGACATGTTATGTAACTAGAGTCAAAATTCTACCAACTAAAAACTCTTTGACTTTTAAAAAACTGAATTTAATGATTGTTGGAAAGAAAATTGAAATTTATTGTTGCTAAATTTATTTGAACTAAATTCTCACTCTCAATGCAACTGTAATGTTATGTATTATAGATGTATAATGTATATGATGAGTATCTTATCAGTCTTATCTTATGAACATTTGAAAATTTTCTATATTTTAACTTTTTCCCTATTTATTTAATATCTTTACCTTAAAACAGCCTCCATAAAACAATGCCTTGAATGTATCTCCCAATGTCCCCATTACAGGAACTTGGTTAAACATAGTTTTTATTATTTTTAGATGTGATATCTCAAATGTATTCCATTCCCATCTAGAGATCTGCTTCAAATTAATTAAGACTTTTGATGGGCATACATCTTAATTTCATAAAAAATGATCTCCATCATTCCATTATTTGTAGATTGAATTTGGTTTTGTATAACAGGTCAACTACATCAAAACATGAAATATTTCTAGGCTTAATTTTTTTCCCTAGTTGTAGAAGGATGAGATGGTGATTTTCAATTGCATTATGTTGTGCAAAATGAGGAAACATAAATGGAAAGGAGATGATATCTCTATTAGAGGAGAGCCTTGTGAAGTCTTATGGCCAAAAAAATCCCAAGTCATGGTGTGTTCTTGAAATATATCTATATAGTAAGAATTTAGGTGTTCTCTATTTTATATAGTATTTGTTGGCCGAGGTAGGAAGAGTCCATCTTGTGTGGATTCTACCTATCCAATATGTCTGTCTTCTTTGGTACTCAAGTAGAGCTTGATCTTGATATGAGGTGCAAGACCTTGGGTTTATCATGTGATACCATCATCTCTCTCTAATATCAATCTTATGCACTTTTGGTGTCGTGCTATCATGGGCCCTCTCTAGCTCCTTTTGGCTATAATCTGGAAGATATTAACTACCATAGGATGCCCGATGCTTCCAAATACAATAAGTCACAACAAGGAGGACAAATGTATCATCTACATTATTCCATGTTTATGTTACAAGTGAGGCCCATGTTCCCATGGACTTCCTGCCCAAATGTTGAAAACTAACTATTAAGCCTAGTAGGATTAGGTGCTAAATGTATAAGGAAAAAAATTATGAATTATGTATAACATTCATTGGTGCATTTTGAGTCTTGAATTAGCCTCAAAAAATAGGCTCTTCTAGAACTCACTTATCCTAGATTCCTATGATGACATAATGGGCCACCAAGTGGACTAAAAGATGCTTTTTTAAAGTCTGATATGGCTCTCTTGGGACTTCCCTTCCAATTTGGATCACAGTTTGTAATCTTTCATCTGGGATGGAAAAGAAATGTTAGGATTGTTGATAACTCTATAAAAACTACCCTAATGCCAAAATAGCAACCTCATAGAAAGGACTAAAAATATAATAAAATGAAATAGTTGTGATACTCATCAAATAATTTTCACAATTAAATATTTTAAAAACTTTAAGAAATGAGTCTTTTATTAAGACAACAATTGGTCTTCATGTTTAGAAATTAATCTAATTGTTATCTCTATTTAAATATTGAGTGTTCACTAATTTTAATTGCTCCCGTCAAGTCCCTTTTAAAATAGTTATCTTTAATCACTAAGGCTTAGTGCTTTCAATTTAGGTATGGTGCTTGGTCCTAAATGAGTTCATTTTTATGCAATAATTATAAAATAATCATGTTTAGTGAAGCTCCTATGGTCTTAAATGTAATAATATCTTGTAAATAGTTCCCAGAACCTCATTCCTAACATAGTCAAGGGTCAAGCCCCACATTATTAGCAAGAGAAGAGGGAAAAAAACAAATGTAACTCCATCACAAAAAATCTACAACTTAAAAATAGAAATTGTGTTAAGGAATTGTCATCTATTAACATTTTGGAAATTTTAGAACTTAAACTTTTAAGCCTCAACTATACTATGAAAATCATTAGACCGGCTACTTAAAAATAATCATAAAAAATTCCAATAGATCTCATTGATTAGTTTTGAAGAAATCCTTTTCCATAAAATCCAAAACTTAATATTTGCAATCAAATAACAAAAATTTAGACTCACAGTAATAACACAATTATAATAGAACAACCCAACTGAAAAAGAACATTAATTTTGCATCAAAGGCAATACAAATCTTTGATTCGTTAAACTTGAAAATCCATTTTGAAGTTCTTCCTAAGTTCCACCAATAATGACATTGGTAGGAAGAAAGACCAGGACTGAAATACTAATTTCTTTCGCTTTAAACTTACACAAAGTTTGCCTTCTCACAAATGTAATATGGGTTACTTTTGATTGTAAAAATTTTAATTATATTGTCATCTTATAAAATTTATTTACTACTGAAGTTTAGAAAACCTAAAATTTAAGCAAAGGGTTGAATTTCTAAACCTTCTATTGTGGCATTATGGGTTTCAACTTCCCTAAATTGGTTCTCATAATTCCCATTTGTAGTTGACCGAGAAACCCAGGTAATTCATTTCAAGATCAAGGATATGAAATTTGCAAGATTACTAAGCCTTTCCACATAAGAAATTATTGCAATAAAGTAAAGTTGTAGAGAACAATGATGCACACAAAATTATAAATAAAAACCTAGATTATCAAATAAAAACCCTAATAATAGTAAAGAGAGGAAATAGATTGAATGTACTTGGGTTGTAATCCTGGATCACATTCAATCACTCCAACTTCTCATGAATCAAAGAAACAACATGCAAACCACTTTTTCCTTTCCATGAATGGGGCCACCGATGTGAATGGTATTTCAACTTGGAATGAATGGGATTTCATCTTGGTGTGAATGAGGTTTTCAGCCTGGCGGGAGAGTGCCTGCGTTGATTTTCTTTGCATCATTTTGGTTTGTTTTTTATGTTTTATACCCACATAAATAATATTGATCAACCCATGACATTTTGTTTCTATTTTAATTTTTTATATACCCACCCAAACATTGATCGACCATATGATAATTATTAATTATTTAATTAATTAAATAATATAGTTCACAAGATTTAATTAATTAGGATAATGTTTAAACCAACATGTTTACTATTTTAATTTCAAATAATCTTGTGAACTATATTAAATAATTAGGATATCCTAATTAAATATTATTGTGAATGATATAATACATTTATCCTATGTTCCATTCACTCTCATGAGAGATGGATTTGTGTGAATCGCTACTCATGAAACATGGGTCAATGAGTTTGACTAAAAAATATACAATTAAATTCTGATAGAAATAACACTACATAGGAATAATTAGGATAATTAATTAATTAATTTGGAACACTATTGGAGAGTTACACTATCGTCTATATAGCATCTAAAATTTCTCATTTATTGTAATTATTACTTAATTAAAATTAATATATTTATTATATTTCAATGTTTAATTAATTAATTTTATTTCTTAATTAATTAATAATTACAATAAATGGTATATTAATTTGGGTGTTTAGTAGATGTTGTCGAGTGTTATGGCCCATGTTTAAGTACTACTCCTTATATTTTGCTCATCCAACTTCCAAATTATTAGTGTTAAATTAAAGAAATCAAAAAATGATAACTAAAAGTCTATTAATAAACTTTATGTGCAATATCACTAGTCATTCACACGTATTGTATTAATTGGATTTCTAAAACTTCAATTGAAAGAGTTGTGAAAATTGATTGGTACTTATAGTTCACATGACTACTAGGACATTTGTGCATAAGCGTTAGCGAATTTTGAGGTGGTTTTAGTGCATGGTTATATTTATGGTGCCTCTTAGTAGGTTTCAAACAACACTTTAAAATTACCACTTAATTATTTACCCTTGTGTGCATAACAGATCCCGTAGTGTGTGTCGTCGCTACTACCAAAAATCCAGAACAATAGATATACATAGTAAAATTGCATATGAAGAAAACCAAAAAAAGATCATCAAAATCCTATGTAATGTTTAGGACGTGTGGTGCTCAAAGTTATCGATAACAAATGTTGTATATAATAGTCTTAATTTTCAAGACATTTGCATTTTCTTTGATGTTTTGGTCTAGTTATTTACATTAGTGTATATATAATGTATATTTTGTGATATATTCAAACATTCACGTGTGTGTGTGTGTGTTATATTTTACAAACAATACACATATATTAAACAAATGAATAGAAAAATAAATACAAACACAAACTAAAAGAGGACATAACCTAAAATAATAAGACCAATATTTATTGTAAAAATTAGGGATGTTAGATTCTTTCATGTTACTCTTGTAAAATATTAGAATGTTTGATGATTTCTACACTTCACACTGTAGAATATTGCTGACCTTGTTTTGAAATTATTTTTATTCTCTAAAATCTAACAACAATATGCTTCATTCAACTCTTCAGTGCTTGACAATGTGGATATAGATCTAGAGCAACATTTAATTGAGGATTTTTTTCACTTTCATTGATGAAGCTTATAAGCAGGAGGAAAGTGGTGATTTGGTGCATTTATTTGTACGAAGATCAAGATGGTAACCTTTTTCTTCTCAGTTCTTTGTAGTATATAAGTCTATGATATTATCAAATGTTATTATAAAGGAGTACTAATAATCAATCATTTAGTCATTTTTCTTTGGATGAATAATTATTTAGTCATTTTTTTAGTCATTTTTTTTGGGTGACTAATTATTAGTGAGTAATTGTTTAGTCATTTATTTGGTCATTTATTTAGTCATTTTTAGTTGTCTGACCTTGTGATTTTACCCGATGACCAAATTAATCATTTATTTAGTCATTTATACTTATGAATTGCAAATAATTAGTAGAATTTGATCAATTTTAGTCATGTGACTAAAATTTTTATTTACATAGTCATTTATTTTCTAAATTCTACTAGTGTTCATCTGAGGTTAGGCACTACCCTAAAATCACCATCTGCACTTGTTATTATAGAAGTGCCCCTAGATGAGATAGCCCAAGAAGAACCCATCAAACCTCTTCTTCAACAAAGTCCAGTACAAAAAAGTCAATTACCCAGGTCTCCTCCATTTCCTCAAAGACTTGACCAAGAGATACCATGTAATTTCCACCCTAGTACTCTGATATTTTGGACTGATAAGATCATTAAATTTAGTATCATGGATTATATGTTTTGGTTATTTTGATTTGATGATGAGATATTTTGAGCATATATTTGGTTAATAAAACCATTTTATGAAAGTAATTAGTGATTTATAGTATTAGCATGAGATATTGTTCATTTTTTTATGAATACATTGTTTGTGAAAATGATTCATTCTTGTTTAATATTATGGAGTTATGATGATTTTTTAGCTAACCCTACTAATCCAACTATGCTTTGATAATGATATTGTTTGATGTTCTTGTGGGATGAGGAGAGGCAATTTTGGTTACTCCTACGGGAGGTCCACATGATGTTGTATGCGAGTTAGGCTAGTTTGTTTCCATTTGGACTATGTGAGTTCTTGAGGATGATTTTCATCCCTAATCTAGTTATGGTCTTTATAGGTAGAATAAGTTAATAAAAAAATAAAACATTTAATTATGTTTACGAGAATTGTTTTAATTATTGAAAACCAACTATAGTAGTTGGAGTAGTTACTTCCCATAAAGAAACTCCTCCAACCATATAGTTTTCCATTAATATTTGGAAAGGGAGGAGATTTGGGGGATTGGAGAAAGTTTGGGGATCTTTTGGAAGATTGATTGTTTGATACCATGATATAATATTAATTTACTAAGTATTTTGGTAAATTTCCAAATAAGGAAAGAATTTCTTGATATCATGAGGTTTTAGGAAGATTTTCCCAGAAGGCATCCATCTCTCAAAGCTTGGAAGGAATTGTTGTGGATTTCTCAACCTTAGAAGGGATTTCTCTGTAGGACTCCAAGTAGGATCTGGAACCATGGAAATCACTTCTTTGCCTATGCATATGTGTATGTGTGTATTTTTTTGAATGTGTATTGTGCTCTTATGGTTTTCAAAACTTCTATTGTTATATAATATATTGAATTTATTATGTTGTTAGAAAAGAGTACTGTATGCGGGAGGATTAATAAATTAATTGATAGAATATCTTTTCCAGATCTCTTCCTGGAAGGGTTATTGTTGTACATATGAATTTAATTGTGTGTTTTAATCTATGTATGTGTGGTTTAGGGAAGTTTAGGGAAGATTAGGAATGTTTAGGAAGGCCTATTTGGATTTTTTCCTTCTTGTGTATTATGCAAATTTTTTGGCAATGATTTCTTAGTTGTTCTATTCCTGATTGATTTAGGGATGTGTGGTGAGTTGGAGATGAGTTTTGGATGTGGTACTAAGAGACCTAAACTATTTCCACCTCAAGGAACCTTCCCAAGACACCCTCCATTCTTCACCTTGGTCGTATTTTCTGTTTCAACCAATTATGTACACTTTCGAGACAGTTCTTGTATGAGAAAACAAGTCTGATTTGAGCCTGTATGGATACTCATATGGAAAGGTATGTATACTCATATGGGATCATATGTATACTTGTATTGGGATTTTGGGTCATGGGAGTCCATTTTTTATCACTTTTGGGGTTTGTAATGCCCAAAAAGTAGAGCAAAACACAACTATAATTTTTTTTTAAAAACCTACTATTTAACTTCTAGCACACACACAAACACAACTATGTTAGCTAGAGTCAAATACAAACTAGCACAAGTTTCTATATTCATGCAAAACAATGCAGAGGGAAACAGTTTACCGAATTAGTTTAAGTGTTCAAAAAAGCCACAAGGGTCCAACCAGAAGAAGGTTGACCAAGTTTGACTAAAAGTCAAACTACATAGAGTAGCTTACATACTATCCTATAGGGATCCCTAAGTTGCATGCTTTGACCGAGCACAAAAATTGAGATAGTTGACTAAAGTCAACCATAATTTATCAAAGAGTCAACCATGCACCGATACATGTAAAACTAGGCTGAAAGGGTTCTATACCTATCATAGAATGTCGGTGCATAAAAATTGAGGCATTCATCTTAGGTTTGACCATGGTTGACCAAAAGTCAACTAGACAATAAATCAGTCAACGATACCTTAAAGGTCTTACAACTTTAAACATAATGATAAGAAGTTGATAAACATTCCTATCGATGAATTGCGATTGCTCTAGTATAATAATAAGGTTAAAATAATAAATTTCATTATTAAATCCAACTACTTTAAATATTTAAAGAATTCCATTTATAACAGTATATCCATATATAAGAATTAAATCTAAAGAGTTAAATATAGACTAGAGTTAATAAATTAGCCTCATTGCTAAATTAAATAATCTAATTCAATTATTTTATAAAATCAATAAAATTAAGTACTGTGTACTAAAGAATTATTCAAATAGAGAAAATTAATCAATTTAGTCTCCTAACCCAAGGACTCTTCTAGAATTTTCTAGGGTTAAAATTTAAACTTTTAGATAACCCTTCAAGGTCACTTGGTCAACATAATACACTATGTTTTAAAGTTTTATAAATTTGACATCCAATTGTTTAATTTAATCTTTTTAAATCTTACTCCTATCCTTATAAATACCCCACATAATTTAAGGTATAATTAGGTTGAGAAACCTATAGGGATTTCTAATATTATTTTAGCTTAAACTTTATTTCTTTATTTAATGCAATGAAATAATATTGTTTTTTAAATTATAATTAACCTCTATTTTTTTTAAATGCATGTAATAATATATATTTTTAAATTATATTATATATTATGATAAATAAAAGTTTCATTTTATTGTTTAATCCCTGCAAAAAAATTTACAGGGGCCGAAAAAGGGAGAGGTGGCATGAGAGAACGGAGAGGGGTCGCGCACCGACAAGGAGTTGCAGTCGGGTCGCGTAACCCTTGTGCTATTGCATAGTGGTAGCTCCACTATGCAGTGCACAGTGGCAACTGCCACTGCACGGTGACCACTAGAGGTGGGGGAGGATGGGGTTAGGGCTTCAGCCTGTGCCAAATCCACCCTCTAAAACATTCGCAGGACTTTAAAAAAAATTATTACTTCCTTTTCTTTTAATAGATTTCATTTCAAACAAAATACCTATTTTTGATAGCAGTGTTCAAGGTTAAATTTCTTATATATATATATATAGACACACACACACACATACACACACATGAGGTAATTAAAAATTGATTTTTTAATATATAAATATATATTTATGTAAATACCACTGTGTTTATAAAACTATATGTAAATCTATATATAGTTAACCAAAAGAAAGAATAGTAAATATATACCCTTATATAAATATTTAAATTTGATTAAGGGACCTAACAAAAAAAATTAAGATGATGAGATCACTAGATTATACCTATAATTATAATCTAAAGAAGAAAACTACATTCTTTCAAATAGGGATTTGAATGGGTAAATATATTTATATATAATACCTCTTATATAAATATTTTATTTATTTAAACAAAGTAATAGGATTCCTATTTTTCTCATCTTTTATTAGTTGAAACATAATCTAATTTATTTATTGTTTTAGATTTATGTTTATACCAAAGCACTAAGGGATTTTTAAGTTATAGTCAAGTTTAAATAAATCAACTATATATTCCTTAATGTTGAGTGAAGGATTCATTTACTTATTCATATTTATCTATGAAAAGTAAATGGACTAATTTACTCCATTGAGTCAAATAAGCTTATAGTTTAACCAAATTAATTCTTACATCTTCTAGAAGCTTAGAATTTTAATATCATTATCTTGAGATTAATAGGTAAACAACTATTATTATCAAGGAAACTTATTCTATTAATTATGCTAACCATTATTTAAAATCTAAATTATTGCAAGATAATTATACATGATAACATGAAGATTATCATCCAAACTTAATATCAAAAAGCAAGGTAAAGATTTAACAAAGGTTTATTTCCAAGAGACATGAATATAACTAACTTTCCAATCTTTATTTAGATAAAAAAAATGTACAAATTTACAACTTGATTTTACATATTTTCCTTTCACAACATAAGAATATTTACAACTTGATTTTACATATTTTCCTTTCACAACATAAGAAAATTTACAACTTCCTTTGCAAGGAATCTTTCTCAAGGAGAACATAAAGAGCAACTTAAAGGAACAATTTTCTCTAGACTTGATTGATCCTTCCAAGAGCTCCAAAAACTTGCAACAATAACTTGGTAGGTTGACCATGGAGGCTCACCTCCCAACCTAGGCCTTTTAGGCCACCCTCGAGCTAGGGGTTTCAGAAAGCTAACAGGTTTCAATTTCAGACATAAGACTGTAGATACCTCAAATCCATTTGCCAAATAAAAAAAATTATTTTGCAAAAAGTCCTGATGACATCATCATTTATTAATAATTAATTAGTTTTTATCATCATTATCCCTTCTCCTATTTTAATTAAAGACATTTAATTAAAGAATCCCTCCCAAAAGCATTTGAATCCAATTTGAATGATTTTCCCTCTAGTTTATTAATTAATATTTAATAAATTGTGTCATAATCCTTAAATAAATTAAATATTTATTTAAACCCTAAAACCCTAGAAACTTCTAGAAAACCCTAAACCCATCTATCCTTTCCTAATCCCATCCTGAACCTTCTTAGAGGGTGATTCCTAACCCTCTTAGTCTAAACCCTCATTTTTTGACTTCTGGTCAACCCCCTCATTAATGAGCCTTACATGCTCATTAATGGCCCCTTACACCCTCATTAATAGCACTTACAGTCATAAATGAGAGCCTGTGTCTCCTCTTCCACCATTGTTCCCTAAGCACACTTCCCTAGTGTTGTTCACATATGTGTGAGCAACCCTTAACTCTTATCCCCTTGACCATACCTCTAACCATACCCCTAACCCTGAATCTGAACCTAACTACCCTTTTTAACCCAAGCCCTTCCTCAAATCCTATAAATTGTCTCTCTTCCAAGAGAAATTCACCAATTCAACCTATTTCATATTAAGTATTGGTATCATGCTCATTTGCATCTAGACTTAGCTTAAATTCTAAGTATTGTTAGATTTAGCTTATTTCCATGCTTTCATAACTCACATCCTATCTTAGATTAATGGATTAACATAGTTTATTTCATTTCTTTTCATATCATTTTCATTATATCAAAACTATCATTGGTTAAAATCAACCTTCCATAAGCATTCATAGCTTAAATATGCATTCTAGCTTCCTTTGGCTCCTTGGGACTCTAGGGGAAAATCAAGTTCACCATACCTAATTATGTGCCACTATGGGGTTCCATAGTCTCTACATGATCCTAAACCTTCCTAAATAGCATTGGGGACATGCTCCTAGTGTTTTGAGAGCACACCCACATCCCTAATCTAAGAGCAAATCAAATGGTGACAGGGTGCTCCCATTTAAGCTCTATTTGAGGTGTCTTGCAAATAGATTTACTATATGGGTATGTGCAAGATCACGAGGGGCCAAAAAGTGGTGATGTGAAAAATATTCACTTTTCATTCGTCCAAAAGTGCATGAAAGCGCTTGTTGACTTTTTAGTAGGCCTGGGTTTCAGTACACTTGGGCAAACCTACCACCAAAGCACACGCCTAATCGGGTACCCAATTTTGCTAGAGTATGAAAAAATGGCAGGAGTATATGAAAAAATTTGAACTTTTGAAATCGGGGAAATCGGGTACCCGATTTTGCCAAGTATGAAAAAACGGCGGGAGTATATGAAAATATTAAACTTTT